>JASVEL010008358.1:0-69109 GCA_032618575.1 Nicotiana noctiflora | reverse complement strand
ACAGAAATGGGATTTTCATCCCGTTTCTGTTCTGTTTTGGGATTAAATTCACTGGGCAGCGAATTTGTTCTACGCGATCGCGTGAACAGGGTCGCGATCGCGGAAGGCAAATATTCAACACTACGCGATCGCGTGGACAATGCTGCGATCGCGTAGAAGAATTTCGCTGGGGTGGCTTATTTGTACTACGCGATCGCGTGAACTGGGTCGCGATCGCGTTGAAGGAGAACAGAAAGCTACGGGATCGCGTGCAGACGGTTGCGATCGCGTTGAAGAAGAACAGGAAACTACGCGATCGCGTGTAGACGGCTGCGATCGCGTTGAGTAATTTGACAAGGCAGTGCGATCGCGTGTACAAGGCCGCGATCGCGTAGAGTAAAATGTCTGTGTAAAAATTGCAGAAAATCTGCCAGTTTCCTAAGTCCAAAAACACACCGAACCACCTCCGAAACACTCCCGAGCCCTCGGGGCTCCAAACCAAATATGCACACTAACTCAAAAACATCATACGAACTTGCTCGCGGGATCAAATCGCTAAAATAACATCAAAATCAATGAATTGAGCCTTAAAACTCAAGAATTCTTTAAAATTTCATAATTTCCAAAATTTCCAATTTAAGGACGAAACACGTCAAACGACGTCCGTTTTCAACCAAACTTTACAGGAAGCGCTTAACCAATATATATGACATGTACCGGGCGTCGGAACCAAAATACGAGCCCGATACCAGTACTTTTTAATCAAAATTCAGTTTCATTTTCCTTAAACATTTTCAGAAAACAATTTAACAGAAAAATTCTTTTACCGGGGTTCTAGACCTCGGATTTTAATTCCGGGCATATGCCCAAGTTCCATATTTTTCTACGGATTTTCTGAGATAGTCAAATCATGGATTCGGGTCCGTTTACCAAAAATGTTGACCAAAGTCAACCATATCAATATTAATATCAAAATTCTTCAACCTTTTCACATATTTCACATATTTCAACATAAAACTTTTCCAGCTTTGTGCCCGGACTGTGCATGCAAATCGAGGCAACTATAAATGAGGTTTTCAAGGCCTCAGAAGCTCGGAAATGATTAATAAAACAAGTGATGACCACTTTGGGTCGTCACAATCTCCACCTCTCGAACACCGTTCGTCCTCGAACGGACAAAAGAAAGAAGTACCTGAGCCGGGAAACAAATGTGGGTAGCGGCTCCGTATATCAGACTCCGAATTCCCAGGTCGATGCCTCGGGAGGGTGACCTCTCCGCTGAACACGCACGGAAGGATAACTCGTCGACCTCCAGCTTGCTCGAACCTGCCTAGGTCTAGGACGGCCACCGAAGCTCCTCCTCGTAAGATAGATCATTGTCCAATTGGAGTGTACGCTGGAGTCTAACACATGTGTGGGATCCGCCGTGGTATCTCCGAAGCATAGATACGTCGAAAAAGCTGGATGCACGGCTGATAAGCTAGGCGGCCCAGCTAATGCAGCTGTGGCCACCCCTCCCACTCTGTCTAGACTCTCAAATGGACCAATATACCTAGGGCCGAGCTTGCCCTTCTTCCCGAACCTCATCACGCCCGCCATAGGTGACACTCGGAGCAATACTCGTTCACCGAAACCATGAAATCTACGTCTCGAGACCTTACGATCACTTGTAAGTCTTCGGCTGAGTCTGAAATTTGGGCGCGGTCTCTCTCTGAATAGTCTCGGCCTTATCCAAGGCCTCCTTGAACTAAGTGCTGTACCCAACAACCGAGCCTCTCCCTGTTCAAACCATCCAGGCTGGTGATCGACATCGCCTACCGGCCCACAACGCCTGCGTCACGGAGCCATGCGGATGCTGGGCCCGAGCAGCGCCCCCATTGTAGGCGGAGCTGCGACTAATGGCGAGCGAGGTCCCCACACGAGCCTCCGAAATCAATAACACAGGCTCAGAGCACGTGTCCTCTAGAATCTGAATAGTCCTCTCGGACTGGCCATCCGTCCCCGAGGTGTGAAATGCGCATACTCAAGCTGAACACTGGGTGCCTAACTCTGCAACTCGGCACATCTCTCGGGAACCGCGAGGTAAACGCTGCGTACCACGATCGAGAGATAATGGATCTGCGGCACCCCATGGAGATGAACAATCCTCTCTAATGTAAACCTCCGCTCACCTCTCCCGACGAGTAGGAGAGGTAGGCCTCGGGGTTACATTAGAGATTGTTCATCTCCATGTATTATCCATTATCTCTCTGGAAAATTTGATCAGCAGGAGTTAGGCTCCTCAGATTTCAGTTGAGTCTAGCATTTCACCCTCAGACAGATGGCCAGTCCGATACATTCAGGTTCTAGAGGACTGTGTTGATTTCAGGCAGTGCTCGTGGGCGGATTTCTGCCATTAAGTCGTCGCCTACAATAACCAGTTACCAATCCCCAGCATCAAGGCCTAACCTCCATATGAGAGCCAAGTAGGCATTCTATCACGTCCACCCGGTGGATGAGGAGGAACGAGAATCTGCATTGTGGGTGCAGAACCCAGACCCGAGGAAGACCTTGGATAGGTCAAAGTGCTCGAGAAGATGCGTTGACTCGATCAACAGCTTATGCTTGGTCATGCCATGGTGAGTGAAAACAGTATTGCTTTCAGAAGTAATCCTTATGGAGACGTATGATGAAGATTCCGAAAACACAGGTATCCAGTCATTTGAGATACAAACGAGTGGAAGTGGCACTACTATTGGCTTTGCCGCCTGTATCGGCCACGTGTCCCATCGATTTTCATATCTATGCCCCGGAGAATACCACGGCAATCCCACATGTTAGACCGATTCTGTCGGTGGATGATCTATCTTGCGAGCCGTGGCCATTCGACCCATGCTGAGAATTCGCTGATGAGACCGAGTTATCTTGCATGCGTGTTTGGGTGGAGAGGTCGGTCTGAATCGAGTACGATATCAGACTGTTTCACTGACTCAATCTTATTTCTTTGACCGTTGAAGGGCCAAAACATTTGTTTTAGGGTAAAGTGGCAGCCCAAGGGTCATCTTGTTTGGTAATCATTTAAACTGAATTTTAAGCCTCATTTTATGGGTGCACCCGTGCGTCTGCGATCGATATCTAGGGGCGGGTGACGAATTCCTGTGAGCTATGTGAAAAAAGTTGAATTTTGATATTAATGTGATATGGTGACTTTGGTCAATTTTAAGCGGACGAATCCGTGATTTAGTCTGAAAATCATGAAAAATATGGAACTTGGAGCATATGCCAAATTGAAATCAGTCACCACATAAAAAAATTTTGTTAAATTAGTTTTTCTGAAAATGTTTAGAAAATGAAAACAAATTTTATTAAAAAAATTACGGAGATATGAGCTTCGTATTTTAATTTCGGCACATCATACATGTCATATATATTGGTCATCTTTATAGATTCGTTGAAAAGCGGGCGTCGTTGGCGATGTTTTAAAATCGCAAATTAGGTTTGGAAATTATGGAATTTTAGAGCCAATGATGATTTGATGTTATTTTAGATTTATTCCTTCAATGGATCGTATGATATGTTTGAGTTAGTGTGCATATTTAGTTTGGAAACCTGTTTGAAGATGGGCCAATTCTTACGAGACTTAGAAGCTGGCGAACACACCTCAATTTTGCAGTTTGATACTCTTGTCCATGACCTTCTGTCCTGCTTGCCTTAATCAAATTACTCCAGCGCCATCTTTAAAATCTACAACGAATCAGCATGTATTCCAACCAACCTTTCACTTAGCCGTCTACCTTGATCCGTAGCTTTCTACATTCTTCAATAACGTCGCTGTGACCCGGTTCAACGCTTGTCGCGTAGCCCTATAAGCCGCAGTAATTCTTCTGGCGTTAAAGCGAAGCGTGGCCATGCTGACTCGAAGTAGTGTTGGGCATTTGCCTTCACACTTGTCAGCGGCCGATTCATGCTGTCAGCGGCATCGATCTAGTGAATTTAATCCCGAAATGAGCAACGGATAAATCCCATTTATTCAACTCATAATACCGGCGGCTCCTTGGGCAGCTTGGCGATTCTTTCATCAAACTTCTTGGGTAAATGATTCTTATCCCGTTTTCTTCATTTTCCATCAATATTTGAGTTCATAAAACAGTAAAACCAAATGGAGTAGAAAATTGAAATTGAAGGAAAAAAAATTTCGTCAGCTTAGATTTTGGAGACAAGAACGATTGTATATATTTGAACTCATGGAAGAGTGGATAACTATTTTGGTTGAAAACTTGAGTTTCGGTAGGCCGAGATCGATTTTAGAATGTTGTAAACAAAATCATATTTAGCAATAGTTTGATAAATAAATTGATGATATTAAAATCAGTGTCTGCCTCAGATGCGATTGAATTAGACAAGACAAAGAAAGACATTGCTATAGTTGAATCGTTAAATGAAACTTAGAGTGAAGTGTTTTGTTCTATCTAATACTTGAAAATAGGAATTTAATTCAAATTGTTGATTAGAGGGTAATGGAAGGTAAAATTGTTGAAATTATTATCAATTATTAGTTTGAAAGCAGTAATTATAAATATTGTGTCTCAAAGATTATTTGGATAAGTATCTCTGGTGAGCACAATTGACTATATATTTATGAATTGGGCCGCTGCAGCAGTTATTATGAGATGTCTATTGAGCGTGAGTGATGGTTGATGATAGTTGTGTCACGGGTGACTAAGAGGTTTTCCCGATGGGCTATACATATATAAAGAAGTGATACTTCGCCCGAGGGGCTTGTTTTATGAAAATACTGCTTCACTCTTCTTTATACCGACCCTCTATTGAAAATGTTGAATAAATATTTTTAACAACTTTTTATTGAACTGGAGTTTTAATTGGATGTTCAGAATTTATATACTGATTAAATCTTACTATTTCCTTTGAGATTTTCTTGTCTAGACATTTCTAATTTACACATATGAAAATTACATCTCAACTATCAAGATAAACATAATTAGTAGTTTATAAGGAAATCGCCTTTATTATTAATAACACAAGTAAATTCAACACTTTCACTAAAAAAATCATTTTTTTGTATATTTAAAACAAAGAAAAAACTTTGCAAAAGTAAAATAACATCTTAAATAAGAAAATTACACCAATTAGAATACTTCCTCCGGTCCAAAAATAAGTACATTTTTGGCTTTTTTTCATGTGGTCCAAAATAAGTGATTTTTTCAGATTTCAAGAATGAATTAATTATTTTTTTCCTACATTTGGAGTAATTAATGTTGGAGTATGTGTTAGGAGTGTTTATGTGAAGAGATAATAAAAGTTAATATAGTCTATTTCATTGCTAATTAATACTAAAAGATGAATTTCTTAATATGTGTGAAAACAACACAATGGACCAGAAAGAGTAACAAAAAAGATTCTCAATAGGTAAATTACACTTCATAGGTAAATGTAGAATTAGACGAGATACAGGTACCTAAAAATTAAAATCATAAATATAAATTTTGTAAAAGAATTTAAATTAAACTTAACAACCATAGAATAGCACAAAATCTTATGATATGATTGAACAAAAGAAATTATGAAAACATAAAATTGACCTTAATTTTAATAAAAAACTTAGCATGTTGTAAAGATAAAACAACACCTCAGTTTGTATGTAATAAAAGATACTATAATAAAAATCATAATAAAATTAAAAATATAAAAAGTATAAGTCAAAATTTAAGTATAAAAACTGGAACGAGGTATATAAAAATTTAATACTTGAAAAACGTGCAGAACCTAAGAAAAATTGCTCGAATGTAAATGTCTAATTAATGGAAAATGTTTTTAACAAAAGATTAAATACTAAAATCAGGCAAATGGAATACTTAGACTATAATTAGAAAATAATGATAGTATAATTCTCGAAAAAAGAATTAAATGTCACTAAATTCAGAATAATGTGATAATTAATAGATAATTTCGAAAGAATAAATATAACCCGAGAAGAATACCAAGATGAAGATCTACGAAACAAAAGTAATATTTGATGAATATATTTGAGAACAAATAAAGGAAAATAATTAGACAAGTGTAGAAAAATATTAGATATACCAAAAATTTAAATTCATAATTAGTGCTAACTATTCAGCGATAAATGATAAAAATATAGATAAATCACTTGTATTATGCTGGAAAATGTCAGGAATAAAGATATATACAGCTAGATGTAAAAATCTATATATAATAACAACTAAACATAAGATAATGGAAAGAAATAAAATAAACAAAATAAAGATAGAAAATCCTTTTGAAAGAATAGTTACGATTATAGATAACAATGAATATAGTTATAATCAATTAGACATAGAAGAAGATTTAGACATAGTAAAAGAAAGACAAAAAAATTGAATTTTGAAGTAGGACAAACATCATCAAATAAAACAAGCATATTAGATAAAGTAAATATATAAAATATATAAAAACATAGACAATTAAAATAAAACATCATCTGTGCATACTTGAGTAATAGATGAAAATGCTAATACTAATAAATACGGAATTAGAAAAACTATATAAGCAAAATTAATCACGAAGATGAATACTACATTTTGAATTACCTAAAGGAATGATAATTAGTGAAAAAAAAAAATATAATTGTGATAATAAGATTTAAAATATATCGAGAGAAAAGAAATATTATAATGAAATAAATATTTATAAAAAGTTAGAAACATACAACTTAGATAATGAGCAACTAATCATACATTATGAAATAACAACAAAGACAAAATAATCACGAAAATACATATACCACAGTAAAAATGTAGAAGGATAATACAATAGATACTACACACCTATAATAGACACAGGATCAAAATAAAATTTCCCATATATATATTACATATCTTATGCTTTTTATGCTCGGTGTTAAATTGCTCGAAGAGTTAGGAAATGAATTAGTGAAAATGAAAGTAAATAGCATGTTTGAAGAAAGTTTGAATATAGAAAGTAACCTAGAGTTTACTATTGAGTTAAATGCAATGATTCAACTAGTTCGAGTCATTTATAGCTTGGAAAACAACTCGGAATTTTTTTTTCCGTGTAAACAAATTTGGAATTGGCTAAAATTGTTTGGCGAAAATCGGCAAATTGAAGATTTTTGGCTCGAAATTTCTCGGTGGAATTTTCCGGCGATTCTGCAACAAAATTATGCTGATTTAGTTATCAAAATTTAGTCCTTGAGTAATCGTTTTTTGTGGAATGGCCAGTTTTGAAGAGAAACTTAGGTAGACTCTAAAATATATTGTATTTGTGTTTAGAGATAGTGTTTTATATTGGAACAAGATTTGTATCGTATTTTAGTATGTTAATTGGTTTTCGTTGGGGTGCGGGGTACTGAAGATGAATCCGGATCGCGGCGAGCCAGTACAACAAACAGCAAATCTAGTCCCTTGGGTAAAATCAAATCGTGAGCATATGCGTTCATATGCTTCTTCGAAGTCAAGCACCATCGCGATCCGCGGAGCCGAGATATCGCGTTGCGTAAATCTTGAAGCCCGCGATCGCGTTGGGATCATTCAACGTAGGTTTGTCCGGGGTGTTGCTCAGCATTTGTGGGGAAAATATGAGCAACGTCGAAGAAAATAAGGCAATCTAGAGGAGCTTAGATGCAGCCAGCAGCCAAGGAGAGGCCAGCGTTCCTTGAAGGTCAATCCCGAGAGGCTGGGGCTCAGCAATGTTCTGAGCATGGAAGAAAGTCCCGGCAGTGGACAGCCACCTCTGAGTTTCATTTCAAAAACCCCGGTGGCCTAGAGAGAAATCATGGAAAACTGCAGGAAAATCATCGGAGTATTCATCGGGTAAGTTTCTTGACTCAAAAACATCATTCTATGGTAGGATGAATTAACATCGATCTTCATGGATTTGGGTAGAAATTATGAAGATTGTAATCTAGATATTGAAAACGAAATTTGGAACTAAAAGGCCAATGAACTCATTTGTATAATGTATGGATTCCGTGGCAGACAAAGTTCTCCAAATGAGTTTGAAATTTTGGATATTTGTATGATTTATCAATTTCGTGTTTTTTGATATTTTTCAGGTTCTTTCGATAGGTGATGTTCCATTAGCCTATTTTGATATATTTATTAGCTGATTTATTAGCTGGGCCGAGCGTGCGTGATGCGGTTCGAGAGCTAAGGCGTCGCGGGCCGCCTCGGTCAGGTGGAAACAGTGCTGTAAATAAATTGGCAGTGGCTTTTGCATATCTTGATGCGCAGTGTTGAGGTGACTTATGTAGTGCTGGCGTGAAATGGGCTGTCAGTGAGATAGGTGACTGGTCAGGTCCTCATAATAAATAATAACGCCTAATTGTTGAAATGAGACAATTATCATGTTTGAACCGTGCCAATTGACTGAGTCCTTGGTGTATCCTTCTGACTATTTCTTGTGCATATTTTATTCTAAATTTAAGATTTAAAATGGTATTTGCTATTCAGCGTTCTTATAAGGTTATGAAAAACTTGAACAAGATCTAAAAAACATTTCTTATAAATAATATGATATTGTTGCCATGGGAGCACTATTTATATTCATGATTGGGGCCGGGGTATATGTGTTATGACATTCATATGACATATGCATACATGCATGGATAATTTATCTTGCATTTTATGTATATGGATCGAGCATATCCATAAGCCAGTATGCAGATATAACTCCTCGGAGTGCAGACACTACCGTGAAACACGAAAATTACCCAAAGTTCCGGAGCTGCAACACCCATGCCAAATACATACGTACATAATACATTGAACTACGTGGCACTGCAGTGGTAACATTTGCCTCCTTATTCTTGCTTACCTCATTAGTACTTTATTATTAAGATATAAATTGATAAGGAAATCCCAGCTCAACTAACATATGTCTAGATTATTCCGAAATATGAATATGTTACTCATGAAAAGTAGCTAAAATTAGATTTCTAATAATCTACTCAGATATATTCAAAAGATAAAATGATGAAATTAATTTGAGTTTAATGATAGTTATTATTAATAACAAAATAAGATAGTGCCTTATATGAATTTTTTTAGAACTTGAAGCAAAATTATTTATTTAATAAAATATTAATTTAAAAAATTTATTGTGACTAAAAGTTTACTATTGCTATATATATGAAGTTTTAACGCGTGGCAAAAATTAATGATTAGCTACAAAATTCTATTATAGCAAAAAATTTGTGGCTAATTTAACCTATACTGCCATAACTTATTTACACTTGCTTATATTCTATAGAGAATAAACTCTTGACCACCGATATAGAGAGTTAGCCTTACATAAGTTTTAAATTCCTGACACAATGCTCTTGCTCTATCAGTATTCGTAACACCGTATATTTAAATTGGATAAAATGAATATAACCATGTTGTTGTTAGTGAGCCGGAAAACAATACTTGAGTAATGTGGCTAGGCGCAATCTACTAACCGGATTTGGGAATCGTGACAAGGTGGCTATCGAAGCCTAGGACTACTAGGCCTAAATGAAATGCTAGCCTGACCAAGTAAATGCTTGTGGGATCGATGCGGAGCATCTATACGGGGCTAACGAACCTTTTAGGAAACCTTCACATCTTTTCGTATAAAATCTTGTAACGATTCAGCAGAATATGAATTTTGGGAAGTGCATCATGTACGCGTCAACGCCCGTAGCTATAGTGACTTATAGGCTGCAATTCCCGATGAAGCGAGATGCATCTCCATGAGTTCATGTTAGACGATGGCGAAGATGCCGAATCACCCCAGCCTACACGTGAGGCACACCAATAATTTTGCGGTGATATTATGAGTTCCTCTGTCGATGCTTGATGCTATTATGCAAATGCTTGATTTGATAATGGGGAACAGTTCTGTATGATTTAAATATGTAGCTATGGGCGTGGAAAATAATTATCATATCTCGTAATTAGAAGGTAAAGTGCCTTATGTGTAGTGGAAACAGTTCAGGGAAGACTAAAGTGATTTTGATATATGTTATGATAATATGATTTATATAGTGTTGGGAATATGTTGTTAAGTATTATGTGACTGAAGTGGATGAATGTATTGTTAGAATGGTTGGTGATTACAGCGAATGAGATAGGCCAATTTACGAAACCTGTAGAAATGACAAGTAGGGAGCTAGAAAGATTTTACGTATGGAAAATTGAAAGCAATTGGTGGTGCGTATCAATGCAAGGTGCGAAGAAAACTAGGGTCTCCATTGATTGAGTCTACATTGAGGCTTAGTAAATGACTTGAGTTGTCTCATGTGAATATCACTGGTAATAATGTTATATTAAAAGTGCTTTGATAGTGAAATACATCTAAATTGGGAGAGATTTATCCTATTGATTAATTGATGCACTATCATTAGCTTTGTTGATGCATTATATGAAATATGTTAGGGAAATTCTATTAAGATTATGGTGCTTAAAACAAATCGATGAAATACTAGGAGTGTTTTATTTGGTAAATTACATGTATAGAAAAGAAAATGATAATATCTGTAAGTAATCATGATTATAAAAAAAATTATGTAACAAAAAAACGAGTGGTTCTCAATAGGACAAGTTGAATTACAGCTGAATAGGGTGAATGTCTGTGCAGTGTTCAAGACACTGTAACTTGTCCAGTACCTTCGTCCAATGTTTAATAATAAAATAAGCGTATTCGTCCGGAAGATCGGAACGTGGCTCCCTCATGAATGATAGATATACATATTAGAGAGTAATAATAACAATTTAAAAAAAAAAAATAAATATATATATATAATAAAATAATACTTTAAGTGAGGGAGTATTCAGTTAGTAGCTTTTTAGTTAGGATTATAATAAATATTAATATATATATAAATATAATATACATGTATTGTATATATTATAATTATATAATAAAGGAACTAATAATTAGAATAGATAATATTTAAATAAATGGAACTATTTAATAAACGAGTAATATAAAAGGAGTCGGTAATTATATAATATAATAATTTAATAATAGTGCTTGCGGTTCCGACAGAAATATATTTAATCTTTATACAATTAATATATGATATAGGTAGAACCGGTCTATTAATTAAAACTAAAATAATTTTTTACTGTAATAATAAATAGTTTGAAATAGTATATAATATTAGGTATGCGAAATAAATTATATATAATATAATAAGTATATACGTAAGTCCACGGGGAGTGCGAGACAATGCGCGGGCCCGAAGGAGGGACTATAATTTCCATATTATATATATATAATATAACATATACAGTAATAATATAGAGATTAATATAAATATATATCTAGGTTTGGGTCGGAACATATATATGGGAAATTAATCGTATTATTATACAGAATCGATCTTTACGATGATTTAAATAATATATATTTGAAATAACTAGCCGGAAATATAATTAAGACAAGATAATATATATTTAATAATAATATTAATAAATATTATTATTCATATATTTAGATAATATTAATAATTAATTAAGTTAATAGCTCATAGATGGAGCCATAATAATAAATATTTATTAATAAAATTATATATATATGCGGTGGGTAGTCCGCCGTATATTATATGTATGGAAACCCCGAAATTCTAAATTTAATCATACATGCGTGGTTATATATAAATGTGCATACATATATATTTTGAATTATTGGAAATCGGAAGCGCTAGAAATATATAACTGACTTGGTGAGCCGAGATTATAATACTTGATTATTGGCTAATTGTCATGGAAACCGAGTATTAGGCATGACTATGGAAAATATAGTTTCATATATCTTACCTTATACAATAGTTCTAGCTCGGCAATGAATAAATGACAATTCGCTCTGTACGGAAATATACACATCGGTTAATATCTTTCGAATTTGATAAGTATAAATCTATCATACTTGGGTGGAATACTTGGGTTGAGACTAAGATGCAGTGCGTGGCTAACGTTTAAACTTGGAAATAGCTGAGATGTTTCATGAAATGAAAATTGAATAAATTAACATAATAGACTCATTTGATATAAATTTTAACATGTGATATGAGATAAGTTATTATGATAGTACAAAGGTGGATTACAGCACTGTTAATGAGTCAGTCATAATTTGAGTAAATATTTAGATATTTCTATTAGGCCTCATGTTGTGCTACATCGTGACAAAACGTGTCTTTTGTATAGTAATCATATCCTGTAACAATGTGACAGAAATGACTCATTAGCCAATAATGAAGTGTAGTATGTGTTTGAAAATTTGTGATTTAAAATATCTGCAGATTTAATTTCCGAGATTTTGTTGTAATATCAATTAAAAGGGAAATGATTAAAATGGAATGAATTTGAGCAGAAGTGTGTGTTCGATATATCAGCGTGTACGTACCGTGGATATGATGAGTGTTAGAGTAAGACTCTATCTGAAAGAAAGGTTTTCGGTGTGTATTTGGTATAAATGGAAATTGTTGTGATTAAGCTAGGTTGATTTAGGTTGTTTGTGCATCATGGCCATAGAGATACTAATACGGTGGATAAAATTGTGTATAAATGAGTACTAGGCATGGGATTGAAAACATATGACCGAAAGAAAATACAATGTGGTTATGAATGTACCATGAATTTGACTGTATGTGTTTTGAACTTATGAGATAGGGTGACGTATGTCCTGGTCTATGCTTGGTAAAATCATTCGCTTGTGGGTGGCCCTAGTACAACTCTGAAATCGCTTCAGGCAACATTTATTTAAGTTGTAAATTCTGCATTCCATAAGATGTTCTCGTTGCATATGCTTTTATATCAGTGTTAGAGTCTATCGGGGGTGTGAGTGAGTTGGAGTGAAAATGAAGCAAATAGCATGTTTGAAGGGATTTGAATATGGATAAAGTCAACCACAAGTTGACTATTGAGTTAGAGTGCTTTGAATCGGATTCTGATGGTTCAGTTAGCTTCGGGGATCATTTATGGCTTAGAGCATATCAAATGAATTTGGAGATCCAGTGTACAAATAGGCTGAGATTAGCGAAGAGTTGAATTTTAGGCGGAAATCCAGACGGTAAGGTGAATTTTTGATCGAAATCAGAATGGAATTCCGACGATTCACCTGTGCAAGCCGTTGTGCGATTTTGGTTAATATGCTTGCGAATTTGGTCATTCGGATAAAGCGAATGATCAGGTTTGGATCGAATATTGGTGGAAAAGTTTTGAAGGAGCTTGGAAGACGATCCAGGTGATGGAAATGGTGATTTTGATGTTTAGGATGGTGTTTTTATGATTGGAACAAGTTAAATGTCGTGTTTTGGAGTATATTTAATTAGTTTTACGTTGGGAACCGAGACTCGGGGTGAATCGGACCATGCATCAGACATTTTAGACTAACTTAAAACATCTACTGTAAATTCTGAATCAGCTAGACAAGAAGCCTTTCCAGCGTTCAGCGTAGCTATAGACAAGTTCAGCGTGATCAGCGAAGACGAGGCTCGCGTTTAAGATGCTGAGCCGCGATGGCGTTAGATGTCATCGAACTAATCGAGTGTGCACGTGAGTGTCCCTTGAGCATCTAGAAGGAAAATAGGCAATTTTATAAAGAATAGGCATTGGCTTAACGTTGGGGAGATGCAGCGTTGACGAGAATCAATCCGGAAATTTGCTATCAGCAACTGTATGGCCTATGAACGCGTAAGAAGAAAAGATCCCTGACGATAAACAGAAACATTTCACTATCTGAGTTTCATTTCCAAAACCCACGTTTTTAATTACTAGAGAGAAATCATGGGAAAACTGAAAATCATCAGTGTTCATCGGAGGAATAAGTTTCTTGACTCAAAACATCATTTTATGAATAGAATTAACATCAATCTTCATGAGATTGGCAGTGCATTGTGAACAACCTAGATGTGAAAATAATTTGGGTTTTAAAAACAATCAGGCTTTCGATTTTAATAGAATATGTATGGACATTAAATACAGACAACAAATTCTAACCGAAGTGGAGGATGTAGGCATACATGTTTTTATATTTAAGACGATATTTTTCGAGTTCTTTCGATTGGGTGATGTTCCATTAATATTTTGATATATTTGTGCTGATTTATTACTAGACACAACGTGCGTAGATGCAGTATTCGGAAACTAAGGCGTCGCGGAGCACTGAAATCGATGCAGATTAGATAATTCTTGGAAGAAATGTCTGAGGAGTTAGTAAACCCCGGACTTGCATATGCTAGTCAACATGTTGGGTGACCCATGCGGAGCTGCGGGGGCGTGGAGCCTCGGTGGGGATCGTGACTTGAGTCCGTCCGCATAATAAATAATAACGCTAATTGTTGAAATGAATTGCTATATTTAGGCTTCGTGCCAATTATTTGAATTCCTTCGAAGATTGTATCCTTGTTTTTTGATAGCCTTTATTATATTTTATTCTAAATTTAAGGTTTTAAATGGTATTATGCTATTCAGAGCATTCTTATAAGGTTATGAAAAACTTGAACGAGGTCTTAATGACATTTTCAGCAAATAGCTATGATATTGTGCCGTAGGGCTTGCGGTGCTCTGTTAAATTTGATTGGGCCGAGAATATGTTAGAACATGACATTCATATGAGCATATGCGTACACATGCATAGATCGGAAGCGCACGCAACGATAATATGGATCCGGGTTGCATACACACAGCAAAATAATGTGTGCTAGGCTCTCATCTCGAAATGACCTACACGTGAACACGAACACCCAAAAGAATCGAAGTTCTAAATATGATATACGTGCATAGCATACATACATTGGACTGCATTAATACTCGATAATAACATTGCCTCATGCTAACACATGCGTGGGTTACTTTATTGACGGGGATCATGCAGTAGTAAAAAAAAAGTGCGGGGCGAGAACATTTTGAATGCGGGCATGCAACTGAACAGATTACGGTAGGAAAATATGGATATGTTAATAAATGAAAGTAGCTAAAATTGAGATTTCTAATAATCACCTCACGTAAGCGAGAATAAGATATTTAGTATTTTGAGTTTAATGATAATTACAGCGGTAATATAAAAGAAATTAGTTGCCTTGGGTGGTTTCTTGCTGACATGCTACTTTTGTGCCGCTGAGTTGGAGTACTCGCACCGACTCCACACACCTTATTAATGCGAATTCAGACGAAGGCGAACCTCGGTGCGGCAGATGCACAGACAGTCGAAGATACAAGACTGTTATGTATCTATATTTTGTTCAGATCATCCAACACTTGTGCACGATTATATTCTATTTACACTTGTATATTACATAAAACTCCTTGGCTCTTGACTTCCTGTCTATGGGAGATTAGCCGCATTGAACAATTCCTGTTTTTAATATGTATCTCATTTGTTAATTAACACGTATGCTAAATTAGACCAGCAGACTTATAGCCATGTTGTTATTGAATTATTAAAATTTTAACAAACTTTTCATACAGCTTGGATTTAAATTAAAACCTTTTATAACAAACCTTGTATCAGAAAGTAAATTTATGTAGATAGCCCTTTTGAAAGAAAATGGGAAAAAACTAAGAACATACACCGATAGCAGGATTTAACAATGAAGAAATATAATTACTCGCAAAGCAAAATATAAAAATATACTTATTATGAAAAAATATACAATTTTGAATTACCTGCTAAGAATGCGATTAATAGGTGCGCACGTATGCTTTAAAACACATTATTAGTTTCTGGCAAATGTAAACAAAGTAAATTTTCTTAAAAGTTATAAAAAGAAAAGGACAAAGCAATTGAAGATAAAAGGAAATTGAAAAATAACACAAAATTAGAAAATGAAAAGAAGATGATAATAAAATAGAATCAATTATTTTTCAGCAAAATACTGATTAAAATGTCAAGAAAAACTAGAACATTCTTATAATTGAAGCCAGGGTAGAAAAACTATAAAACAAAATAAAAAATGAATTAGTGATGAAAATAATATAATAAACATAAAAACCACCAAAATATAATTTCAAAATTTAAATGGAATTCAAATACATTGTGGGTGCAGAACAAGGTTATATCTGAAGAAATTTAATAACAAACATACAAATCAACATTTATAATAAATAAACAGAAATGAAACAAAAAGAAGGAAAAAGTGAATTATATATTATAGAAACCTAAATGCAAAAACTAAGACGAAATATAATTACCCAATACCAAATAAAATACTAAAATAAGACAAATCCAAGGATATAACTATTTTAGTGAATTATTAATATCGAACAGTGCAAAGTAGAAGAAAATCTGAAATAATAGCAAGATTTCTTATCTCTTTTTGAGATTTTATGAATAGATGTATTACCTTGCGGTTAAAAATCTTGAACCCATTGTATTTTTAAATTTATGGATCATATTTCAAATAATAAGAAAATTGCATAATATTGTCAACATATTCAAAAAAACAAGATGAGCATATAAAATTATTGAAAAATTTATACATATTATAGAAATATCGTAAAATAAATACAAAAGTGAAAAAAGAAACAGAAATAATGAAAAATCGAATAGAATTTCTAGAATAAATGATAAGTGGAATTAAAATACGCAAACTCATATAGTACAAAAGATAGTAAATTCAAATGAACAATTAGATACAAAGAAAAACTACAATCATTTTAGGAATAACCAGTAAAAAAATATATACCAAAATTAGCGAGTTTAAAACGTGCAAAAATCTAAAAGGATATAAATCAGCAATTGAAGATAAAACAAGTAAAAGTTAATCAAATATAAATCTACTAAAACTATGCTTCAGAGATGAAATAAAAATTCACACTATAGTAGATATCACGACGAATCCACGACCGTGAAAAATATTATTAATCAACGCGCTTAGTGTGACTGAATTAACAGCGATATCGATCATAACCGAAAATATATGAAATTTTTTTAAATATAATAATATCTTGAACAAAATCTTGACAACTACGAAAATCGAATTTTAATTAGGCTCTATAGCGATAGAAATAGAATGCGATAGAAACTCAGAAATCTGAATACAAAATATACAATAACAAGATGGAAGAGAAAAGCAGAACCTAGCAGCATGGAAACATGCCTGTCTAACTCAATGTGACAATAGCGGCTGAAAATTTTCCGTCTATACTCTATACACAGGTACGCACCGCGAAAATGCGGAAATGAGTAGTAGAATTTTCAGTGAAGCGACAAACATGTAGGTAGCGATAGAAATAAAACAAAATCTGCCAATATGAAATACGCTACGATCAATCTCTACTTCACAGACAGCAACAATAGTATCACGGCTACCACTTGAAGTAATCCCAACAAAATAAATGCAATGCAATTGCACATAGCTGCCCAAATTTTGTGCTTATCCGGTGCCCCCGTCGGCCTTTCAGCTGAAATTGTGCTCGCATCGAAAATACTACGTCAAGCGCATATCTTGCTGCGGCGTGCAGCCCGACACCTCATATCAACTTCACTGGCGATGCGGCACGTCAACACTGTTGTTACAATAAACCCCAGTAGAGTCACAAAACAATTCATTTTTCCTTATTTCGATTTAATTCATAATTTATGAAAATACTTTAGCTTTATTAATTTTGCAAAAACGTACATGACATTTCAAAGTCTTTGAGACTGAATCGATGATTTAAACGATTATATATCACATAAAATATTGTCACCAGAGGCAATGCAATTAAACTAATTTAGTAAAACTACGTACAAATACAGCAAATACGATGTATTGACACTGTATGTTATTCACTTTCGAGATAGACAATCTGTCCCAATCTCATCCCGCACCTTGCGACCAACCCGCCACTGTAAGCATCACTATTATGTAAGGTTTAACTCTTCAGTATCCTCTAGGCGATGTCCTTTCAGTTGCACTCATAATAGAATCTAGTCAAATAACAGCAGTACTTTAGTCAAAGATCATAGCTTCCAGCTTCAGCTATAAATTTCCTTTCATTACACTAGACTTCCATTACATCCAGCTCTGAAGAGACCTGAGTGATCATATGTACCCAGTACGTGCATATAAAATTTATCGAAATCGAAGATGGCCTCAAATCCAAAATCCCGTTTCCTTTGGGCTGTTTCTCCAGATTTCAGCAATTTCATGAAGATTGATGTTAATGCCATGGTGATGTTTTTGAGTCAGAATCTTACCTCGACAACTCCGATGACTTCTCAATGATTTCCTCAGTTTTAATACCCCAGAGACTCCAATGTCAATGTTGAGGCCGCTGCAACTCTAGATCTATTCGCTACTGACGCCAGCGCCATTGACCTCTGGCGTTAAGATGAAGACAGCTACCCTTCACCCACTGTGGCAACCATGCAGACCGACTCTTTCTACACAGCCACCATCGAGGCCGCGCTTCCAACGCCGCGATGACAAACTCAGCCGAATTTCTTCTCTCGTCGCGATGGGCCCTCCCGCGGCCTTACCCGACCTGCGCGGCGACTACTATAAACATGCTCTGTGCACTGGCACCCATGGCAGACTGTCTGCTGCAGGCTGGGACAGCGAAGACTGCGGTTTAAATTTCCAGAGTTCTAGTGCCGGTGTAGTAGAACATACACTCGAACTGATAATCATAAACACCATATAAACATCAGAATCTTTCAACGCAAGTTTCTTCAGAAAACTTCCATGACCACTTGTTAGCGATGTCAATATGACTGAAAATTTGCAGTATATCTGCATAGCAATGCAATGTCGGGTCGATCAAATAATACCATGCAATACGCCCTTATTCAAACAATATGCGGTCAATTGATTGTGCTCTAAATCGTCAGCGTAGTAGTCATCAGTCATTTAAATAACTCAATAATCAACAAGCGTTAACTTTCATGTCATGCATGCTATTTCATTTCAATCAAATTTTCACTAGCGACAATACTGTTTAAAGCATAATGTCTGAATTAATCAAGTGGTAATTCATAATACATTAACTGGCTCGACAAGCGGCCATTATAATTAGAAGACATACAGAGCGTAACAGTATGGATATGCAAACTTTGCATACGTCCTCTAAGTGCCCATAAGACATTCACTGCTTTCAGCTGGCTATATCGATCTCTTGGAAACTCTTCCCGTAAATCAAATCTAAATCCCCATAAATCTTCGAAGTCGTCTCCATTTCCGAACATAGATACATGGAATTCTGCGGGTGAACTCAGACAGAAGTGGGTAGCCCAATACAACTAGAGCACTTCAAGCGTGGAACACAGATATAACCTCAAACCTCGCCGCCGTAAATGAGCTTCAACTGAATAAGACACATTCCACATCCTACAAATGCTACGTAACTGGTATCTGAAATCTCGTCACCCCTTCACCTCGTCTTGAACCTTCATCTTATCAGCGAACTCCACGACTATGCCGCCTAAAAAGCTCATCACGTGCCATCGAATCTTGGAGCTGACTAATATTGTAAACAAACTTCTCGTAAGGCTCATCTTCGACATAGCGCAAAATCTGATACAGCGCGGCATGTCCTCAATCTCTGATAATGCTGTTTACCACGTCAATGAATAATCTTGTGCTGTATGAACTAACTCTACATTTGAAGATATCGCGAAGCTTGAATGTAGTATGCAATAATGGAAATAGAAACTCGGATGAAATATATCAACCCCGACAGGTATAGTGAGCCCTGGGATGAAATGAGCGTGGCTCAACCTATCGCCACGCCCAAGCTAAATCCAAACACCGGCAAGAGCAAGTGTCTTTCAGCGATGCGCATCATCAACGGCGGTGTGCCGAGCCGCATAACCCGCCTTCTCACCCCGGCTAATCTTCAAATGGGTATATTGCCGAGCCTACGGATGAATAGAATCTGCGTAACTATGGAGAACACACCTAACATCGACATCAACTCCGCGAAGAGCCATGCTTGTGGAGCCTACGTAAAGGCCTGCGTCACTATGACAATCTGCATACACAATATCAATGGAAGTGACATCTGCTTTGCTCGTCATCATCAGACTCTGTCCTTAAAGGACTTCAAATAAGTGGATGGATCACATCATCTTTGCTTATCTCTGAAATCTGGTCATCGCAAGAAGAGCGAAATTTTATACGCAAATTTCGTCGCTCATTTTAGGCTCGGAGAATATCCGGCCTTGCAATCACGATTAGCCTAGCGCTGGAACATCAAGCTGCTAAAGAATACTCTCCCCGAAGCGGGCCAAAACCCATCTTCCGCACTGCTCAAGCGCTTAAAATTTCAATCGTCAATGCCGGCAAAACTTTCAGGCGGACAAGATAGTAATGCGCCAGATGCTTTTGGCAATTGAGAGCGTGCAAAATGCCGCCAATTTAGATCTTTTGCCAAACAGGCGGCGGTGAGTACTGTATATATATCGCAAATTCTGCATATAGATAATACGATCTTCAAGGCAGCAGATGAAAATTTTCCATTGTGGCGGTGGTCTTTCGTGGGGCTTTTCGTGACAGCGGCATCTGCTCTACCTACTAAATGTTCTGGCGAGTCCAACTCCGAATGCGTACACGTCGACCGCACGAGAGGCGTGTTGAAGAATGCTGATATCAAATAAGCTTCTTCCGCATTCGTGAGACAAATGGAAGCGTTAGCAATGTCGGCTGAGCCAGCGGTGAAATCAATCGCAACAAACGAGTAATAACATACAAGCGCAGAAACAAGTCTCTATAGTTGAGGAAGATGCAGGCTTAGTGCGTGCGCGGTTGTCCCAGGGATCAACGCCCAATACATCATTTGAACTGTATCAGGAAAACCACATGTGCTCAGCGAGGCTTGCAGCAGAAAATTTTGCATAAATATACTCAACTCTGCAATGCCATAAATGATGTGCATAATACTCCTGGGCGAATGCAGTATAAATCGATAAACAGTGCAAAGAAATCGAATGCAGCAAAATCCTGGTATTAAATCGAGTGCGTAATCTTCGAGGCGTGAATCAACCGAAAGTTTCTTCCAGGAGCTAAAATAGTGCCAATATCAGCGTCTGGCAATATCTTCATAGCGCATCGAGTCCGCGATCTTCAATTTGATGATGCTTGCGTCGAAAATCCGATCTTAGAAGGCTGCAAATTTGCCGCAGGAGAAACTGATGAATAGGTCGCGATCTGGCGATGGGTATTTATTCTTGAGCCTTACGCTATTGCATTACTTTTATGTCAATGCACATTCTCATTGTGCCATCTTTCTTCTTCACCAACAACACCGGTGCTATTGTCTTGTTACAAGTTATCATTTGGATGTCTCAAGTTCACGAGTTTGTGCTGATAAAATTAAGCCTTTCTTTTTTGTTTCTCTTTAATAAAGGAGAATGGGGAAATGGAACATGCCGCGTATAAGTCAATGCCAAAATCGATATCTGGTCAGTGCAGAAATATCACGAGCTCAAAAAAAATGAGAGCCGAGAATGCGGGGCTGGAGTGTACCGAACTAACATTCTAATGAAAGGCTAAATAAATAAACAACCCTTATATCATTATTTGAATTGCCATAAGAAATGCCGTATCAGACAAAAATATAAAACCGATACTAGAATTGCAAGAATAGCTAGTGTAACGCTGGCATGGCGATGGTGGCAATCATGCCTAAACCAACGTCTACCATGCCGACAATAATAGATCAACCGAGTCTCAATTGTAGTAATAATGCGGGATCTATGCACGGTCTAACTGTATTAGCATTTAGTAAAAAAATTTAGTACGAATGATATTATGAGACATAGAATAGGTGATCGAAATCAAATAAGAACAGCCTATGCTGACTGCAGTGGCCGCATCAGCATGCTCTACTATCATGAAGAAAATAAACGAGCACAGCTCAGATAGATCCTCGCCAAATGTACAAACTGAAAACGTCGTAGTATTGTGAGACATTTCTGCTCCATGGCTCTTCACAATCAACAACATGGCTCTTGACTGAAGATGAAGAAATTTTGAGATTACAAAACTACGATGAATCTGTCTTCTTGAGGCCAACGAGACAGAAGAGTGATCTTGGCGACTCTTTAAAGCGTATCTGTACAATAACACTGGCAGCGCATCGAATTGTGGGCTACCTTGCATCTGACTGATGAGAAGGAAGCATTCTCTTAGTGGCCTAGAATGAGCACTGTATAGCTACCGATTCCCTCGGGCCTCTTGTATACCTTATAAAGCATAAGCCACTTATGATTTTTATCCCATAAATCTACCAATGCTATAGAACTACTATACAGTCATCAACCTGCGGATGGGATAAATAAGACCATCATCGTCATCTCACTGTAGGAACCATCACATGGCATGTGGGCAGTATGTGATCTCGTCACATCTTGTCTTGTCTCTCCCTCTGCCAGCTGTCCGTCCTCTACGGAGAACGTGGCTCTTGCAAATACCGTGGAAAGTAGCTGCAAATGAGAACCTCAGCAATCCCTCCCTCTAGCCTATGCGTTGCATGATGCGAAAACATCTGTCAAGAAAATACAGGCATCCTGCCCACCATTCAGCTGAATATCTGGCTGTAACTAAAATCTCCCGGCTGGCTGTCATCAGCAACTGGAGACACCGAGGAAATTTATTGCTGGCACTGGCACAGGCCTGTGTGGCAGTGCGATTCCCTCACCCTCTGAAGATGTCTGCGGCGGCAAAAAATCATCTGTGACTAATATGGTAGGTCTCTTCAGACTGTATATCCCGCTGCAATAGGTAACTGAATAACATAGGCAGGCTGGGCTGAATCCCTTGTCCGTCAGAAATCTGTGAGCAATGTTGTCTGACACCATCACTTGCGACGCATTCTGTATAGTCCGCCGTCGTTAACAAATGTTCTACTTGTCTATGAAAATAGATATGGAAAATTTAATTTCATGTAACACAAATATACGTATGAATTCAGAAATAGTTTCTAAAGTTCTGTAGCCCGCCGATGAACGTCCTCTTGTATTTTGTATCCTAAATAACTGAGCTCACGATACCAAGCTGTCACGACTGAAATCGATAAAATGATGTAACAATCAATTCATTGCGGTAGCCATTTAACAATATCGATTTGCGTAGCCGAAAATATATGAAGTTTAAAGACTCCAACAATAATAATCTTACCCCGAAACAAAAAAATCTTGTGCTGAAAATGGAAATTCTAGTCTAAAACTAACAAAACTTAATAGAAAATAGAGAATGCGATATAAAGTACTGAAATGCAATACAATACTGACTAGGAGGAGAAGCTAGGCTAAGCAGCATGGCGGCTACACCATAACTTCGGAGATCTCGTCTCTTCTCTATATACTGGTAAGTGCAGAAGTAGAAATTGAGTACCTCGGTGAGCGTATCTCATGTAGGCAACGATAGAAAATCCGTAATACCACGATATAGCTACACCAGTCCGAGTCTCTGCAGACTAACAACAATAATACAATGCGGCAAATGCAAATATGCAATGCGCTATAAACTACGGCCGCCGCGTCAGCAGCCCTCAGAAATTATGCGACTTCGAATATACGGCCAAGCGCAATATATTTGCGGCGTGCGGCCGACCTGTATCAATGCTGGCGGCGTCAGCGCTTAGTCCCGCGATAAATACAATTGATGCAAACATTCATTTCTCAATTCGCAGTGCATGAAAATCTTTTCTTTATTAATTTGCAGCACGTCTGTAACGGCAAAATCAACGATTGCAATTTCGGGCTTGGGCTCCGTGGTCGCGATATAACTTATCACGTAAATATTACAATATACAGAATAGCGAGCGCGAATTTCCCGAACAAGACTTCACGTACAATAAAATCGATGTATTCAATGTATATTTTTTAAGTTAGTCTCAATCCTCAATCCGCTTCTTCCCGTGTATGCATATTAACGTCGCAATCTTTAAGCTTCAGGCAATTTTGTATACACAAACTACTCGCACTACAGCGTGCAAATGCGCGATATATTTTGAATTTAGATTGCCTCGTAATAAATAACAATAATTATATCAATTACGGAGTCAAAGAATCATAACCCACTGCAAAATTTATATGAAATTCGCATAATTACACTAAGTTGGTAAAACCCGACCCCGGGCCCCCCTGCTTGCTCGGAAAATTCCGAAATTAGTACCAACGCGATCCTTATCTCGCCGCGAGTCCGTGCATATAAAATTTGTCGAAATCGGAGTTCAAATGACCCTCCAAATCCAAAAATCCCGTTTTTAATACTTAGGCCACGTTTCTTCAAGATTTCAGCCCAATTTCATATGAAGATTGATGTTAATGCTACCATAAATTTATGTTTTTGAAGTCAAGAATCTTGCACTCAGGCAATACCCAGATGACCTCGGTGAGTTTCCTCGAGTTTTCTTCTGCTACGGGGCTCAAATGTGTGTTTTGGGGGTGTAAACCCGTAACTCTCAGTTTCTGGACTTAAATTCACTGCCAGACCTCCTTGTTCATCGCGTTCGCGTGACCCTCACGCGTTCGCGATGAACGGCCTTGCCTTACCCTTCGCGAACGGGACGCTGGCCGCGACGCGCTCGCGATGCTCAAAAGCTGCGACCCGCCGCGGACGCGGCGCGCGCCCCACGCCGTTGCGCTGATGTTGCCGCTCCAGGCCCTCCCAGCGTTCTTCTACGCGTTCGCTGTATGGCCCTCGCCGCCAACGCGAGCGCAGCACCCCGACCCGACGCGAACGCGACTCCTTCTCCCGCGAACGCGAAGCTGGCGCAGAGCGCGCGCCGCGGGCGCGATGCTGGTCACGCGAACGCGAGGCGTAGGGACACGGGCGGGGGCGCGGCACACTGCGAGAATTTTCCAAGTTCTAATTGCCGGGTTGATGGTCGAATCCATCCCGGAGCCCCCGGGACCCCAACCCGAAACCACCAACATACCCCAAAACATGATACGGACTTATTTGTCCCAATCATAAAAACACCATACTAAACATCAAAATCACCAATTAACCACGGATTCGCAGCCTAAGTTTCTTCAAAGCTTTCAAGGCTAACATTCGAAGCCCAAACGCCAGAGCAAACGATGTCCAGCGACCTGAAAATTTGCGAGACATATCCAAATTCACATAATAACGAAGCTACAGAAATGCTCGGAATTCCATTCCGACCTCGGATCGGAATATCACCTACCATCTAGGTTTCGCCGAAAATCGACACCCCGCCGAATTCAAGCCTAAAACTACGCGGACCTCTGAATTCGATTCCGATTGTTTCTCCTAAGTCATAAATTGATCCCCGGCACTGGGCTCGAATCATGTCGGAATCCGGTTCAAGGCACTCTAACTCAATAGTCAACTCTTGGTTGGCCTATAATTCAGAGCTGTCTTCGTACATGCTGCTTGTTTCATTTTCGATCCAAATCCGCTCTAACTACGCCCCGATATACTCCCCATGCTATTTTAAAAGCGCAATATGTAAATGCAAGGTAATCGGGTGGTCATCCCGAGTAACGACGAGTAGGGTCGATCTGATGCGAGCCTGGCAACGAGTGAAAAAAGTTATGGAGGAGTATTAAAATGCAAGTATGATAAAGAAAAAATAGAATATCATTGTAGGTATTATTCAGGGAACATTCACAAACCCAGAGATAAAATGGGAAATTAATAAAAAAGAATTATATGCAGTATATAAATATTTATTGGCATTCGAACCATATATTGTATATAATAAGTTTATTATAAGAACAGATAATACACAAGTAAAATGGTGGCTAACCAGGAAGATACAAGATTCAGTTACAATAAAGGAAATACGAAGGCTTGTATTGAATATACTGAATTTTACATTTACAATTGAAGTAATTAGTACTAACAAAAATATGATTGCATACTACCTATCAAGACAAAGCTACACAAACTGAAGAAATAGATACAACAAAAGATATTATCTCAATCCTTGAGAAATTAACCTATCAAATGGATAATATGGGAACGAGAATACAAAAGCTAGAAGATGCCAAAAATCTCAGTCAGCAGCGTAACTCTAAAGATGCGGATATAAGTCAATCAGAAAGACTATAAAATTCAGAGCTACAAGTGACATTGGAAACAGCCTTAAAAACTGTGCGACCGGCCCGTCGTCAGAAATTACCACCCGTTATGTTGGAGTTACATGTTTTATGATGCTTTCATATCAGTGTTAGGTCTATCGAGTGAGTTAGGAGTGGATTGAAAATGAAGCATATAGCCTTTTGAAGGAAACTTGAATAAGGAAAGTCAACCTGGAGTTGATATTTGGTAAAGAGCTCGGAATTCACGATGACTTCGGTAAGTATGTCCCAATTGACATCGGAAAATTTGGAGGTGGTGTATGAAATAGGCTTAGTGGAACCATTTTGGCGGAAATCCCGGGAAGTGAGATTTTGGTCGCGTCGGATGAATTTCGGCCGATTGCGTGCTATTGGGTTTTAATGTGCGGCAAAATTCGAGTCATTCGGGCGTCGTCGGGTACAGAATTGTAATTGAAGGTTTTAAGGAATTTAGGCTGAATTTGATGTGTAAGTGGTGATTTTAATGTTTAGGATGAGTGTTTTTATGATTGGAACAAGTCATTCGCGTCATGCAATATTTAGTGTCTATCTGCTGCAATTAGTGCAGAAGATTTTTGTGCTTCGCGATCGCGAAGCTATGTCTGCAATCGCGTAGGGTTAAGCTGGGAAGCTCTGCGATCGCAATGGGGAGACTGCGATCGCGTAGTGTATTGGAGTGAGGCCAGAAAATTTGTTCTTCGCGATCGCGGGAAGAGTGATGCGATCGCGTAAGGTCGACTGGTTGTGCATCGCGATCGCGTAGGTCTGGGATTTAGAGCAGTGCGATCGCGGGTGGTTTCACGCGATCGCGTAGTGTTGAGGCATGAGGCAGTGCGATCGCGTAGGAAATGTCGCGATCGCGTAGAGTGATTTTGGAGCCTGGTTAATTTGTGCATCGCGATCGCGAGCTTTGGGCTGCGATCGCAGAGGGTCGCCTGGCAGTCAGTGAATTTATATAACAGAACAGTCCAATCGCGAACCCCATACCCAAAACCTCCATTTTTGAGTTCCAAGAGAAGATATTGACGGGAGATTGCTGGGAAATCATCGGGGTTTCGTTGGAGGTAAGTTTTGTGGCTTAATTACATCATTTTAACATGAGATCTTTGGTTAAATCCCTGCGAATGGAAGATTAAAGGTGGGTTTGAGCCCTAGGCCTAAATTGAAGAAAAACACTGATTTGAGTGGGCAAATAGAGTCCGATTTTGGTAAATTTTATATGCCTAGACTCGTATCTAGATGAGGATTCCGAATATGTGACTTTTTTAATTTTTCGACAAACGTACCGAAAGTCGGGTTTTGACAACATTGGGAATTTTGATGTAAATTGAGTTGTATTGATTGGGTGTCGTCCCATTGGCCTAATTTGTTATATTTCTACTGTATTTGATCAGATTCTACGCGTGCGGAGCTTGATTCTCGTGGCAAGGGCATTGCGGAGTAGTTGTCGCACCGTATTGAGGTGAGTAATAGATGTGGGTGATGACCGGCGGGTTCGAAACCCCGGTATACCACTTTGTGACGCTGTATAGCGGCGAGACACGAACTCTCTGATGAGTGCGGGGTCGATTGTGATTGGGGACTATGGCTTAGTCCGACTTGCTATTCTTGAGCCGTCGAACCTCCTTCTCGGATGGTTGCATACTATATATTGAGATATTGGCCACTCTTGAGCCGAGGAACCCCTTCTTGGGCGGTTGAGTATACTTGTGGGCCGTGAGCCAGGTTATTGGATCCCGCGAGGATCGTTATCATTGTCTTATCATATTGACATGTTAGTTACTACCGATCCGTAGCTATTTCTGTTATCATGCTATTTCCAATCTCTGGAACTTGGTATTACTGTTTTCCAATCGAAAAATGATAAAAAGATGTTTTCAAAACTACTTTCGAGCCTGCGAGGCTGTGATTGCATATTAGCTGACTAGTAGTGGATCGGGCTGCACGCCGCAGCAGTATATATGTTGGATCGGACTGCACGCCGCAGTGATATGGTGCTTGGGCTGTAGGAGCCCCTTCGGAGTCTGAACCCCCATAGTGAGCACGGGTACCCAAATTGGATCGGGCTACGCGCCGTAGCGGTCATATCATGCATTGCATTGCATTTAGCTACATCGCTGCTAGTTGTTATCTTGTTTCTTTGGTACTTGATGGTACGAGTACGGTTGATGTTGATTACGTGACAGGGTATTTGATTACAGCTTTACATAGTGCTTTATTGCGGATTTCTTATCTGCGCTGTCTTACCCTTGTTTATTACCACTGAGTATGGCAGTACTCATTTTACTCCCTGCACCTTGTGTGCAGATCCAGGTACCTCTCAGCAGTGATCCAGTAGCTGTGCGAGGCGACATCTGTGGGATATACGAGGTAGCTGCAGAGTCCGCAGGACCCGATATTCCTTCTTACTGTCTTTTGATTCTTTATTGATATTTCTTTCCGCACTTGGTATCTTGTAAACCTTAGACACTCATGTTCAGTAGAGGCTCATGACTTTTGACCCTTCGGTCTATGGGAGTTGATGTATTATTGTACCGACCCCAAATCTGGTCGTGATGGCGCCCAGCACATTGCTAAGCCAGCCTGACCAATCAATAACAATAACGGAGCTAGAAGCTCTCTTTAGCCCATTTAAGCATATCAAATCACGAAGCAATAGCGATACATATAACGAAAACGGGGAACCAAGTCCCATAATACACCAACTCCCATAGACCGAAGGGTGAAGAGTCATGAGCCTCTACTGATCATAAGTGTATAAAGGTTTACAAGAATACCAAGTGCGGAAAGAAATGTCAATACAGAATCAAAGACAGTAAGAAGGAATATCGGGTCCTGCGGACTCTGCAGCTACCTCGAATATCCACAAATGTCGCCTCGCACGACTACTGGATCACTGCTGAGAGGTACCTGGATCTGCACACAAGGTGCAGGGAGTAAAATGAGTACTGCCAGACTCAGTGGTAATAAACAAGGGTAAGACAGCGTAGATAAGAAATCCGCAATAAAGCACTATGTAAAGATGTAATCAAATACCCTGTCACAGAATCAATATCGACTGTACCTGTACCAACAAGTACCAGCAACACAGTATAACAACTAGCGGATGTAGCTAAATGCAATGCAATGCATGATATGACCGCTACGGCGCGTAGCCCGATCCAATTTGGGTACCCGTGCTCACTGTGGGGGTTCAGACTCCGGAGGGGCTCCTACAGGCGTACAGTCCGATCCAACATATGTACCGCTGCGGCGCGCAGCCCGATCCACTAATAGTCAGCTAATTTGCAAATACAGCCTCGCAGGCTCAAAAGTAGTTTTTGAAAACTCTTTATCATTTTCAGTTGGAAAACAATAATATCAACTTCCAGAGATTGGAAATAGCATGATAACAGAAATAGCTACGGACTGGTAGTAACTAACATGTCAATATGATAAGACAATGATAACGATCCTCGCGGGATCCAATAACTGGCTCACGGCCCACATGTATACTCAACCGCCCAAGAAGGGGGTTCCTCGGCTCAAGAGTGGCCATTATCACAATATATAGTATGCAACCATCCGAGAAGGAGGTTCGACGGCTCAAGAATAGCCTAATATCATATAACACAGTATCAACAAGTCGGACTAAGCCATAGTCCCCAATCACAATCGACCCCGCACTCACATGAGAGTACGTGTCTCGCCACTATACAGCGTCACAAAGTGGTATACCGGGGTTTCGAACCCGCTGGTCATCACCCACATCTATTACTCACCTCAATACAGTGCGACGACTACTCTGCAATGCCCTTGCCACGAGAATCAAGCTCCGCACGCGTAGAATCTGATCAAATACAGTAGAAACACAACAAATTAGGCCAATGGGACGACACCCAATCAAAACAACTCAATTTACATTAAAATTCCCAAAGTTGAGAAAACTCGACTTTCGGTACGCTTCTCGAAAATTCACGAAAGTCACATATTAGGAACCCTCATCTCAATACGAGTCTAAGCATATCAATTTTACCAAATTCGGACTCCATTTGCCCATTCAAAACCTTGATTTTCTAAAGTTCAAGCCTAGGGTTAATTCTTCCATGAATCACCCCAAATTCCTCCATTTTCATGATATAATTGCATAATATTATCAATACTAATCATAGTTTAAGTCCATAGTTGATTACATGATGATTTCCCTTGAGTTTCTCTTCAAAATCGCCCAAATCGCCTCCTTAAGCCGAGACCCAAATGTGTGAAATATTTCTGAAATTTTCTAACTTCTGATACAATTAATTCACTGTGATTTTCGCTTCTGCGGACCATTTTCCGCCCCTGCGGAACCGCTTCTGCGGAATACCCTACGCCTCTACGGTCCTTTCCGCTTCTGCGGACAGGAGTCCGCTCCTCCGAGCCCGTATCTGCGACCAGAGGGTCACTTCTGCGTTTCCAGGCCTAGCCGGCCAATTCCTCTTCTGCGGCTCACTTTCCGCACCAGCGGTGCCGCTCCTGCGGACGAAACACCGCTTCCGCGATCAACAGCGCTTCTGCGCTCCTGTATCCGCTTCTGCGGACTCGCTCCTGCGCCCCCATTTCCGCAGGAGCGAAAACAACAGAACCAGAATCCCAAACCTGCAATTTTCCACATTTTTTCCCGTTTAGCCAACCGAAAACACCCCGAGGCCCCCGGGACCCCATCTAAACACACCAACACATCCTAATACCTTATTCAAACTTGCTCCAATCCTCAAAACACATCTAACAACATCAAAACCCATAATTCACATCGAATTCAAGCCTAAATTGCTTAAAACATTCCGAATTACACAATCAATCAAAAACCCGACCAAACGACGTCCGAATGACCTGAAATTTTACGGACATATCCAAAATCACATGATGAAGCTACAGGAATTGTTGGAATTCCATTCCGACCCCCGGATCAAAATCTCACCTACTGTTTGGATTTCGCCAAAATTCAACCTTAGCCAATTCAAGCCTATTTCTACACCGGGCCTCCAAATTCAATTCCATTGCTCCCCTAAGTCACAAATCACCTCCCGGAACTAACCGAATCATCAGAATCCGATTCCGAGCCCTCTAACTAAATAGTCAACTCCGGGTTGACTTTCCTTATTCAAGTTTCCTTCAAAAAGGCTATATGCCTCATTTTCAATCCAAATCACTCCTAACTCATCCGATAGACTCTAACACTAATATAAAATCATAAAACATGTAATTAAAACATAATGGGGTGGTAATACCTGTGACGACGGGCCGGGTCGTCACATTCTCCCCCTCTTAAGCAAACGCTCGTCCTCGAGCGGGTCAAGAAACATACATGAAGTCTCAAACAAGTGAGGATATCCGCTCCGCATCTCCCGCTCGATCTCCCAAGTGGCCTCCTCCACGGGTCGACCTCTCCACTGAACCTTAACTGATGCAATCTCCTTGGACCTCAATTTTCTCACCTGACATCCCAAAATGGCAATAGGCTCCACATCATAGGACAGATCACCATCAAGCTGAATGGTACTGAAGTCTAATACATGAGACGGATCTCCAATGTACTTCCGGAGCATAGATACATGGAATACTGGATGTACGCTGGATAAGCTGGGCGGCAAGGCCAACTCATATGCCACCTCTCCAACTCTCTTAAATATCTCAAAAGGACCAATGTACCTGGGACTCAACTTCCCTTTCTTCCCGAACCTCATGACACTCTTCATAGGTGAAACCTTCAACAATACTCTATCACCAACCATGAAAGACAACTCTCGAACTCTACGGTCCGCATAACTCTTCCGGCGAGACTGTGCTGTGCGAAGCCTCTCCTGGATCAACTTTGCTCTATCCAGAGCATCCTGGACTAACTCAGTCCCTATCAATCTAACCTCACCAGGCTCAAACCATCCCACGGGGGATCTACACCGCCTGCCATACAATGCCTCATACGGGGCCATCTGAATACTCGACTGATAACTGTTGTTGTAGGCAAACTCAGCAAGTGGTAGGAACTCATCCCATGAACCACCAAAATCAATCACACAAGCTCGCAACATATCCTCCAAGATCTGAATAGTGCGCTCAGACTGTCCGTCTGTCTTGGGGTGAAATGCTGTACTCAACTCAACCCGCGTACCCATCTCTCGCTGAAATGCTCTCCAAAACTGAGAAGTGAACTGGGTACCCCTATTGGATATGATAGACACTGGAACCCCATGCAACTAGACAATCTCTCGAATAAAGATTGCTGCCAACCGCTCCGATGAGTAGGTAGTACTAACTGGAATGAAGTGAGCAGACTTGGTCAGCCTATCCAGGGTTATCAAAGAATAGGCCTTAAGCTCAAAGGGGTTAACTAGGATATTATATATGGGTGAATTCATGTCGTATTAATTTACGGGGTGTAACGACCCGGCCCAACACTGCGTAGATATTGTCCGCTTTGGGCCTAGCCCGCATGGATTTGTTCCTCCCCAGGCCTGTTACAGGAACCACTGGGGAGGAACAAATCCGTGCGGGCTAGGCCCAAAGCGGACAATATCTACGCAGTGTTGGGTCGGGTCGTTACAATTGGTATCAGAGCCGACTCTCTAAGTACGATACGTTGTGTACCCTCAACGAGGACGTTGAGTCCTTGTTGGTGGGCGGGGTGCAGTGGTTCCTGGAACAGGCACTGTACGTCTCCAAATATCCCACGTCGGAATTGAGAGGGAGTCCTGGGCTAGTTAAGTAAAGGCCTTGGACAACATTGGTAGACGCATTTTCCCCAGTGGTTCCTGTAACAGGCCTGGGGAGGAACAAATCCGCACGGTCTAGGCCCAAAGCGGACAATATCTACGCAGTGTTGGGCCGGGTCGTTACAATTGGTATCAAAGCCGACTCTCTAAGTACGATGCGTTGGGTACCGTCAACGAGGACGTTGAGTCCTTGTTGGTTGGCGGGGTGCAGTGGTTCCTGGAACAGGCATTGTAGGTCTCCAAATATCCCACATCAGAATTGAGAGGGAGTCCTTGGCTAGTAATGTAAAGGCCTTGGACAATATTGGTAGACGCGTTCTCACGTGGTTCCTGGAACATGCACGTGAGGAACAAAACCCTGAGGGTACAGTGGTTCCTGGAACATGCACTGTATACCAGAGGGGACAATATCCTGTGGGTATGGGGCCAGCTTCTGGGCCAACTCTGATACTACAAGATGCGTTTTCCCCAGTGGTTCATGTAACAGGCCTGGGGAGGAACAAATCCGTGCGGGCTAGGCCCAAAGTGGACAATATCTACGCAGTGTTGGGTCGGGTCGTTACAATTGGTATCAGAGCCTAGGTTAACAGGTCTCGCGAGTCATGAGCCGGTTGGTAGAGTCTCGTGGATCGGTACGGGGACGCCTGTACTTATCCTCGGGAGGCTGCAAACCTTTTAGGAAAGCTTCAAATTCTTGAAATTCTTATCGTATGTACTTGATTCAGTTTGAGGTATGATTCTTGAAATTCCTTCTACACGTTGATGTGCGCACTCGAGTGCTTAGTGATAATTTGCCTTGATGACTTATGATTCCCCAATCGAGGGACGAGATATTATCTCTGTGAATTCATGTTGGGCCAGTTGGGAGGACTTGAGGCCAGATCTTTGTCTATGGCTTGAGCATCGAGGTGCTAACTTCGCGAGCCGGTATTATGAAATTCATGCGATCAGTATTGATCTTAATCGTGAAAATGGCAGTTTGATAATGGGTGAGCTACGAGGTATTCAATCCTTATTGTGATCTGTTACGTAGACCTAGCTATTGGCATGGTGGGTATGTTCATGTTCCTTAGTGGAAAGGTAAAGTGCATTACGTGTGGTAGTATGAGTTCAAACGCAGGAAAACCAAATTGGTTGTACTAGGTGTATCATAGTGAAAGGTATATGTGTTATGATTTGAGCAGGTGCAGCGCATGTTCATGTACTAATGATGATGATATAATTCGTGTAGTATTGAGATTTATGTTGTTGAAATACATTGTGACGTCTTGTTGAGTTGTGGGTGTATTGTTAGAATGGTTTGGTGATTCTATGGCAGGTGGATAGGCCAATTTACAAAGGAAACTCTGCCGAAATTTTTGAAAAATTTGGGACTTAGAAAAGATGTTGTGGCCTAAGGAATGGGCTTAGTTGTTGCGTGTGAATGAATATGAGAATTGCAAAAGAGTTAAGATTTCCGATAATTCAAGTTTCCGGCAAAGTTTGTAAATAGCTCGAGTTTAATCTCACTGTAACATTGGAGCATCAATTGAGTAAGAATGCTATGAGTGGCTAAAAGTGCTTTGATGTATGGCTCCGAGCCAAGTTGGGGAGGTTGCTATTAAATAACTAATTGCATGGTCGTGTGCTATGTGGGCACTGTCTTTAAGTATGTTGGGAAAATTCTGATAGGGTTATGGCGCTTCGTAGATATGAAGAAATACTAGGATGTTTTGAACTACTGTTGATAAGGAATACGATTAATTCCTGGTATATGTTTGAAGTAATGAGTCTCGCCAATATTGTGCAATAAAGCTTTTGAGTATTGGCAGTTGTGTAACTCGGTATGGGTATAAGGACTCAGTCCTGGCAATTTTACTTATGCAATGTAATTGGGAGAAAGGGTTTGTGATGTGTTTTACCGTGGTTTGAAAATGAGTGTATTTCCTTTTGGTATGTAAAGCTTGGAATGTGTAATGAGTTTTCTCTATATGGGATCATGAAAGTCCTTGACTAGTTGAGTGCGCCGATGTTTGCGGCGTAGGGAAAAGGATATGAATTTTTCCTGTTGTTTTAGTGTGGTATGGTATATGCGATATGTTATGGAAAGTTGATAACGACATGTTCAAGGTTTTGATATAAATTCATTATATGTGAAGTCATTAAAACCCTCAAGCAGCGTGGGCAGCTGTAGATAATCTGAGAATCAATCTTCCTAGTGATTTAGGAGAATGGTACTGCTATGCTAGTATTTCGGCAGAGTCTATGGTAAAAAGGGGCAGGTAAAATAAATTGATAATATCTAGCGGTATGGTGGTATTCTCCCGTTGGATCGACTGTAATAATTGAGTTGTTGATGACATAGTGAAATTTATGAATGGTTTTCATGGTATGAATAGACGTTTGAGGTGCGTTATGTAATCATACGGTGAAGTACGGAATCAGGCATAGTGATTCCTGTGTTATGTATGTGTTGGAGACTAGAAGTTCTCGTAACCCGCCTATGCAGCGGTGGTATATCGTGTGTATCGGCACAGTGTAGCGGTTATCGAAAATTGGAAGCCCTAGTGGCTATCTCGTCACTTGATGTGATGAATTTGAATAATGATATATGATTGCAGGCTGGTTGTCATAAGTCAGGTTGTCTAGACTAATGTGATATGGACTATATCAGAGAAATGTCACAACTGCGTGGCATAGCGCATCAAATCGTGCTCCAGCAGGGTAGATGTACCCTAGGGCCAGCGGACGGCTGGTAGGTATTGCTTTGTAAGTTGGGCCTTCGTGGCGGATGTCGGTGTAGCAGTATCTACCATTGATTTAGTTTCGGTATTGAGGAACTTTGTCGGATGCGTTTCATATGGCTGAGCTTGAGGCTATATATATGTTGTTGCAATGAGCACTTGAGTCGATGTGCATTCCCTTTTGCTAGATTTATGCGTGGATCGGGTGGCACGCCGCCACATGTATAGTATCTGGATCGGGTGGCACGCCGCCACATGTATGGTATCTGGATCGGGTGGCACGCCGCCACAGGTATGCTATTGGAATGGGTTGCGCGCCGCAACAGGTGTGATGTGGGAAATATAGCTTCCTATATGTACCTTGTATACAATACTTCCTCTCTTATGAGGAATAGTCCGTATTGGGTATCGCTCGGGGAATAGCACATCGGTTGTGTCCATTCAGGATTCGATAGCATATACTAAATGTATCACCGCGTGTGTGATTGATTGCTTGAGTTCAGACCTAAATATGTGTGTGGCTGACCGTTTTGAGCATTGCGACTTGAGGTGCTCCATGAGTAATAGTGTTTGGATAGAATCATGAGTTGTGGCAAGGCCACGTGATGTTATGACCTTTCGAGGAGGATTCATGTACTCTAATTCTATGATGTGAGATGAGATCTCAATTATGTGTTGTGATGGTATTGAAGAATTTGAATTATAGCTCTTTATGTGAGTCTGTTGTCATGATTCGAGTGTGTTCAGATCATTTCTTATTGGAGCCTGTGTTTTGCTCGTCGTGGCTTAGGCCGATGAGGAGGTGTCATATTACCACTGTGGTGTGTTATAATCGAAATGATCGTTGGAGTCATTAATGAGTGCGAACATACATGATTTCGGCTAGATAGAAAGGTAATATCGAGGTTTGGCTCCAAAATTCGTTGTAATATCAGTCAAAAGAGAAATTGCTTCATAAATGGTGGATCTGAGGAATTGTTACGGTTTAGCCCGTGTTTTATTTATCGTTGGCAGTATATGAAAGTGTTGGAATAGGACTTCAACTAATAATAGGTTTCCATCGGTATTTGGGTATTGTAGGCAACTGTAGTAATAAAGAATGTTATTGTGGTCATATGAGTAAAGTTATGCGAAGTGTAAATTCAACAAAGTTATGCATTAATGTTTGGGTACAACGTGTGGAGATTGATATGGTGGTCGAATGATGGAAACGGACTTGGCAGGAAATTCAGGGTGTTGGAATTTGGCCTAATGGCTTATTCGCTTGAATAAAGAATTATATCTACAAAATTATATAGCTAATGTGCTCAACTAAGTAGTGGTAGCACGGGCAGGTGCATGATGTGTTAAACAAGTTATTTGAGACTACATCATTGTAGTTCTCAGCACGTTCGAGGACGAACGTATGTTTAAGTGGGGGAGATTGTAATGACCCGACCGGTTGTTTTGAGTCCCGACGCTTCATTCAGCAGATTGAGGCCATGAACAACTTCATCTCAGGTATATTGACTTGTGTGTATGGTCAGAATTAAAATTCAGGAAGTTTGGAGTCAAATCTAAATGGGAATTCTCATTTTGAAAGCTTAAAGTTGAAGAAATGAACTAGGATTGGAATTTTGACTAAATGACCTCGAAATTGGGATCTAAAAGTTCCAGCATGCTCGTATGATGATTTTGAACTGGGGCGTATGTCCGGATTTGGTTTTTGATAACCCATGAGCATTTCGGCGTATATGGTGGAAGTTAGTATTTTAGAAAATTTTCATAAATTTGGGTTGGAAGGCATTTTAGAGTTATATATGTCCATTTGGGATTCCGAGTCTGGGAATAGATCCATATGGTGATTTTGGAGTTGGGAAAACGATCAGAAGTGAATTCGGATGTCCGGAGGTCATTTTGAAGTCATATGGCTAAATATAAGAATTTGAAGGTTTATGAGAAAATTCGACCGTAAGTAAAAATCTTGATATCGGGGTCAGAATGCGATTCCGAAAGTTGGTACAAGTCCGTTATGTCGAATGTGACTTGTGTGCAAACTTTGAGTCAATTCGGATCGATTTTGGTAGGAAAAGGAACAAATCTGTGCGGGCTAGGCCCAAAGCGGACAATATCTACGCAGTGTTGAGCCGGGTCGTTACAATTGGTATCAGAGCCGACTCTCTAAGTACGATGCGTTGGGTACCCTCAACGAGGACGTTGAGTCCTTGTTGGTGGGCGGGGTGCAGTGGTTCCTGGAACAGGCACTGTACGTCTCCAAATATCCCACGTCGGAATTGAGAGGGAGTCCTGGGCTAGTTAAGTAAAGGCCTTGGACAACATTGGTAGACGCGTTTTCCCCAGTGGTTCCTGTAACAGGCCTCGGGAGGAACAAATAATTGACATACAAACGACGATTCACAGTGTCATGACCCCAAACCCGGTCGTGATGGCGCCCAACACATTGCTAGGCAAGCCCGACCATCTTATCCAATTAAACCAGCCAAGTACAATTAATACTGATTAATCGGCGTGATTAGCCTGTTTTCATAACAAATCAAGAAGTGTAGAACTGAAATACAAGAACACAGTCCCAACCAAATCGTGGCGTCACAAGTCTGAGCCTCTACAAATGAGATCTACTACAAAACAAGTCTAGGCAGAATGAAGACAACAAAATAATAAAGAGGGAGAAAACAGGTCCTGCGGACGTTGAAAGCTACCTCGAAGTCTCCACGAGATAGTAATGAATAAGCAGCACGTGACAGCTCAACTGCTCTCTAGCACCTGTGAATCTGCACAAAAAGTGTAGGGAGTGGGGTGAGTATATTTCAACTCAGTGAGTAATAATAATAAACAATAACTGAAAGCAAGAACACCTGTACTATCACTAAACAGTTCTAATGGTAACCTCATAGGTAAGTCATCTCTACAGCGAATACCCCCAAATCTCTAGTCCACAATTGTCTCACAATGATCCCATATTGACCTAGTCCTCACTCGTACCATTACGGTATACGACCGTCTCAATATATGGAGACATATACATACGTCTATAACATATAAATATTTCGGTATATATATGAATATGAATAAGCATAATGCGCGGCGCGCGGCCGGCTCCCAATACATATACGCGCTACGGCGCGCGGCCCGGCTCCAATACATATACCGCGCGGCGCGCGACCTCGCTCCAATACATTTACCGCTGCGGCGCGCAGCCCGCTCCATTTAACGTCGACGGCGCTTACTGGGGGTGTATACAGACTTCGGAGGGGCTCCCTAGGCCCAAGCGCTATGATGCTGCGGCGTGCAGCCCGATCCACACATGTATTACTACGGCGTGCAGTCCGATCCAATATATATATGTATATATATTAATACTGCTGCGGCGCGCAGCCCGATCCCATAATATATACAGCGCTCACTGAGAATTGTGCAGACTCAGACTCCGAAGGGGCTCCTACAGCCCAAGTGCAATAATACTGCGGCATGCAGCCCGTCCCACATGTATATTACATGTATATTACATGTATATTACTGCGACGTGCAGTCCGATCCAATATATATACTGCTGCGGCGTACAGCCCGATCCAATATAGGTATATATATATATAATACCTCATAATGGGTCCTCCACCCTATCCCAGTCAGTATATACTTGGCCTCTCAGGCCCAATATAATATATCACAGTGGGTCCTTGACCCTGTCTCAGTCAATATAGACTTGGCCTTTCGGGCCCAATATAACATCTCATAGTGGGTCTTTGACCCTATCTCATCTCAATCGGTATAGACTTGGCCTTTCAGGCCCACTCAGCTAGAATAGGGAATTCCACCCTAGTAATCAGTCTCTCACAGTACAGACCTAGTACTGGCTTTTAATATGTTATTCAGATAGTTTTCTGGCTGAGTGTATGTTTCAACACGATATAAGGGTCACCTAGCTATACAGGTCCCCTAATGATCTACAGATCGGCCCAAGGCCCCAAACATGGCTATTAGCCCAATTACACAGTTATAATCTTTTTATCAGTCATAACACACGGTATACTATTAGTCGGGAAGGACTAAGTCCGAACCCCCAATCACAATGTCACCACGCCCGTCATAGAACGCGTGTCTCATCTCAATATAGCACTGTGAAGTGCTAGTACGGGGTTTCAAACCCTCGGTACATTATTTACTACTACCACTCACCTCGAACCGGTAGAAGCTTCATGCCGCGACGCCTTAGCTCCTCGAACCGGCATCCACGCACGTCAAAACTAGCAAAAATCAGTACAAATATATCAAAATAGGCTAATGGAACATAACCTAATCGAAAGAACTCGAAAAATATCAAAAATCACGAAATTGGCAAAACCCGAGCCCCGAGCCCACATCTCGAAAAATTTCGAAATTTATATTTCCGGAATCCTCGTCTCGCCGCGAGTCCGTACATACCAAATTCACAAAAATTGGAGTTCATTTGTCCCCTTAAATCACTATTTCTATCCAAGAGGGTTTTCTACCATTTTCAACAAAAATTCTCAAATTAAACACTAAAACTTGCAATAGATTCGAGTTATACCACCAAAATTGAGTTAAGAACACTTACCCCGTTGTTCTCTCCAAAATTCCCACAAAAAATCGCCCTATCCGAGCTCCAAATCGTCAAAAATGGCAATATATTTTCGGACCTCAAACATTCTGTCCGGCACTATTCACGGTTACTGTTCACGGTACTATTCACGGACACTGTTCACATCAGATTTTTCTGCATTTTCTGCCCATTTTCTAAGTCCGGAATTATTCCGAGACACCTCCGAAACACTCCGGAGCCCTCGGGGCTCCAAACCAAATATGCACATTGACTCTAAAACATCACACAAACTTGCTCGAGTGATCAAATCGCCGAAATAACATCAAAATCATCAATTTTCATCAAATCAAGGCCTAAGTTTCCAAAAACTTCCAAAAATACACTTTCGATCAAAAACCCGACCAAACGATGTCCGAATGACCTGAAAATATGCAGACATATCCAAAATCACCTAACGAAGCTACTGCAACTGTCGGAATTCCATTCTGAATCCCGGATCAAAATATCACCCATCGATCGGATTCCGCCAAAATTCCAACTTCGCCAAAATAGGCTAACTTATTCACCGGACCTCCAAAATTACTTCCAATTGCGCTTCTAAGTCTTAAATCATCCCCCGAAACTAACCGAATCATCGGAATTCAGTTCCGAGCCCTCTAACTCATAAGTCAACATTGGGTTGACTTTTCCAACTTAAGCTTTCCTTAAAGAGATTAGTTGTCCCCTCTGGCATACAGTGCGTGTTCCAGGAACCACTGTACCCTCAGGGTTTTGTTCCTCACGTGCCTGTTCCAGGAACCACGTGAGAACGCGTCTACCAATGTTGTCCAAGGCCTTTACTTAACTAGCCCAGGACTCCCTCTCAGTTCCGATGTGGGATATTTGGAGACCTACAGTGCCTGTTCCAGGAACCACTGTACTGATTAATCGGTGTGATTAGCCTGTTTTCATAACAAATCATCGTACTTAGAGAGTCGGCTCTGATACCAATTGTAACGACCCGGCCCAACACTGCGTAGATATTGTCCGCTTTGGGCCTAGCCCGCACGAATTTATTCCTCCCCAGGCCTGTTACAGGAACCACTGGGGAGGAACAAATCCGTGCGGGCTAGGCCCAAAGCGGACAATATCTACGCAGTGTTGGACCGGGTCGTTACAATTGGTATCAGAGCTGACTCTCTAAGTACGATGCGTTGGGTACCCTCAACGATGACGTTGAGTCCTTGTTGGTGGGCGGGGTGCAGTGGTTCCTGGAACATGCACTGTAGGTCTCCTAATATCCCACATCGGAATTGAGAGGGAGTCCTGGGCTAGTTAAGTAAGGCCTTGGACAACATTGGTAGACGCGTTTTCCCCAGTGGTAGCCTGGGGAGGAACAAATCCGTGCGGGCTAGGCCAAAAGCGGACAATATCTACGCAGTGTTGGGCCGGGTCGTTACAATTGGTATCAGAGCCGACTCTCTATGTACGATGCGTTGGGTACCCTCAACGAGGACGTTGAGTCGTTGTTGGTGGGCGGGGTGCGGTGGTTCCTGGAACAGGCACTGTAGGTCTCCAAATATCCCACATCGGAATTGAGAGGGAGTCCTGGGCTAGTTAAGTAAAGGCCTTGGACAACATCGGTAGACGCATTCTCACGTGGTTCCTGGAACATGCACGTGAGGAACAAAACCCTGAGGGTACAGTGGTTCCTGGAACAGGCACTGTATGCCAGAGGGGACAATATCCTGTGTGTATGGGGCCAGCTTTCAGGCCAACTCTGATACTACAAGACGCGTTTTCCCCAGTGGTTCCTGTAACAGGCCTGGGGAGGAACAAATCCGTGCGGGCTAGGCCTAAAGCGGACAATATCTACGCAGTGTTGGGCCGGGTCGTTACAATCAATGCGCTGAAATACGCCACCAGGCCTCTGATGCTCGTACTTAACCTGCTGATAGTTGAGGCACCGTGCTACATGTCTGACAATGTCCATTTTCATCTTTCTCCACCAATAGTGTTGTTTCAAATCTTGGTACATCTTCGCGGTTCCTGGATGGATAGAATACCGCGAGCTATGGGCCTCCTCCAGAATCAACTCACGAAGGCCATCAACATTGGGCACACATATCCGACCCTGCATCCTCAATACACCGTCACTATCAATGGTGACATCTCTAGCATCATCATGCTGAACTCTGTCCCTAAGGACAGCCAAATGTGGATCATCATACTGGCGCTCACGAATACGATCATATAAAGATGACCGAGATACAACACAAGCCAATACTCTGCTGGGCTCCGAAATATCTAGCCTCACTAGCCGATTGGCTAGCACCTGAACATCATAAGCAAATGGCCTCTCCTCGGCTGGAATATATGCTAAGCTCCCCATACTGACCGCCTTCCGGCTCAAAGCATCGGCCACCACATTGGCCTTTCCCGGATGATATAAAATAGTGATGTCATAATCCTTAAGCAACTCAAGCCATCTCCGTTGTCTCAAATTAAGGTCTTTCTGTTTGAACAAGTGCTGGAGACTACGATGGTCGGTATACACCTCACAAGACACACCGTACAAATAGTGCCTCCAAATCTTCAATGCGTGAACAATGGCGGCTAGCTCCAAATCATGAACAGGATAGTTCTTCTCATGTGGCTTCAGCTGCCGAGAAGCATAAGCAATCACCTTACCTTCCTGCATCAACACACAACCTATCCCTACTCTCGAGGCATCACGATAAACGGTATATGAACCTGAAGCTGATGGCAATACTAACACTGGAGCTGTGGTCAAAGCTGTCTTGAGCTTCTGAAAGCTCTCCTCGCACTCATCCGACCACACGAATGGTGCACCCTTCTGGGTCAATTTAGTCAATGAAGAAGCAATGGATGAAAATCCCTGAACAAACCGGCGATAATATCCCGCCAAGCCAACAAAACTCTTGATCTCTGTAGCTGAGGACGGTCTAGGCCAACTCTGCACCGCCTCTATCTTCTTTGGATCAACCTGAATGCCATCACGAGACACCACATGTCCCAGAAATGCTACGGACTCGAGCCAAAACTCACACTTGGAGAATTTAGCATGTAGCTTCTCCTCCCTCAATCTCGGCAACACAATACTCAAATGCTGAGCATGCTCCTCCTGACTACGGGAGTAGACTAGAATGTCATCAATGAACACAATCATAAATGAATCCAAATAGGGCATGAACACACTGTTCATCAGATGCATGAATGCTGCTGGGGCGTTGGTCTGCCCAAAAGACATCACAAGGAAACTCATAATGACCATATCGGGTCCTGAATGCAGTCTTCATAATATCCGAGTCCCTGATCTTCAGCTGATGATAGCCTGAACGAAGATCAATCTTAGAAAACACTCTCGCACCCTGTAACTGATCAAACAAATCATCTATGCGCGGTAGAGGGTACTTGTTCTTCACTGTCACTTTGTTCAATTGCCTATAATCAATACACATTCGCATGGAACCATCTTTCTTTTTAACAAATAATACCGGCGCACCCCACGGGGACACGCTAGGACGGATGAAACCCTTATCCAGAAGCTCTTGAAGCTGCTCTTTTAGTTCTTTCAACTCAGCTGGTGCCATCCGATAAGGAGGAACGGATATGGGCTGAGTGCCCGGCACCAAGTCAATGCCAAAATCAATATCCCTGTCCGGCGGCAGGCCCGGCAGGTCTGAGGGGAATACATCTGGGAAGTCCCTCGCAACGGGTACAGAATCAATGCTAGGAGACTCAGCTCCCACATCTCTCACAAAAGCTAAGTACGATAAACACCCTTTTTCAACCATCTTCCGAGCTTTTAAGAACGAAATGACACGGCTAGGGACGAAATCAGTCGAACCCCGCCACTCAATCTGAGAAATACCAGGAATGGCCAACGTAACTGTCTTAGCATGACAGTCCAATATAGCATGGTACGGAGACAACCGGTCCATACCCAATATAACATCAAAGTCCACCATCCCCAACAATAACAAATCTGCCTGGGTCTCCAGACCCCCAATAGATATAACACAGGATCTATACACATGATCCACAACAATCGTATCACCCATGGGGGTGGATACATGAACAGGTAAATCAAGACTACCACGAGTCGCACCCAAATGGTGTGCAAAATAAGAGGACACGTAAGAATATGTGGAACCTGGATCAAATAGAACAGAGGCATCTCTGTAACAGATAGAAATGATACCTGTAATCACTACATCGGAGGCAACTGCATCACGCCTGTCAGGAAGTGCATAGAATCGCGCCTGGCCTCCACCAGATCTCTCCTCGCCTCTGGGGCGACCACGAGAAGACTGACCTCCACCTCTACTAGACTAAGATGGTGCTGAAGATGAGGGCTGGTCCCTCTGCTGAGTCCTGTCCCTACGGAGTCGAGGACACTGTCTCCTCATGTGGCCAAACTCACCACACTCATAACATGCACCTGGTGTTGGAGAAGGGGACTGAAGGGAACCCCTAGCCGCAGAAGAACCCTGGGCTGAAGAAGTAGGTGCTGCATTCTGGGCTGGAAGGGCACTAAGTGATGACTGACCCTGCTGAAACCCCTGTCGACCACGACCATAAGAACCTCCGCTCTGCTCTGGGCGGCCTGAATGAGAAGGTCTAGATGAGCGACCTCTGCTCTGCTCGGAATGCCCTCTAGATGGAGCACCACTGAAACTACCAGAACCACGAGGCCTCTTGGCCTCCCGCTCCTCTCTCTCTCGGCGACGATCCGCCTTAACGGAGAGTGCCATGTCCACAACCTGCTCAAATGATGATGACAAAACTCTCTCTGGTCATAAGAATGTGGATAGAGTAGTTGAGGCCATCAATGAACCTCCTGATCCTCTCCCTATCAGTAGGGATCATCCACGTGGCATGCCTAGCCAACTGTGTGAATCTAAGCTCATACTGAGTCACAGACATGAAGTTTCAGCAAGGGTTGGGTACTCAGGTGAATCTCAGCACAGCTTTCCATCCCCAAACTGATGGTCAAGCAGAGCGAACAATTCAGACGCTTGAAGATATGTTACGGGCTTGTGTATTGGATTTCAAAGGTAACTGGGACGATCACTTGCCAATCATAGAATTTTCTTACAATAACAACTTCCATACTAGCATTCAGATGGCCCCATTTGAGGCATTGTACGGAAGAAGGTGTAGGTCTCAGATTGGGTGGTTCGAAGTAGGTGAAGCAGAACTATTAGGGATGGATCTTGTGAACCAGGCTATGGAAAAAGTTAAAGTCGTTCAGGAAATGATGAACACTACTCAAAGTAGACAGAAATCCTATGCAGACATTTATTGAATAGACTTGGAATTTCAAGTTGACGATTGAGTATTCTTGAAGACCAATCTGGAACACACCGATAATATCTGGGCCAGAGTCTCCTGAAGAGCAGGAATAGCAATAGATACAGCCTGGGCCTGAACTGGGGCTGCTGGAGCATCGACCAGTGGGGGCTGCTCCTAAACAAGTACAACAGGCGGGTCAGCTGGCACTGCCTCAGCTGCCCTACCTCTACCTCTAGCACGACCGCGCTCACGGCCTCTAGCAGGTGGCAATGGAGGTCGTCCACCTCGTCCGATGCTCGCGTTCTCGCCATCTGCGAGAGAATAGAATATAGAAGTTTAGTTCTCAAAACAAAAAGATCGCACGACAGAGTTCAAGAAAAGTGAAGTGTTTCCTAAAGGTTCGAAACCACAGTGATACATATATCGAAAACGGGGAATCAAGTCCCAAAATATACCAACTCCCATAGACCGTAGGGTCAAGAGTCATGAGCCTCTAATGAACATGTCACGACCCCAAATCCGGTCGTGATGGCGCCCAGCACATTGCTAAGCCAGCCCGACCAATCGATAACAATAACGGAGCTAGAAGCTCTCTTTAGCCCATTTAAGCATATCAAATCACGAAGCAATAGCGATACATATAACGAAAACGGGGAACCAAGTCCCATAATACACCAACTCCCATAGACAGAAGGGTCAAGAGTCATGAGCCTCTACTGATCATAAGTGTATAAAGGTTTACAAGAATACCAAGTGCGGAAAGAAATGTCAATACGAAATCAAAGACAGTAGGAAGGAATATCGGGTCCTGCGGACTCTGCAGCTACCTCGAATATCCATAAATGTCGCCTCGCACAGCTAATAGATCACTGCTGAGAGGTACATGGATCTGCACATAAGGTGCGGGGAGTAATATGAGTAAGACGAGCAGCGGATAAGAAATCCGCAATAAAGCACTATGTAAAGGCTGTAATCAAATACTCGTCACGGAATCAATATCGACCGTACTGTACCAACAAGTACCGGCAAACAGTATAACAACTACGAGATGTAGCTAAATGCAATGCAATGCATGATATGACCGCTACGGCGCGTGGCCGATCCAATTTGGGTACCCGTGCTCATCGTGGGGGTTCGGACTCGGAGGGGCTCCTACGGCCCAAGCATAATATCAACTGCGGCGTGCGGTCCGATCCAACATATGTACCGACTGTGGTGCGCGGCCCGATCCACTAATAGTCGGCTAATTATGCAGATACAGCCTCGCGAGGCTCAAAAGTAGTTTTTGAAAACTCTTTTATCATTTTCGGTTGGAAAACAGTAATATCAAGTTCCAGAGATTGGAAATAGCATGATAACAGAAATAGCTACGGTCTGGTAGTAACTAACATGTCAATATGATAAGACAATGATAACGATCCTCGCGGGATCTAATAACTGGCTCACGGCCCACATGTATACTCAACCGCCCAAGAAGGGGGTTCCTCGGCTCAAGAGTGGCCAATATAACAATATATACTATGCAACCATCCGAGAAGGAGGTTCGACGGCTCGAGAATAGCCTAATATCATAACACAGTATCAACAAGTCAGACTAAGCCATAGTCCCCAATCACAATCGACCTCGCACTCACAAGAGAGTACGTGTCTCGCCGCTATACAGCGTCACAAAGTGGTATACCGGGGTTTCGAACTCGTTGGTCATCACCCACATCTATTACTCACCTCAATACGGCGCGACGACTACTCCGCAATGCCCTTTCCACGAGAATCAAGCTCCGCACGCGTAGAATCTGATCAAATATAGTAGAAACACAATAAATTAGGCCAATGGGACGACACCCAATCAAAACAACTCAATTTACATCAAAATTCCCAAAGTGGGCAAAACTCGACTTTTGGTACGCTTCTCAAAAATTCACGAAAGTCACATATTTGGAACCCTCATCTCAATACGAGTCTAAGCATATCAATTTTACCAAATTCGGACTCCATTTGCCCATTCAAAACCTTGATTTTCTAAAGTTCAAGCCTAGGGTTAATTCTTCCATGAATCACCCCAAATTCCTCCATTTTCATGATATGATTGCATAATATTATCAATACTAATCATAGTTTAAGTCCATAATTGATTACCTGATGATTTCCCTTGAGTTTCTCTTCAAAATCTCCCAAATCGCCTCCTTAAGCCGAGACCCAAATGTGTGAAATGTTTCTGAAATTTTCTAACTTCTGATACAATTAATTCACTGCGATTTTCGCTTCTGCGGACCATTTCCCGCCCCTGCAGAACCGCTTCTGTGGAATATCCTCCGCCTCTGCGGTCCTTTCCGCTTCTGCGGACAGGAGTCCGCTCCTGCGAGCCCGTATCTGCGACCAGAGGGTCGCTTCTGCGTTTCCAGGCCTAGCAGGCCAATTCCGCTTCTGCGGCTAACTTTCCGCACCACCGGTGCCGCTCCTGCGGACGAAACTCCGCTTCCGCGATCAACAACGCTTCTGCGCTCCTGTATCCGCTTCTACGGACTCGCTCCCGAACCATTTCCGCAGGAGCGAAAACAACAGAACCAGAATCCCAAACCTGCAATTTTCCACATTTTTTCCTGTTTAGCCATCCGAAAACACCCCGAGGCCCTCGGGACCCCATCCAAACACACCAACACATCCTAATACCTTATTCGAACTTGCTCCAATCCTCAAAACACGTCTAACAACATCAAAACTCATAATTCACATCGAATTCAAGCCTAAATTCCTTAAAACATTCCGAATTACACAATCAATCAAAAAGCCTGACCAAACGACGTCCGAATGACCTGAAAATTTGCGGACATATCCAAAATCACATGACGAAGCTACGGGAATTGTCGGAATTCCATTCCGACCCATGGATCAAAATCTCACCTACCGATCGGATTTCGCCAAAATTCAACCTTAGCCAATTCAAGCCTATTTCTACTCCGAACCTCCGAATTCAATTCCGATCGCTCCCCTAAGTCATAAATCACCTCCCGGAACTAACCGAATCACCATAATCCGATTCCGAGCCCTCTAACTAAATAGTCAACTCCGGGTTGACTTTCCTTATTCAAGTTTCCTTCAAAAAGGCTATATGCCTCATTTTCAATCCAATTCACTCCTAACTCACCCGATAGACTCTAACACTAATATAAAATCATAAAACATGTAATTAAAACATAACGGGGTAGTAATACCCGTGACGACGGGCCGGGTCGTCACAATTATGGGACTTGGTTCCCCGTTTTTTGTTATATATATTGCTGTGGCTTCGTGAATTAATATGCTTAAAGGGGCTAAAGAGAGCTTCTAGCTCCGTGGTTGATGTTGATTGGTCAGGCTGGCTTAGCAATGTGTTTGGCGCCATCACGACCGGATTTGGGGTCGTGACAGTGTTAGGCATTCCCGAATTCTGTGATTCTAGCCGGTTAGTAGAGTCTTGTGGATCGGTACGGGGACGCCTGTACTTATCCTCGGGAGGCTGCGAACCTTTAAGAAACACTTCACTTTTCTTGAACTCTGTCGTGCGATCTTGTTGTTCTGAGAACTGAACTTCTATATTCTATTCTCTCGCAGATGGCGAGAACGCGAGCATCAGGACGAGGTGGACGACCTCCTTTGTGGCCAGTTGTTGCGATTAGAGACTATCGTCTCGAGTGATTGGGTTGTTTGATACATCGTGTGATCTCACCCGGAGTGGCGAGTTTGGCTATTACAGTTGGATCGTGTGTACTCTGAGTATAGATGTGGGATTCAGATTTGGTATATGATTTCGGAAAGTGCAATGTGGTTTATGGTTCAGATAGACTGTGGAAATTCAGCTATTGTGTTGAATCTAGTACAACTCTGGGTCCGCTCGAGGACGAGCGTTTGCTTAAGTTGGGGAGAATGTGATGACCCGGCCCGTCATCATGTGAGTTATCACCTCGTTATCCCAGTTAAATGCTTGTTAATGTTTCAATATGCATGTTTGGCGAGTTTGAGTCAATTCGGGTTGAGTTTAGTTGGAAATGAGACAAAAAGTCTCTTAGAAGAAGGAATAGTTGGGAAAAGTCAACTGGACGTTGACTTGTGAGTTAGAGAGATCGGAATCAAATTCTGATGATTCGGTCAGTTCCGGGAGGTCATTTATGAGCTAGGAAAGCGATCGGAAGTGAATTTGGAGGTCCGGAGTAGATTTAGGCTTGAATTGGCAAAGTTAGTATTTTGGCGAATTCCGGTTGATAGGTGAAATTTTGATCCGGCGGTCGGAATGAAATTCCGAAAATTTCTGTAGCTCTGTTATGTCATTTTGGACTTGTGTGCAAAATTTGCAGTCAATCAGACTTGATTTGATAGGTTTCGGCATCGAAAATAGAAGTTGGAAGTTCTAAAGTTTATAAAGCTTGGATTGGAGGTTGATTCATGATTTTAGCATTGTTTGTTGTGATTTGAGGCCTCGAGCAAGTCCGTAATATGTTATGAGACTTGTTAGTATACTTTGTTGGGATTCCATGAGGCTCGGATAAATTTTGGAACAGTTTTTGGAAGATTTTTTGCCGTTTTGGGCATAAATTTAATGATCCAAAGGTCTATTTTAGTTCTAGAGATTCAAATTTGATTTCGAGACTTCGAAAATTTAGATAATGAATTATAGGACTGATCCGGAAAGTTTGGTCTAATTTCATCAAGTCGCGAATGGGTTTTTGATGCGAAATGTGAATTAATTGTTTAATGAGCAAAATTGATGTTGAACTGAGTAAATGAGATCCAAATTCAGTTTTGTTTGAACCACTGGATCCGTATCAAAATTACGGAGCCACAGGAAAAAGAATCGTCGAATTCCGAGTTCGTATGATGGAGTTAGAGCCATTTTAGTAAACATGGCTGTGTGCTGCAATTTCTGTATTGCTGCTGCATTTTTCTGCAGCGTATGAATAGTAATTCCCGCGCGTGAACAGTAACCGCGCGGATGAACAGTGTCGACGCGCATGAACAGTACCCCGTGAACAGTGTCGACGCGCATGAACAGTACTCGTGAACAGTAACGCGGGTGAACAGTAAAATCCTGGAAAGAATGGCATTTCATCCGCGAGCAAAACTATTTTTCCACCATTTTTGGTCATTCTTGAGAGATTTTGGACGGGAATTGAAAGGATTTCTACGGGGAATAATAGGAGGTAAGTTTTATGAGTTAAATACATGATTTTATCAAAGAATCTTCCATTAATTCTCTGAATTTGGGTAAGAAATCAAGAAAATTAGGGCTTTGAGCAAAAATCTTAAAATGGGGATTTGAAGGACCATTTGTGGTCCGAATTGGGAGTTCTTGGTATTTACGGACTCGTGGAGAGACGAGGATTCCAAAAATGTGAGTTTTATAATTTTTCAAGAAGCGTACCAAAAGTCGGGTTTTGACAACTTTGTGGGTTTTGATGCAATTTGGGTTATTTCGAATGGGTTTCGTGAATTTAGCATATATTGATGTATTATCATTGATTTTGAGCAGATTTGGTAACCGAGGATTGATTTGCGAGGCAAGCAAAAGGCGGACCGAGGCTTCTACCGGTTCGAGGTGAGTGGTAGTAGTAAACAATGTGCTGAGGGTTTGAAACCCCGTACTAGCACTTCACAGTGCTATATTGAGATGAGACACGCGTTCTCTGACGGGCGTAGTGACATTGTGATTGAGGGTTCGGACTTGGTCCTTCCCGGCTAATAGAATACTGTGTTGTATGACTGTTACTGAGATTATAACTGTACAATTGGGCTAATAGCCATGTTTGGGGCCTTGTGCCGATCTGTAGAGCATTAGGGAACCTATAGAGCTAGGTGACCCTTATATCGTGTTGGAAACATACAATCAGCCGTAGCTCTAGCTGTATAGCATAATATTAGCCCGTACTAGATGTGTACAATGAGAGAGATTATCTAGGGTGAAATTCCCTGTTCTAGGTAAGCGGGCCTGAAAGGCCAAGTCTATACCGATTGAGATGAGATAGGGTCAAGGACCCACTATGAGATGTTATATTGGGCCTGAAAGGCCAAGTCTATATTGACTGAGACAGGGTCAAGGACCCACTGTGATATATTATATTGGGCCTGAGAGGCCAAGTATATACTGACTGGAATAGGGACGAGGACCCATTATGAGGCATTATATATATTGGATCGGACTGCACCCCGCAGTAATATACATGTAATATACATGTAATATACATGTGGGACGGACTGCACGCTGCAGTATTATTGCGCTTGGGCTGTAGGAGCCCTTTCGGAGTCTGAGTCTGCACACATTCTCAGTGAGCACCGGTATATATTATGGGATCGGGCTGCACGCCGCAGCAGCAGTACAGAGATATATACATATATATATTGGATCGGACTGCACGCCGCAGTAATATTTGTGTGGATCGTGCTGCACGCCGCAGTATTATAGTGCTTGGGCTTAGGGAGACCCTCCGAAGTCTGTATACACCCCCAGTGAGCGCCGTCGACGTTAAATGGAGCGGGCTACGCGCCGCAGCGGTATATGTATTGGAGCGGGCTGCGCGCCGCAGCGGTATATGTATTGGAGCGGGCTGCGCGCCACAGCGGTATATATATTGGAGCGGGCTGCGCGCCGCATCATTATACTTATTCATATTCATATATATACTGAAATATGTTATAGACCGATGTATATGTCTCCATATATTGAGATGGCTGTATACCGTAGTGGTACGAGTGAGGATGTGGTCAGTGTGGGACCTAGATGAGATAGATGTGGACTGGAGATCAGAGTACTCATTATAGTGATGACTAACCTGTGGGGGTCGCCTTAGAACTGTTTAGTGATAGTACATGAGTTCTTATTTTCAGTTATTGTTTATTATTGTTACTCACTGAGTTGAAATATACTCACCCCACTCCCCTGCACTTTTTGTGCAGATATACAGGTTCAGGAAGGCAGTTGAGCTATCGCAACTGCTTTATTATCCCCATTCTGTGGAGACTTTGAGGTAGCTGCCGACGTCCGCAGTACCTGACCTCTTTCTTTTTATCATTTTGTTGTCTCCATTCTTGTTAGACTTGATTGTGTAGTAGATCTCATTTGTAGAGGCTCAGACTTGTGACACCACGATTTGGTTGGGACTGTGTTCTTGTATTTCATTTCTACACTTCTTGATTTGTTATGAAAACGGGCTAATCACGCCGATTAATTAGTATTAATTATACTTGGCTGGTAATTGGATAAGATGGTCGGGCTTGCCTAGCAATGTGTTGGGCGCCATCACGACCGGGGTTTGGGGTCGTGACAATTTCAGACGCCAGAGGCGGTCCCCGCTCAGGTGGTTGCACCGGTTATTCCTCCAGCTGCACCAGCTCCAGCTCCAGAGCATATGGTTCAGGTTATGCCCGATGACGAGCAGCGTCGTCTTGAGAGATTTGGTAGACTTCGGCCACCCCATTTCAGTGGCGTTGAGGGCGAGGATGCCCAGGGTTTCTTGGACAAGTGTCAGAGGATGTTGCGGACGGCTGGTATTCTTGAGTCCAGCGGAGTTTCATTTACTACCTTTCAGTTCGCTGGTCATTTGATTGGTGGGAAGAGTTTGGGAGGCGTAGGCCTGCAGGAGCAGCACCTCTCACATGGCAGCAGTTCTCTACTCTCTTTCTAGAGAAATATGTACCTCAGACTCGTCGCGAGGAGCTACGTCGCCAGTTCGAGTGGTTGGTTCAGGGCGACATGTTTGTGACTCAGTATGAGCTTAGATTCACACAGTTGGCTAGGCATGCCACGTGGATGATCCCTACTGATAGGGAAAGGATCAAGAGGTTCATTGATGGCCTCAACTACTCTATCCGCATTCTTATGACCAGAGAGAGAGTTTTGTCATCATCATTTGAGCAGGTTGTGGACATGGCACGCTCCGTTGAGGTGGGTCGTCGCCGAGAGAGAGAGGAGCGAGAGGCCAAGAGGCCTCGTGGTTCTGGCAGTTTTAGTGGTGCTCCATCTAGAGGGCATTTCCAGCAGGGCAGAGGTCGCTCATCTAGACCTTCTCATTTAGGCTGCCCAGAGCAGAGCGGAGGTTCTTATGGTCGTGGTTGACAGGGGTTTCAGCAGGGCCAGTCTTCACTTAGTGCCCTCCCAGCCCAGAGTGCAGCACCTACTTCTTCAGCCCAGGGTTCTTCTGCGGCGAGGGGTTCCCTTCAGTCCCCTTCTCCAGCACCAGGTGCATGTTATGAGTGTGGTGAGTTTGGCCACATGAGGAGACGGTGCCCTCGACTCCGTAGGGACAGGACTCAGCAGAGGGATCAGCCCTCATCATCAGCACCATCTCAGTCTAATAGAGGTGGAGGTCAGTCTTCTCGTGGTCGCCCCAGGGGCGAGGAGAGATCTGGTGGAGGCCAGGCACGGTTCTATGCACTTCCTGACAGGCGTGATGCAGTTGCCTCCGATGCAGTGATTACAGGTATCATTTCTGTCTGTCATAGAGATGCCTCTGTTCTATTTGATCCAGGGTCCACATATTCTTACGTGTCCTCTTATTTTGCACGTCATTTGGGTGCGACTCGTGGTAGTCTTGATTTACCTGTTCATGTATCCACCCCCATGGGTGATACGGTTGTTGTGGATCATGTCTATAGATCCTGTGTTATATCTATTGGGGGTCTGGAGACCCAGGCAGATTTGTTATTGTTGGGGATGGTGGACTTTGATGTTATATTGGGTATGGATTGGTTGTCTCCGTACCATGCTATATTGGACTGTCATGCTAAGATAGTTTACGTTGGCCATTCCTGGTATTTCTCAAATTGAGTGGCGGGGTTCGACCGATTTCGTCCCTAGCCATGTCATTTCGTTCTTAAAGGCTCAGAAGATGGTTGAAAAAGGGTGTTTATCGTACTTAGCTTTTGTGAGAGATGTGGGAGCTGAGTCTCCTAGCATTGATTTTGTACCCGTTGTGAGGGACATCCCAGATGTATTCCCCTCAGACCTGCCGGGCATGCTGCCGGACAAGGATATTGATTTTGGCATTGACTTGGTGCCGGGCACTCAGCCCATATCCATTCCTCTTTATCGGATGGAACCAGCTGAGTTGAAAGAACTGAAAGAGCAGCTTCAAGAGCTTCTGGATAAAGGTTTCATCCGTCCTAGTGTGTCCCCGTGGGGTGCGCCGGTATTATTTGTTAAAAAGAAAGATGGTTCCATGCGAATGTGCATTGATTATAGGCAATTGAACAAAGTAACAGTGAAGAACAAGTACCCTCTACCGCGCATAGATGATTTGTTTGATCAGTTACAGGGTGCGAGGGTGTTTTCTAAGATCGATCTTCGTTCAAGCTATCATCAGCTGAAGATCAGGGACTCGGATATTATGAAGACTGCATTCAGGACCAGATATGGTCATTATGAGTTTCTTGTGATGTCTTTTGGGCTGACCAATGCCCCGACAGCATTTATGCATCTGATGAACAGTGTGTTCAGGCCCTATTTGGATTCATTTGTGATTGTGTTCATTGATGACATTCTAGTCTACTCCCGTAGTCAGGAGGAGCATGCTCAGCATTTGAGTATTGTGTTGCAGAGATTGAGGGAGGAGAAGCTATATGCTAAATTCTCCAAGTGCGAGTTTTGGCTCGAGTACGTAGCATTTCTGGGACATGTGGTGTCTCGTGATGGTATTCAGGTTGATCCTAAGAAGATAGAGGCGGTGCAGAGTTGGCCTAGACCGTCCTCAGCTACAGAGATCAGGAGTTTTCTTGGTTTGGCGGGATATTATCTCCGGTTTGTTCAGGGATTTTCATCCGTTGCTTCTTCATTGACTAAATTGACCCAGAAGGGTGCACCATTCGTGTGGTCGGATGAGTGCGAGGAGAGCTTTCAGAAGCTCAAGATAGCTTTGACCACAGCTCCGGTGTTAGTATTGCCATCAGCTTCAGGTTCATATACTGTTTATTGTGATGCCTCGAGAGTGGGGATAGGTTGTGTGTTGATGCGGGAAGGTAAGGTAATTGCTTATGCTTCTCGGCAGTTGAAGCCACATGAGAAGAACTATCCTGCTCATGATTTGGAGCTAGCCGCCATTGTTCATGCCTTGAAGATTTGGAGGCACTATTTGTATGGCGTGTCTTGTGAGGTGTATACCGAGCATCGTAGTCTCCAACACTTGTTCAAACAGAAGGATCTTAATTTGAGACAGCGGAGATGGCTTGAGTTGCTTAAGGATTATGACATTACAATATTATATCATCCGGGGAAGGCCAATGTGGTGGCCGATGCTTTGAGCCGGAAGGCGGTCAGTATGGGGAGCTTGGCATATATTCCAGCCGAGGAGAGGCCATTTGCTTATGATGTTCGGGTGCTAGCCAATCGGCTAGTGAGGTTAGATATTTCGGAACCCAGCCGGGTATTGGCTTGTGTTGTATCTCGGCCATCTCTATATGATCGTATTCGTGAGCGTCAGTATGATGATCCACATTTGGCTGTCCTTAGGGACATAGTTCAGCATGATGATGCTAGAGATGTCACCATTGATAGTGACGGCATATTGAGGATGCAGGGCCGGATATGTGTGCCCAATGTTGATGGCCTTCGTGAGTTGATTCTGGAGGAGGCCCATAGCTCGCGGTATTCTATCCATCCAGGAACCACGAAGATGTACCAAGATTTGAAACAACACTACTGGTGGAGAAAGATGAAAATGGACATTGTCAGACATGTAGCACGGTGCCTCAACTGTCAGCAGGTCAAATATGAGCATCAGAGGCCCGGTGGCATGTTTCAGCAAATTGATATTCACGAGTGGAAATGGGAGAGGATCACTATGGACTTTATTAGTGGACTCCCTCGGACAACGAGGAAGTTTGATTCAGTTTGGGTGATTGTGGATAGGCTGACCAAGTCTGCTCACTTCATTCCAGTTAGTACTACCTACTCATCCGAGTGGTTGGCAAAGATCTTTATTCGAGAGATTGTCCGGTTGCATGGAGTCCCAATGTCTATCATATCCGACAGGGGTACTCAGTTCACTTCTCAGTTTTGGAGAGCATTTCAGCGAGAGATGTGTACGCGGGTTGAGTTGAGTACCGCATTTCACCCCCAGACAGACGGGCAGTCTGAGCGCACTATTCAGATTCTGGAGGATATGTTGCGAGCTTGTGTGATTGACTTTGGTGGCTTGTGGGATGAGTTCTTACCACTTGCTGAGTTTGCCTACAACAACAGTTATCAGTCGAGTATTCAGATGGTCCCGTATGAGGCATTGTATGGAAGGCGGTGTAGATCCCCCGTGGGATGGTTTGAGCCTGGTGAGGATAGATTGATAGGGACCGAGTTAGTCCAGGATGCTCTGGATAGAGCAAAGTTGATCCAGGAGAGGCTTCGTACAGCACAGTCTCGTCAGAAGAGTTATGCGGACCGTAGAGTTCGAGAGTTGTCTTTCATGGTTGGTGACAGAGTATTGTTGAAGGTTTCACCTATGAAGGGTGTCATGAGGTTTGGGAAGAAAGGGAAGTTGAGTCCCAGGTACATTGGTCCTTTTGAGATACTCAAGAGAGTTGGAGAGGTGGCATATGAGTTAGCCTTGCCGCCCAGCTTATCTAGCGTTCATCCGGTATTCCATGTGTCTATGCTCCGGAAGTACGTTGGAGATCCGTCTCATGTATTAGACTTCAGTACCATTCAGCTTGATGGTGATCTATCCTATGATGTGGAGCCTATTGCCATTTTGGGACGTCGGGTGAGAAAATTGAGGTCTAAGGAGATTGCATCAGTTAAGGTTCAGTGGAGAGGTCGACCCGTGGAGGAGGCCACTTGGGAGATCGAGCGGGAGATGCGGAGCAGATATCCTCACTTGTTTGAGACTTCAGGTATGTTTCTTGACCCACTCGAGGACGAGCGTTTGCTTAAGAGGGGGAGAATGTGACGACCCGGCCCGTCGTCATGGAAATTACCACCCCGTTATGTTGGAGTTACATGTTTTATGATTTTATATCAGTGTTAGAGTCTATCGGGTGAGTTAGGAGTGAATTGGATTGAAAATGAGGCATATAGCCTTTTTGAAGGAAACTTGAATAAGGAAAGTCAACCTAGAGTTGACTATTTGGTTAGAGGGCTCGGAATCGGATTCTGATGATTCGGTTAGTTCCGGGAGGTGATTTGTGACTTAGGGGAGCGATCGGAATTGAATTTAGAGGTCCGGTGTAGAAATAGGCTTGAATTGGCTAAGGTTGAATTTTGGCGAAAATACGAACGGTAGGTGAGATTTTGATCCGTTGGAATTTCGACCGTTGCAGTAGCTCCGTTAGGTGGTTTTGGATGTGCCGGCAAAATTTCAGGTCATTCGGACGTCGTTTTGTCGGGTTTTTGATGGAATGTGTAATTCGGAAAGTTTTAAGGAATTTAGGCTTGAATCCGTGTGTAATTGGTGATTTTAATGTTTAGGATGGTGTTTTTATGATTGGAACAAGTTCGCATCGTGTTTTGGAGTATGTTGGTTGTTTTTGTTGGGGTCCCGGGGGCCTCAGGATGAATTCGGGGGTCCAAATGGACCATTTTTGTGCCAAATGCACTGCTGTTTCTGCTACAATTAGTGCAGAAGATTTTTGTGCTTCGCGATCGCGAAGCTATGTCTGCGATCGCATAGGGTTAAGCTAGGAAGCTCTACGATCGCAATGGGGAGACTGCGATCGCGTAGTGTATTGGAGTGAGGCCAGAAAAGTTATTCTTCGCGATCGCGGGAAGAGTGATGCGATCGCGTAAGGTCGACTGGTTGTGCATCGCGATCACGATGTGTAGTGTGCGATCGCGTAGGTCTGGGATTTAGAGCAGTGCGATCGCGGGTGGTTTCACGCGATCGTGTAGTGTTGAAGCATGAGGCAGTGCGATCGCGTAGGAAATGTCGCGATCGCGTAGATTGATTTTGGAGCCTGGTTAATTTGTGCATCGCGATCGCGAGCTTTGGGCTGCGATCGCAGAGGGTCGCCTGGCAGTCAGTGAATTAATATAACAGAACAGTCCAGTCGCGAACCCCATACCCAAAACCTCCATTTTTGAGTTCCAAGAGAAGATATTGACGGGAGATTGCTGGGAAATAATCGGGGTTTCGTTGGAGGTAAGTTTTGTGGCTTAATTACATCATTTTAACATGAAATCCTTGGTTAAATCCCTACAAATGGAAGATTAAAGGTGGGTTTGAGCCCTAGGCCTAAATTGAAGAAAAACACTGATTTGAGTGGGCAAATGGAGTCCGATTTTGGTAAATTTTATATGCCTAGACTCGTATCGAGATAAGGATTCTGAATATGTGACTTGTGTAATTTTTCGACAAGCGTACCGAAAGTCGGGTTTTGACAACTTTGGGAATTTTGATGTAAATTGAGTTGTATTGATTGGGTGTCGTCCCATTGGCCTAATTTGTTGTATTTCTACTGTATTTGATCGGATTCTACGCGTGCGGAGCTTGATTCTCGTGGCAAGGGCATTGCGGAGTAGTCGTCGCGCCGTATTGAGGTGAGTAATAGATGTGGGTGATGACCAGCGGGTTCGAAACCGCGGTATACCACTTTGTGACGCTATATAGCGGCGAGACACGTATTCTCTTGTGAGTGCGGGGTCGATTGTGATTGGGGACTATGGCTTAGTCCGACTTGTTGATACTGTGTTATGACATTGGCTATTCTTGAGCCGTCGAACCTCCTTCTCGGATGGTTGCATACTATATATTGAGATATTGGCCACTCTTGAGCCGCGAAACCCCTTTCTTGGGCGGTTGAGTATACTTGTGGGCCGTGAGCCAGTTATTGGATCCCGCGAGGATCGTTATCATTGTCTTATCATATTGACATGTTAGTTACTACCATTCCATAGCTATTTCTGTTATCATGCTATTTCCAATCTCTGGAACGTGGTATTACTGTTTTCCAACTGAAAAATGATAAAAAGGTTTTCAAAACTACTTTTGAGCCTGCGAGGCTGTATTTGCATATTAGCTGACTGGTAGTGGATCGGGCTGCGCGCCGCAGCGGTATATATGTTGGATCGGACTGCACGCCGCAGTGATATTGTGCTTGGGTTGTAGGAGCCCCTCCGGAGTCTGAACCCCCACAGTGAGCACGGGTACCCAAATTGGATCGGGCTACGCGCCGTAGCGGTCATATCATGCATTGCATTGCATTTAGCTACATCCGCTAGTTGTTATACTGTGTTGCTGGTACTTGTTGGTACAGGTACAGTCGATATTGATTCTGTGACAGGGTATTTGATTACATCTTTACATAGTGCTTTATTGCGGATTTCTTATCTGCGCTGTCTTACCCTTGTTTATTACCACTGAGTCTGGCAGTACTCATTTTACTCCCTGCACCTTGTGTGCAGATCCGGGTACCTCTCAGCAGTGATCCAGTAGCTGTGCGAGGCGACATCTGTGGGATATACGAGGTAGCTGCAGAGTCCGCAGGACCCGATATTCCTTCTTACTGTCTTTTAATTCTGTATTGACATTTCTTTCCGCACTTGGTATCTTGTAAACCTTATACACTTATGTTCAGTAGAGGCTCATGACTTATGACCCTTCGGTCTATGGGAGTTGATGTATTATGGGACTTGGTTCCCCGCTTTTCGTTATATATATTGCTGTGGCTTTGTGAATTAATATGCTTAAAGGGGCTAAAGAGAGCTTCTAGCTCCGTGTTGATATTGATTGGTCAGGCTGGCTTAGCAATGTGCTGGCCGCCATCACGACCAGATTTGGGGTCGTGACAAAACCCATAACATGTGTTTTGATACAGCTGCAGGAAGTTCATCTACAAAGAAAGGAGTTAGAAATACGAACATGAACAAGATATTTGACAAACCATATACACCCAAAATACCAAAAGACCCATTATTCATACCTCCACAAATGACATCATATTTAGAAAGCCTAAACCAAGAAAAGAAAGCTTACAATCATATAACCGGATCATATATAGAAAATATTCACAAAATACAGACATATCTAAACCTCAACCCAAGATCGAAAACTACCAGAGAACCAACCCAAGACTTCATAACCCAAAAACTACAAGGATATAATAGGCTAATAGCACAACCAAAAAAAAAATGCCAACCTAGTAAAAACATGTTATAGTTATGGACTATTAAGTACAGTATACACATACGATGGAGAAGAGATATCGACTATACCAGAATTATACAAGGCATTTACAAACTTTAAAATAGTTACAAAAGGAAACTTATTCTTTATAAAATTCTATACCGCACCAGCAGAAATATTATATGATGAAATAAAACCAGTCATACAATTAATCAAAATAGGACTCACAAAAGATATGCTTATATCAGAGGAGATAGGACAACAACAAGAAATACCAAAATGTGAAATACCCATCTTCTATGCAAACAAAAGGATTATTGGAATATCTACAATCATCAATGAGCTAGCACACAATTATCTAAATGGAAATGCCATTTGGAGTTATTATTCAAGAGACCAGTTATTAATATATTCAAATTCAAAGGAACAACGACAATCAGATATCGAAGAAATCCAAAAATGGATTATGTCTCTACTAAATCCAGAAAGACAACCTACAACCAGAGCATTAAGGAAAGGATTTATCTCAGAAGATTTATTAGCAAGATACTGCAGAATAATCAGTCAGAAATATCCAGACCATTTATGTTCAAAATGTCACGGAGAAGATAATGTAATTCCAGAAGTCTAGTTAGAATAATTGAAGAAGATAGTGGAAGATAACTCAAAAGACAAGAAAGTCGTAAAGAAAAAGAAGAAAGAGATATAAAGAAGAAATGATCAAAAGAAAACAAAGCGGCCGACAAGATACAAAGAAGAAGATAAAGGAGAAAGAGAAATAAAGAGAAAGAAGACAAAGCGGATAATAATGTAAAAGAAATATTTACTTTTCTTTATGTAAAGTTCTTTATTTTTATGTAAAAATGTCAGAGTCGTAGAAGTCATAGTCGTAAAATAGTAAGAGTCAAGTTACTATTCATTAATAGTAAAGGCCAATGAATAGTAAGAGTCAGATGTGAATAGTAAGAGTCAAATGTGAATAGTAAGAGTCACCTTACTTCTCTATATAAAGAAGTAAGTAGATAGAAGAAAGATATCCTCAGAATTCGAAATATCATCAGAAATAAAAATTCTCTCTTTTCATAAACTCTCTCAAATAAGCTATAAAGATTCAACAAAATATGTCGAAGGAAATACAAAGTCGGGTAAAATCATTTATGATTATGTCTAGCTAAATTCTTATATTCCTGATAATCGTCTTATAATACTATAGTTTTCATCATGTTATAGTAATGCTATAAAAAATAATTTGAGTAAGTTTGCCATGGAAGTATGCTTTAAGTAGTAACCTAGGCTAAGTCACTCCTAATGGGAAACCGGTGAGGCGAGGAGATGCCGTTTAGGGGAGTACCGCAGTTGAGGACATTGCTAGGGTAAATGATTAGAGTAAAGGGCCATGGTAGTGACCAGAAAAATTGTTTTTTATATCTTATTATTATATGAAGAATATGATAGTAAAAATAAGAGGATTAGAAGGAATACTATAAGAACATTAGCAATACATGAAATAATGATAACATACCTACTAGATGAAATGGCAGATAAATGTAACGACCCGGCCGGTCGTTTTAGAAAAATTACGCCCCAATCCCCAATTTAACTGTTCCCCTAAGTTCATTTCTGCTATTGTGGTTTGCTGGGAGAGTCGGTTCTGAAACTTGGAGTATTTTGGGACACTTAGTACCTAAATAAGAGCTTTAAAGTTAGAAAATGGTCTGTAACCGGAACAGTGTTAAGACGACCTCGGAATGGAAATTCGATGGTTCCATTAGCTCTGTTAGGTGATTTCGGGGTTGGGAGCGCGTTCGGAATGTATTTTGGAGGTCCGTAGCTCAATTAGGCTTGAAATGCCGAAGTTTGAAATTTTGGCGAATCCGATCGATAGGTGAGATTTTGATCCGGGGGTCGGAATGGAATTCCGACAATTTATGTAGCTTCGTTATGTGATTTTGGATATGTCCGCAAATATTCAGGTCATTCGGACGTCGTTTGGTCGGGTTTTAGATCGAGTGTGCAATTCGGAAGGTTTTAAGAAATTTAGGCTTGAATTCGATGTGAATTATGGGTTTTGATGTTGTTAGACGTGTTTTTATGATTGGAATAAGTTCGTATCGTGTTTTGGTATATGTTGGTGGTTTTTGTTGGGGTCCCGGGGGCCTCGGGGTGAATCCGGACCATCATCCGGCAATTGGAAGCAAGAAATGATCTGCTGTAAATTGCAGATCACTGGGCGAAATTTTAGCCTTCGCGTTCGCGAGGGCTATGCTGTGTTCGCGTAGGCTGGGGCCGGGTGACCATCCCGTTCGCAAGGGACGGGAACACGTTCGCGCATGATGGAGCTGGAACGCATCGCGTTCGCGTGGAGTAAGGTCGCGATCGCGTAAGAGGAAAAGGCAGGGCATCGCGTTCGCGTAGACTGGGACGCGTTCGCGTAGAGTAAAAGTCCGGAGGCTGGGATGATGACCTTCGCAGACGCGTGACTTCACGTCGCGTTCGCGATGAAGGACTGGAGTAAGGCATCGCGTTCACGTGAGAGGCGTCGCGAACGCGATGAAGAAAATAGGCTGGGAGTGAGTTTAATTACAGAACAGAACCAGTCGCGGGTTTCATACCCCAAAATGCCATTTTTGAGTTCTAGAGAGAGAAACTCACGGGAATTGCTGGGAATTCATCGGGGATTCGTCGGAGGTAAGTTTTGTGGCTTAATTACATCATTTTAACATGAAATCCTTGGTTAAATTTATGTAAATGGAAGATTAAAGGTGGGTTTGAGCCCTAGGCCTAAATTGAAGAAAAACACCGATTTGAGTGGGCAAATGGAGTCCCATTTTGGTAAATTTTATATGTCTAGACTCGTACTGAGATAAGGAACCCGCATATATAACTTTCGTGATTTTTCGATAAGCATACCAGAACTCGGTTTTGGCAACTTGTGGGTTTTGGTGTATTTTGAGTTAATTTGATTGGGTAATGCCCAATTGGCCTATTTTGATGTGATTCTATTGATTTTTATCAGATTCTACACCTGTGGAGGCCGACATTCGTGGCAAGAGAGTTGTTTCATAACGGTTTTGTACCGGAGTCGAGGTAAGTGGCTTGTCTAACCTCGTGTGGGAATTTTCACCCCTAGGATATTATGTGATAGTTTAAATGCCTTGTACGCGAGGTGACGGGCGTGTACATGCGCTGGTTGTTGAACACGTACTTTATTTAAAATGTTCGATGAGTGATATTCCTGTCTTTAGCTATTAATTTGATATTTTACCCGGTAGTGGTTAGAAAAGCATGATTAGGTAGTACTTAAGTGTTTAGTTGCCTAATTGCCTTATTTGAACTTCTTGATAATTATTGGCACTATTTTTCGGTGAAGTTATAGTTAAGCATAATTTATTCTCTATGTGTATTCCTTTATTTGCTGTGCTTGTGGACTGCGGGTTCAATTCCCGGAGACCCAGGGCTGTGGGTTCGATTCCCGAGATCCTGAGTTATTTGTAGGGACTGCGGGTTCGATTCCCGAGATCACGAGTTATTTGTAGGGACTGCCGGTTCGATTCCCGGAGATCCTAAGTTATTGATATATTATTGAGACATGGGCTGCGGGTTCGATTCCCGGAGACCTAGGGGTACTGTTAATGGGACTGAGTTATTGATTATTTATTGAGACATGGGCTGCGGGTTCGATTCCCGGAGACCCAGAGGTATTGTCAATGGGACTGTGGGTTCGATTCCCACAGGTCCTGGACTTGTTTTATTGAGTTGGTTATTTGTTGTTAGCTTAATTGTAGACGATTGCAGTAATCATCTTATTGTTGTTATTTCGGAAATTATTATCATTTAAACTGCTTATTATTGTTATTATCATTATATTATTGTTTCTCAGTAGGGCCCTGACCTTCCTCGTCACTACTCCATCGAGGTTAGGCTTGGCACTTACTGAGTACCGCCGCGGTGTACTCATGCTACTCTTCTGCACACTTTTGTTGTGCAGATCCAGGTACATCAGAGCAGGCTCGTGCTAGGTGATTCCGCAGCTTTCTGGGAGACCTCGAGGTATGATCTGCTACGTCTGCGGATCCGGAGGGTTTCCTTCTATTCTAATAGCACTAGTTGACATTTTTCCTTCATTTCGTTGTTAGATACTCTTTACACATAGAGCCACAATTGTATATTCTCTTTTAGTCTGTGTTACCGTGGGATTCCGGATCTTGGTAGTGTTTTATTCATTGTGTTGACGGATGTATGTGCCAAGCGGCACGGATTACATATCCTTTTATGCCATCTTTCCGCTGTTTCTTATTGAAGTGTTCATAGCTTGTATATTCCGCAATGTGTTAGGCTTACCTAGTCCAGGGGACTGGGTGCCATCACGACATGTTCACGATTGGTGGACTAGGTGTAATGACCCGGCCGGTCGTTTTGGAAAATTACGCCCCAATCCCCAATTTAACTGTTTTCCCTAAGTTCATTTCTACTATTGTGGTTTGCCGGGAGAGTCGGTTCTGAAATTTGAAGTATTTTGGGACACTTAGTCCATAAATGAGAGCCTTAAAGTTAGAAAATGGTCCCGGAAAAGTGTCGAGACGATCTTGGAACGGAAATCCGATGGTTCCATTAGCTCCGTTGGGTGATTTCGGGGTTGGGAGCGCGTTCGGAATGTATTTTGGAGGTCCTTAGCTCAATTAGGCTTGAAATGCCGAAGGTTGAAATTTTGGCGAATCCGAACGATAGGTGAGATTTTGATTCGGGGGTCGGAATGGAATTCCGAACAATTTCTGTAGCTTCGTTATGTGAATTTGGATATGTCCGCAAAGTTTCAGGTCATTCGGACGTCGTTTGGTCGGGTTTTAAATCGAATGTGCAATTCGGAAAGTTTTAAGAAATTTAGTCTTGAATTCGATGTGAATTATGGGTTTTGATGTTGTTAGACGTGTTTTTATGATTGGAATAAGTTCGTATCATGTTTTGGAGTATGTTGGTGGTTTTCGTTGGGGGTCCCGGGGGCCTTGGGGTGTTTTCGGATGGTTAAACGGGAGAAAGTATGGAAATTGCAGGTTGAAGTATTCTGGTTCTGTCATTTTCGCCCCTGCGGAAATATGGGCGTGGAGGCGAGCCCGCGGAAGCGGACTGAGCAGCGCAGAAGCGCTTGTGCTCGCCGAAGCGGGTATTGTTCTGGCTGAGGCGGTGTCGCTGGTGCGAAAGGTGTTACGCAGAAGCGGTCTAGAGGCGGATTAGAGGGATCCGCAGGAGCGGAGGATTTATCGCCTCGGCGGGTCCGCAGAAACGGAATCTGGTGCGCAGAAGCGGAAATTCTCGCAGGAGCGGTTGTCCAATCGCGGAAGCGGACGCGTGGAAGAGGTCCTTTTCTCGCAGAAGCGGGATTGGCCAGTTAGGCCTGGGATCGCAGAAGCGACCAGTTGGTCGCAGATACGGGCTCGCAGGAGCGGAATTTTGTCCGCAGAAGCGGAAATCGCAGAGAGTTAATTGTATCAGAAGTTAGAAAATTTCAGAAACATTCCAACATTTGGGGTCTCGGCTTAAGAGGCGATTTGGGCGATTTTGAAGAGAAATTCAAAGGGAATCATCAGGTAATCAACTAAGGACTTAAACTATAATTAGTATTGATAATATTATGCAATTATATCATGAAAATGGAGGAATTTGGGGTGATTCATGGAAGATTTAACCCTAGGCTTGAACTTTAGAAAATCAAGGTTTTGAGTGGGCAAAGGGAGTCCGAATTTGATAAACTTTATATGCTTAGACTCGTATTGAGACAAGGGTTCCGAAAATATAACTTTCGTAATTTTTCGAGAGGCGTACCGAAAGTTGGGTTTCGGCAACTTGTGGGTTGTGGTGTATTTTGAGTTATTTTGATTGGGTAATGCCCAATTGGCCTATTTTGATGTGATTCTATTGATTTTTATCAGATACTACACTTGTGGAGGCCGACATTCGCGGCAAGAGGGTTATTTCTTAGCGGTTTTGTACCGGATTTGAGGTAAGTGGCTTGTCTAACCTCGTGTGGGGGACTTTCACCCCTAGGATATTATGTGATACTTTAAATGCCTTGTACGCGAGGTGACGGGCGTGTACATGCACTGGTTGTTGAACACGTACTTTACTTAAAATGTTCAATGAGTGATATTCCTGTTGTTAGCTGTTAAATTCGATATTTCTACCCGGTAGCATTTAGAAGAGCATGATTAGGTAGTATTTAACTGTCTAGTTGCCTAATTGTCTTACTTGAGTTTTCTTGGTAATCGTCGGCGCTGTTTATCGGCGAAGTTATAGTTATGCATATTATACTTCTTTTTGTGTACTCCTTTACTTGCTGTGTTTGTGGACTGCGGGTTCGATTCCCAGAGATCCTGAGATTTATTGAAATGTGGACTGCGGGTTCGATTCTCGGAGATCCTGAGATTTATTGAAATGTGGACTGCGGGTTCGATTCCCGGAGATCCTGAGATTTATTGAAATGTGGACTGCGAGTTCGATTCCCGGAGATCTTGAGATTTATTGAAATGTGGACTGCGCGTTCGATTCCCGGAGATCCTGAGATTTATTGAGATGTTGACTACGGGTTCGATTCCCGGAGATCCTGAGATTTACTGAGACATGGGATGCGGGTTCGATTCCCGGAGACCCATGGGTACTGTCAATGGGACGACATGGGCTGCGGGTTCGATTCCCGGAGACCCAGAGGTACTGAGAATGGGACTGTGGGTTCAATTCCCACAGGTCCTGGATTTGTTTTATTAAGTTGGTTATTTGTTGTTAGCTTAATTGTAGACAGTTGCGGTAATCATCTTATGGTTCTTATTTCGGAAATTATTGTTATTATCATTTAAACTATTTTTTTTGTTATCATCATATTATTATTGTTTCTCAGTAGGGCCCTGACTTTCCTCGTCACTACTCCATCGAGGTTAGGCTTGGCACTTACTGAGTACTGCCGTGGTGTACTCATGCTACTCTTCTGCACACTTTTGTTGTGCAGATCCAGGTACATCAGAGCAGGCTCGTGCTAGGTGATTCCGTAGCTTTTTGGGAGACTTCGAGGTATGATCTGCTACGTCCGCGGATCCGAAGGCTTCCCTTCTATTCTAGTAGTACTAGTTGACATTTTTCTTCATTTCGTTGTTAGATACTCTTTACACATAGAGCCACAGTTGTATACTCTCTTTTAGTCTGTGTTACCGTGGGGTTCCGGATCTTGGTAATGTTTTATTCAGTGTGTTGACGGATGTATGTGCCAAGCGGCACGGATTACATACCTTTTATGCTATTTTTCCGCTGTTTCTTATTTAAGTGTTCATAGCTTGTGTATTCCGCAATGTTAGGCTTACCTAGTCATGGGGACTGGGTGCCATCACGACATGTTCATGATTGGTGAACTAGGGTTGTGACACTAGGGTCGTGACAAGTTGGTATCAGAGCTCTAGGTTCATAGGAGTCACGGGACACAGACCGGTTACTTAGAGTCTCGCTGATCGATACGGAGACGTCCGTATTTATCTACGAGGGGCTATGTAACTGTTTAGGAAACTCTTCATTTCTTTTGGATTCCTTTTCGTGCGACGTTTTTGGCATCAAATCTAAACTATTGCTTTCTATTCTCTCACAGATGGTGAGGACACGAGCTACTCACGACGATCAGGTACCCGCGCCCCCTCTTGCTGCCGTCAGAGGCCGGGGCCGAGGTAGAGGACGAGGACGAGGACGCGCCCGAGGTGCAGCCACAGCACCCGTGCGCGCTGCCGCTGAGGTGCCACAGGTAGACCAGGTTGGAGCGCAGGCACCTGGTACACCGACTACAGCTGCTACTACTCCAGCACTACAGGAGACCCTGGCCTAGTTCATGAGGATGTATACCACTCTAGCTCAGGCAGGACTGCTTCCTCTCGTTGCAGCTACATCCCAGGCCGGGGGAGGGGCCCAGACTCCCGTAGCCGTTACACCTGAGCAGCGTGTGCCAGTGGGACAGGTTCCAGAGGTCTTGGTTATGCCTCCTGCCGCCCCAGCACAGCCCGGAGTTGGGCCAGCTGCCTCTGAGGACAAGCAGCATAGATTGGAGAGGTTCAAGAAATATGACCCTCCAGTGTTCAGTGGGTTGGCTTGAGATGATGCATTGGGTTTTCTGGAGGAGTGTCATCGTATTCTTCGTACTATGGGGATTGTGGAGACCGGCGGGGTTTCCTTCACTGCTTTTCAGTTTCGTGGGGCCGCTTATGATTGGTGGCGCACGTATGAGTTGGATAGTCCAGAGGAGTCTGCTCTATTGACCTGGACACAGTTTTCAGATCTGTTTTTGAGGGAGTTTGTTCCCCAGAGCCTTAGGGATTCTTGGCGCTCGGAGTTTGAGAGGTTGCGACAGGGCTCCATGTCGGTATTGGAGTATGCTATCAGTTTCACCCGTCTAGCCAGGCATGCACCGCCTTTCGTAGCCACGGTCTGGGAGGGAGTGCGGAGATTTATTAAGGGCCTTATTCTATCGACCCGATCCAGCATGGCCAGAGAGTTGGAGACAGATATATCTTATCAGCAGGCAGTTAGCATTGCTAGGAGGATCGAGAGTATGCTCCCTAGAGAGCGGGGAGATAAAGAGGCCAAGGGGTCTCGTGAGTCGGGCCATTTATCTGGTGCCCGCACTTCAGCAGCCGATCGTTTTGGCAGGGGTTATTCCGGTCGTCCAGTTCATTCAGCATTGCCAGCAGCCGGTAGTACACCAGCTCTTCCAGCACCTCAGGA
>JASVEL010008357.1:0-73497 GCA_032618575.1 Nicotiana noctiflora | reverse complement strand
CTGGCGCCGCACGGGCGTTTTAGTGCCGCTATCGTCCGGGAAAACGTCGGCCCGTGACACGTGGTATCAGAGCCGATCAGACCACTTCATAGTCGTTGTTTCCGCCATCGTCTATGTTTTGGAATGTGGTTTTGGGAGCATCTTGTTTGGATTGAGAATTGTCAGAAGGTGTCTTCCGTGCAATGGGTGATAGTAGGTCACCTAGCCATCTAAAGGGTTGCGATGAATGGCAGGAGAGTCCCTTAACAACCGCGAAGAAGGACCGATGTCCATGCTTCAAGGCGGGTGTGTGCGAATGTCACACTGGGGTGGAGTGAGCCACCAAGGTTGTGAAAATGAGCCAAACCATTTATGGGGAGGCACGGCGCTGAATTGCCACGGTGAGGATACGAAGTCGAAGGAAAGCGAAGCTTCAGAATTGAGCGGGATTCCAAGTTAGACGGTGTCTTTCTGGAAAGGGGTACGCCGGATGATCGGGGCCATTGAGACGAGCCATGTGCGAGGCACACCGAACCGGGAAGCCGTGCTAGCAAGACCAAGAGGGTTCTTGTCTATAGGGCGAGTACGAGGTACTACCGGGAGCATTGGGTACTTGCTGAGGAAGTGACGGTTGGAAAACAAAGAGCTTTGTTCTTGAATGTTGCGATGCCATGACTTTGAGAATGTGTTACTCACCAAGAGTACATCCCAAAGAGCTTGATGAGTGCCAAAGGGCACGAAACAGATGAGTTGCCGAAGGTGTCATGTGCAATATGGGTTTCCAGAGGCCGAGCTATTATGCCAAGTGCCGAGAGTGCCATGTTGCAGCGTGGGTTTCCGTAAAGGCCGAACTGTTATGCCAAGTGGGACAGGTACATGAAGAAGTGTTCTCCACATTGAGTGTGGGAGAACCCGCCTACACTAAGGCGACATTGCATAGATTGCAAATCCGGAAGCAAGTTGATCTTTCCATGAGAATGAGGGCAAGAAAAGGGCCATGCATATGATTGAACTGCGTTAGCCCCACCTAAGTGCACAAAAAGGGCTTGGTGTGCCGTTAAGCCACGAAAGCACGAGCTACTCAAGTTGTTGAACTGGAGAGCTGCACTTTCCATTGAGGAAGGAGCTTCGGACGGATATGAAGGCCGTGAGGGTCATGGTGTGGTTGACTAGTGTGGGTCGCCACAAAGTTAGTCACCAGAGGGTGCGAGTGCGGAGGCACTTTCCGAGCGAACACCGGTAGGAGGTGCAGTGCAGAAGGCACGCTTGGAAGATACTTGGGGGAGAAGTGCATGGGGCACGACTCCTTTTGAGAAAGGACTTCGAGGAGGTCCAACCCACAAGGACTAAGGGAGCCATGGTCACCCCCGAGGGGGCAGACTCCGGGTGCCGTAGGCATTGATGTTGTCATCGGGGTCGATGACATGATGAGTGTGGGAGAGTTGTCACACCTCAGATTTTGAGGTCATGACAGCCTTACGTCTTGCGAGCTACAGTGCTGCAAGACAAGTGCCAGTCGCGTAGGCGGCGTGTACTGGCAGTGTGCAAAAACGGGATTATCAGGCAGGGAAGTTGCATGAGGCAACAACAATCTTGACATGTTGAGTTGCATGTCCTAAGTGCTAACTTAAGTTGGGAATATAGGAACTTTGGCTCTTAGCCTTGTTCCTAGTGTGCCCTTATATATGTTGAATAATTGGTCATTGATGTGAACAGGAGCCATTCTGATTCTCTGGCAAAAACATGTCTACTCCTGCAACATGGGACTTTTTATTTTAAGTATATATAAGGGGGTATAGGTCTTCAAGCTCAACCTGCCTCCCCCGTGCGGGCATCTACGGAGCCGCACCGAATGAGCCACTCTGAGGGCAACCTCAGGGGCCTGCCTAGACAGTTCAAAGGAGTGTCTTAGGTATCCATACGAGATTGGGAACTCTATGGACGGCGCAACGCCTTCGGGCTAGCGTTGGGCACCAATCGGGCGCGAGAGGCTTAACGTGTGGGACGGCTAAGCCCCGCGGGCTGCCGAAGTGTTGGATGGAGACCTCCGTGCCGATTGGACACTTGATTCACCGATCTTAGGGGAGTCATGTGTCGACTTGTGAGCTTGGCTTGGGTTCCGCTAAGCGAGCAAGGGTCCGTTGGCCTAGACGTGCAGCTGTGGGGCGACACTGCACTATACCGGATGGAAGTATGTCGCGAGGGCAATGTTGGCCTATGCCAAAGGCAGGCGAGTATGGGCTCTTAAACCGGAGGCAAGTACAGGCATGCTATGAAAGGCGCATACGACGAGGGCCAAGGACTGAAGGTTGTCCTACTCGGGCGAAACACAAGCTAGGGGCGGATGCACTAGGCGAGTGTCAAGCTTGAGGATCAGGCTGTGCATGCGAAAGCAATGCTCAGTCAAGGCGAAGGACCAGCATGTCCTTAGCCGACCCAGGTGCGCGCTTGGATGTGATCCTAAGATGAGAAGCGCCACAACTAGTCAAGGCTTCGTGCCTTGATATATGGTCGGGCGGCACAGTTGGAGCATGCCTCCGTGGCATGACCTCCCACAGGCACAGGATCGTGCTAGAAAACCTGGGAATGAGGTAAGGCTGGCCAGCAGTGCGGGGTGACTGCTGGCGCCGCACGGGCGTTTTAGTGCTGCTATCGTCCGGGAAAACGTCGGCCCGTGACACTAGGGACTCATATTAGTGTTTTTCTTTAATTTAGGCCTAAGGCTCAAACCCACCTTTAATCTTCCATTTACAGGGATTTAACCAAGGATTTCATGATAAAAGCGCGTAATTAAACCACAAAACTTACCACCGACAATATCCCGATGTTCTCCCAGCAATTCCCGTCACTTTCTCACTCTAGAGCTCAACAATGGGGGTTTCTAGGAGTGAAACCCGTAAATGAAATGTTCCGCAATTTAAGGACCTGCCCAGTCATTTAACCCTTCGCGAACGCGACACTCCCCACGCGTTCGCGATGAACAAAATTAGCAGCCTCCGAATTTACTCTACGCGAACGCGTGGCTTCCAGCCGCGTTCGCGATGACCAACCGCTCAGACCTACGCGAACGCGTTAACTCCTTCGTGATCGCGATGCTTCCCAAGCCTGACCCTACGCGGACGCGTGCCCTTCATCGCGAACGCGATGAAGGAATTTCCTCTGCAGATACAGCAGCAATTCAGCTGCTGTCTTAGGCCAAAAATGGTCCGTTTGGACCCCCGAATTCATCCCGAGGCCCCCTGGACCCCAACGAAAACCACTAACATACTCCATAACACAATTCAAACTTGTTCCAATCATAAAAACATCATCCTAAACATCAAAATCACCAATTACGCAAGGATTCAAGCCTAAGTTTCTTCAAAACTTCCAAAATCGACATTCGATAAAAAACCCGACCAAACGACCTCCGAATGACCTGAAATTTTGCAAGCACATCCAAAATCACCCTACGGAGCTACTGCAACTGTCGGAATTCCATTCCGACTCCCGGATCAAAATCTCACCTATCGATCGGATTTCGCCAAAATTCAACCTTAGCCAATTCAAGCCTATTTCTACACCGGGCCTCCAAATTCAATTCCGATCGCTCTCCTAAGTCACAAATCACCTCCCGGAACTAACCGAATCATCAGAATCCGATTCCGAGCCCTCTAACCAAATAGTCAACTCCGGGTTGACTTTCCTTATTCAAGTTTCCTTCAAAAGGCTATATGCCTCATTTCCAATCCAATTCACTCCTAACTTCCCCGATAGACTCTAACACTGATATAAAAGCATAAATCATGTAGTTACAACATAACGGGGTGGTAATTACCGTAACGACGGGCCGGATCGTCACAATCTCGTACAGGGCTTGGAGCGGTATTGATGCAGGATGGTAAGGTTATCGCTTATGCTTCGAGGCAGTTAAAGATACATGAGAAGAATTATCCAGTTCATGATCTTGAGTTAGCAGCAGTGGTTCATACCTTAAAGATTTGGAGGCATTATCTATATGGTGTGACTTGTGAGGTGTACACTGATCACAAAAGCCTACAATACTTGTTCAAGCAAAAGGAGTTGAATCTACGACAGCGGAGATGGTTAGAGTTGCTAAAAGACTATGATGTTACTATCTTATATCACCCAGGTAAGGCCAATGTGGTGGCCGATGCATTGAGTAGAAAGTATGCTAGCATGGGTAGTCTTGCATACATTCCGGTTAGTCAGAGACCATTAGCTCTAGATGTCCAGGCCTTAGCCAACCGGTTCGTGAGATTAGACATTTCTGAGCCTAGCAGGGTGTTAGCCTGCACGGTCGCTCGTTCTTCTTTATTAGAGCGTATCCGTGAGAGGCAATTTGATGATCCTCATTTGCGTGATTTGAGAGATACAGTACAACGGGGAGGTGCCACAAAGGTAAATCTAGATGATGATGGGGTATTGAGATTGCAGGGTCGAGTTTGTGTGCCCAATGTCGAAGGGATTCGAGAGTTGATCTTAGCGGAGGCCCACGGTTCGCGGTATTCTATTCACCCGGGCGTCGTAAAGATGTACCAGGACTTACGGCAACACTATTGGTGGCGCAGAATGAAGAAAGATATCGTTGCGTATGTCGCTCGGTGTCTAAATTGTCGGCAGGTGAAATATGAGCACGAGAGACCTGGTGGTGTATTCCAGAGGATTGAAATTCCCGAGTGGAAATAGGAGCGGATCACTATGGACTTCGTTACTGGACTTCCTTTGACTCGGAGGAAATTTGATGTTATTTGGGTCATTGTTGATAGGCTGACCAAGTCAGCACACTTTATTCTAGTATCTGTCTCCTACTCGTCGGAGAAGTTAGCGGAGGTTTACATTAGGGAGATTGTTCGTCTCCATGGAGTGCCAGTATCTATTATCTCTGATCGGGGTACGCAGTTTACCTCACAGTTCTAGAGAGCGGTCCAGCAGGAGTTAGGCACCCAGGTTCAGTTGAGTACAGCATTTCATCCTCAGACGGATGGTCAGTCCGAGAGGACTATTCAGATTCTAGAGGACATGCTTCAAGCTTGCGTTATTGATTTCGGAGGCTCATGGGACCAGTTTCTGCCATTAGCAGAGTTCGCCTACAATAACGATTACCGAGTCTAGGATCCGGATGGCTCCGTGTGAGGCGTTGTATGGTAGGCGATGTCGATCACCGGTTGGATGGTTTGAACCGTGAGAGGCTCGGTTGTTGGGTACAGACTTAGTTCAGGAGGCCTTGGATAAGGTCAAGACTATTCAGGAGAGATTGCGTTCAGCTCAGTCCAGGCAGAAGACTTATGCGGATCGTAAGGTTCGAGATGCAGATTTCATGGTTGGTGAACGAGTATTGCTCCGAGTGTCGCATATGAAGGGCGTAATGAGGTTCGAGAAGAAGGGCAAGCTCAGCCCTAGGAATATTGGTCCATTTGAAATTTTGGACAGAGTGGGAGGGGTGGCTTACAAATTAGCCTTGCCGCCTAGCTTATCAGCCGTGCATCCAGTTTTTCACGTATCTATGCTTCGGAGATACCACGGCGATCCCACACATGTGTTAGACTTCAGTACTGTCCAATTGGACAATGATCTATCTTACGAGGAGGAACCGGTGGCTATTCTAGACCGGCAGGTTCGACAGTTGAGGTCGAAGAGTTATCCTTCTGTGCGTGTTCGGTGGAGAGGTCAGCCTCCTGAGGCATCGACCTGGGAGTCCGAGTCTGATATGCGGAGCCGCTACCCACACTTGTTTCCTGACTCAGGTACTTCTTTCTTTTGTCCGTTCGAGGACGAACGGTTGTTTTAGAGGTGGAGATTGTGACGACCCAAAGGGTCATCACTTATTTTATTAATCATTTCGAGCTTCTGAGGTCTTGAAAACCTCATTCCATATTGCCTCAATTTACGTGCACGATCCGAGCATGTAGCCGGAAAGATTTTGTGATAGAAAATATGAATTCTATGAGAAATTTGGATAAAAATGATATTAATATTGATATGGTTGACTTCGGTCAACATTTTTGGTAAACGGACCCGGACCCGAGATTGGATGGTCCCGAAAGGTCCGTAGGAAAATATGGGACTTGGACATGCGTCCGGAGTCGAATTCCGAGGCCTAGAGCCCAAGTTATGAATTTTTCTATGAAATTGTTTTTGATGTAATTGTTAAAGGAAATGAATTAATTGACCTTGGTATCGGGCTCGTATTTTGGTTCCGACGCCGGTACAAGTCTTAAATATTATATATGTGATTTCTGTAAAGTTTGGTGACCTTCGGATGTCGTTTGAGATGTTTTGGACCTTGAGTTCCAAGTTTGAAAGTTTTGAAAACCAAAAGTATGAAAATCATGAATTTGAGGCTTGATTTGATGAAAACTATGTGATATTGGCGATGTGATCGCACGAACAAGTTCATAATGTGTTTTTGATGTTGTGTACATGTTTGGTTTGGAGCCCGGGGGGCCCGGGTAAAGATTTGATAGGCCGTAGGATCAATTTTTGAATTTATGCACTGCTGGTTTTTCACCCAGCTGTTGGCTTCGCATTTGCGAAGAATTTCTCGCAAATGCGAAGCAGGCAGTTCAAGGCTGGGTTCGCAAATGCGAACCCATTATCGCAAATGCGATGCCTGCCAGAACCAGCTAAGTTCGCAAATGCGAACAAAGTGTCGCAAATGCGACACTGGCACACCTGGACCAGAGTTCGCAATTGCGAACTTAACCTCGCAAATGCGAGGCCTTCAGTAATTGACTGTCTTCGCAATTGCGAAGAATGTGTCGCAATTGCGACAAAGCCCAGAAGCCTGCTGGTTCGCAAATGCGAACCTTATTTCGCAAATGCGAAATCCCCAGTAACTGCCTAGACTTCGCAAATGCGAATAAATGTTCGCAAATGCGAACTTCCGAGCCTTAGCTTATTTTTCAAACTCCAGAAATTGGTCGGGGTTCGCAATTGCGAACCCATGTTCGCAAATGCGAACACAAAGACTTGTAAATCACGATTTCCAGCTTCAATATTCACATTTCACAACCCAAAAACACCCGTTTGCGATTCTTCACGGATTCCTTCTTCTTCAAAACAATTGTAAGTCACTTTTTACTTAATTCTTTCAATTCCTAACATCATTAAACATGTTTTTCAATAGAAATCAAAGGTTTTCATGGTAGAATTTCTTGTTTTTGATAGAATATAAGGTTTTTCATAAATTGGGAAATTGGACCTCGAATTGAGGTCCGATTTTGAAACAAATCATATACTTGAACTCGTGGGGGGATGGGTAACCGGATTTTTGTCCGAACCCCGAGTTCCGACCAAGTGGGCCCGGGGTCGAAATTCACTATTCCGGGCAGAATGTTGTAAAAGTTGTAATTGGTCTTAGGAATTAGTTTGTTGAGTAGTATTGATGATATTAAATCAATTGTGTATAGATACGATTGGATTGGAGCCAAATTTGAAAGAAAAAGACATTGCCACGGATTGAATTGTTCATAAACATTCGAGGTAAGTGTTTGTTCTATCCTAGCTTGAGGGAATAGGATTATGTGCTATGTGTTATGTGATCGAGTGCGGTGTATGGGTTGTGGTGATGAGCATCCATACACTGGCGTCTAGTATGACCGTGAGTCGTTGTTAATGCTTATTGTGAGACATATTTGCAGATAAATTGTTGAATCTTTGCCAGGTTGTAGAATTGTTATTGTTCTCCCTTGTCGGGACTTGTTGTGAAGATGATTATTGATTGCCCTTGTTGGGACGGTTTATGAATTACTGTTTCTTTCTTTGCCCTTAACTGTGATTGTTATTTGGGTGAGGAAGAGTGATAATGCACGAAGGGTGATGCCGTGCCTTGATTTATTATTTATGCACGAAGGTTAATGCCGTGCCATGTTTTATTATTTATGCACGAAGGTTAATGCCGTGCCATGTTTTATTGATTATGCACGAAGGATCATGCCGTGCCCTGTTATTGAACCATGTACGAAGGATCATGCCGGAAACAGCCTCTCTACCCTTTCGGGTAGGGGTAAGGCCTGTGTACGTATTACCCTCCCCAGACCCCACTTTGTGGGAACATACTGGGTAGTTGTTGTTGTTGTACGAAGGATCATGCCGTACTATGGATGTGAGGATGAGAGTAAAAGCACGAAGGGTGATGTCGTGTACTTTATTTGCTTATTTGGTGAGGATGAGAGTAAAAGCACGAAGGGTGATGCCGTGCGCAACTGCTTGCTATTCCTTGACTTGATATTACTTGTGTTTCCATTATACTTTGTTTTCCTTGTGAACTTATTAATTGTTGTTAATTGTTGAGTTCTTTGAGATATTCATTGTTGCGTCATTACTTGGTTATTTCTTGTTATTGTGTGGTATATATATATATATTGAATTGCACAGGTTTATGTGGGTGTCTGGTCCTAGGCTTGTCACTACTTCGCCGGGTTAGGTCAGGCACTTACCAGTACATGGGGTCGGTTGTGCTGATACTACACTTCTGTGCGTTTTTGCACAGGTCCAGGTTACGATCAGGAGCAGCAGCAGTAAATCGATTGCGTGGAAGTTGATCACATTTGAGACCGAGGTAGCTTGCAGACGTCCGCAAGCCCGGCGTCTCTCTCTTTACTTATGTTACTAGCTGTAGTCTCTTTGTTCCAAGACAAACAGAATTATGTTATATTTCTTTCAAACTTTTATGTGTAGTATTCAATAGTAGTTCGTGAGTTGGTGACTCCACGTCTTGGGTAGAGGATTTCAGTATGATTTTCATCTTGTAATTAGTTATTTCTATTTCGATAAAGTATTCCGCTTTTATTTAATTAAAGTTGTGGTTTGTTGATAAATAAATTATGAAATTGTGCTAAAAACAGGATAGTATGAATACAGTGGCTTGCCTAGCTACCACGAGTAGGCGCCATCACAATCCCGATGTTGGGGGAAAATCCGGGTCGTGACACTTTCAGTTTTACTCTTTTTTTAAAAAGGGAACATTTAAACATCAGTCTGGTGCTGCTTGCCAAAAGGGAAAATATATGAAACATGGCCTTTTCCTACTCGTGATTCCTAATAAACCAACATCACTTACTTCATATTAACTGCAAATTTACAAACATTCAATTCAAAAATGTTACTCAGAAGCAGAAAAATACTATACTGTTTCCATTTATATATCCTTTGTTTAAGCCTCATCAACCTCTGACAAAATTTTGCTCAAGAATTGACCCTCCAAAATATAGCACCTGATTATGATAAAAATGGTTGCTGACGGCACAACAGCTCTCCATCAAAATTTATTAGATCTCTAAATTTGATTTTAGTGCTTCAGCGAGTGATTTTGAAGGGGAGCCTCGAGCAGCAATGATAAAATTGTCTCCATGTGATCTATAGGCCACGGGTTCGAGCCAAGGAAGCATCCACTAACGCTTGCGTTAGGGTAGGCTATCTATATCCAGCATTATCAAAGGAGCGCTTAAGCGCTTCGCCTTGCTTAGGGCGCTTTAGTGTTGTCATAAAGGCTTTGAGGCATATTTTTCTTTGCCAATGAGCGTAATCCTGAAGGGCGACACTAAACAATTGATATTTTACTTTATCATAAATTTTCTTCAATTTCTTTGTCCATATATTTGGTATTCATGCTTATAGATATTAGTCTAGAACTACACATATATATTTGTAGTTTTTCCCCATTTGCGTCTTTCTTCATTAAAGCCCATGCTTTATTTGCGCTTTGCGCTTAAAGCTCCACTTGACTTAAGAGCTTTTTGCGCTTTTCGCTTTTGATATCACTGTCTACATCACACCACTTGGGCCCTTCGCCGGACTCTGCATGAATGCGGGATGCTTTGTACACCGGGCTGCCCTTTTCTTAGTGAGGGATTTTGGAAAAGAAGGATGAGAGCTTGAACTACTAAAACACTACAGAAATTTTCTTCAATTTTTTTGTCCATATATTTGGTATTCATGCTTATAGATATTAGTCTAGAACTACACATATATATTTGTAGTTTTTCCCCATTTGCGTCTTTCTTCATTAAAGCCCATGCTTTATTTGCGCTTTGCGCTTAAAGCTCCACTTGACTTAAGAGCTTTTTGCGCTTTTCGCTTTTGATATCACTGTCTACATCACACCACTTGGGCTCTTCGCCGGACTCTGCATGAATGCGGGATGCTTTGTACACCGGGCTGCCCTTTTCTTAGTGAAGGATTTTGGAAAAAGAAGGATGAGAGCTTGAACTACTAAAACACTACAGGAATAAAGTACATAGAATGATATCACCATGTGACAACATACCAGGAACAATTTGACAAGGAAATAGCAACTGCACTTAGAAGCTTGCTGGCCTCCGGTCCATCAAGAACCACTCCACTGGCACTTTGAGGAGCAATCACCTAAAATGAGCACTCAGATTTGAGAAAGAGTAAAACAATATAACCTAGATCAAGGTACTAAAGATACAAGAAACTGGTCATCCATCTGTATGGGCACGAGTGAGGGGAGAGAGATAGAGATACCAGGAACTCATTCACTCCAAAAGACAGTTGCAGATCATGCAATGCACAACTCCAGTCATTTCCTTTTCCTCGACCAACTAAATCAAGGAGACACATAAGTCAAAAAAATGAGAACACTAGCTCTCAGTTGGATTTTTACAGCAGAAATTTTTCATACCATCATTGTGTTCCAAAATAGTACTCCATGCAATAGCTTTTCATCGCATACTTCAGGTCAGTTCTGACCTTAAATAGGTCCTCAGAGATATTCACACTGATAGCACCATCTTTCTGTCATTAAAATAATATGCAAAATACACAAAAAAAAGAAATCCATGAACAACATCAAAATACCTGTTGGTCACTCTTCAAAGTATAATTTAATTTAGTATTTTCTTAACAAACTACTTGCTAAAAAACTGAATAAACCCTCTATCTATTATTATACAAGTCAAAGCATCACAACAAGACTAAGTCCCATGTCATTTGGATTGAACAGGAAATTGATATATGCCAGCATCTGGACAATATCATAAACATTTCAAAGAGATGATAAATCATACCAGAAAATTCTTGGTGCCATCAGCCAACCACTGCCTGCAAACTGCCTCTATCTCAGATATGAACCTACAAATTTAGTAACTTCAGATTCTGTGCTCCTATCATCCTAAGTCTACATCTTGATCTAAGCTTTGAGGACACTATAACCAAGTGCAGTAAATTGCTATGGTTAATTAAGTACCTTTCCCACGAAGAGGCCAGGGTAAAATCATCAAAATGTTCAATCTGCAACAAATAATAAAATCAATTGCGAACTAGGTCAATTAGATCAGTTGCGTGCCTACAACAATTACAACACTGAAACCCCAATGTCTAACATATTCTAAAGTTTTTTCACTAATGATTTACAAGTTCCCTCCTTTTTGTTGCAATGCACCAGTTTGCTTTCCTGAGATACAATACGAACTAGAGAGTATAACTTTAATCTGTTTCAAATTAAGGATCCACCTCTTATAAAACCGCCAATCACGAAGAAATTCCGACTTCTATAGACGATTTGTAAGAGCATAGTATAGTTTTGCCAGAACTATTCTAACTTGGTGTAAGATTAATAAGTAAATTGAATTTATCACCGAAAAAAATCATAAAAACAAATTTAACAAACGTAAGAATATACCTCCTCTTCTAGATCCTCATCCGTTGCAGAGCTTAGTATTTTGCTTAGGAATGGCAAACGGGGCGGGGCGGGTGCGGGGCGGGGCGGTTTTCAGCTTATGCGGGGCGGGGCGGTTTTCAGTTTATGCGGGGCGGGGCGGGGCGGGGCGGGTTCAAGAATTATTTTTTAAATTTAATTGCGGTTGCGGGGCGGTTGCGGGTTACGCATTTGTGTAATACTTGCATCGCATATTTGCTGCTTTTCGTCAAAGAAGATTAAATCTTTTCATGCATTTTGCAATCTTTTTTCTTAATTAGAATCTGTTTTATAAATTTTCCCTTGCTTATCTTTATATCTTTATTTTAATTTTAAATTTTGTATTCATTAATCTCCTCTTTTCGCAGAATTTTCGATGCCACTAATTTTCGCAGAAATCAAATTGCAGTTCGCAATTTGTTTAAATACAGGACAATTTCAAAATAATGTCTCCATATAGGTTGATAACTATAACATTTTCTTGTTGACTAATTCTATCTCAATCCTCGCTAATTAACGAAGAATGGAATAATGGATCAACTAGTGAGAGAATTAAGTTAATCATGAGTGCATGTGCATAGACCCGGAGAGTGGGAGAAGATAACGGTTGGGCTATAATGACGTTAGAGCAGGAGCCGAACGCACAATTTGAATTTTTTTATAAGCGGTGTTGTATTTAAAGAAGTGAACAAACAGATAATAATAATAATACAAATTCAAATCTTATTAAAAAAATAAATTCAAGTATAATATACAAGTCTACAATCCTCTTCGGCAAGTTTTTATGTAACGACCCGACCGGTCGTTTTAGAAAATTACGCCCCAATCCCTAATTTAAATTTTCCCCTAAGTTCATTTCTGCTATTGTGGGTTGTCGGGAGAGTCGGTTCAGAAAATTTGAGCATTTTGGAACACTTAGTCCCTAAATAAGAGCCTTGAAGCTAGAAAACGGTCCGTAGCCGGAACAGTGTTAAGACGATCTCGGAACGGAAATCCGATGGTTCCATTAGCTCCGTTAGGTGATTTCGGGGTTGGAAGCGCGTTCGGAATGTATTTTGGAGGTCCGTAGCTCAATTAGGCTTGAAATGCCGAAGGTTGAAATTTTAGCGAATCCGAACGATAGGTGAGATTTTGATCCGGGGGTCGGAATGGAATTCTGACAATTTATGTAGCTTCGTTATGTGATTTTGGATATGTCCGCAAATTTTCAGGTCATTCGGACATCGTTTGGTCGGGTTTTAGATCGAATGTGCAATTCGGAAAGTTTTAAGAAATTTAGGCTTGAATTCGATGTGAATTATGTGTTTTGATGTTGTTAGACGCGTTTTAAGGATTGGAACAAGTTCGAATAAGGTATTAGGATGTGTTGGTGTGTTTGGATGAGGTCCCGGGGGACTCGGGATGAATTCGGGTGATTAAACGGCAAGAATCTTAAAAACTTGCAGCAGGCTGGTGCCTGCCTTCTGTAGTATTCGCTTCTGCGGAGCTTGGACCGCAGAGGCGAGTCCGCAGAAGCGACATTTGCTCCGCAGGAGCGAGGGTCGCAGGAGCGGATTTTGGATCGTGGAGGCGGTCACGCAGGAGCGGAAAGTCTTCCGCAGGAGCGGAAGTGAACTGTTTGGTGGCCCTCCGCAGGAGCGGACGTTTGTCCGCATGAGCGAAGTCGCAGAAGCGACTGTGCTTCCGCAGAAGCGGAATCGCTGAAGCGACCTAGAGACCGCAGAAGCGGAATGGTCCAGCCAAGCCTGGGCTTCGCAGAAGAGACAAAATGTCGCGAAAGCGGATCCGCAGAAGCGGAATTTCGTCCGCAGAAGCGGAAATCGCAGAGAGTTAATTATATCAGAAGTTAGAAATTTCAGAAACATTTCCAAACTTTGAGAGCTCGGCTTAAGGTGCGAATTGGGCGATTTTGAAGGAGAATTCGAGAGGTTTCTTCGGGTAATCAATTATGGACTCCAATTATGATTGTTGTTGATAATATTATGCAAGTTTTTCATGAAAATGGAGGAATTTGGGGTAATTAATGGGGATTTTTACCCTAGACCAAAACCTTTAGAAAACCTTTGATTTGAATGGGCTAACGGAGTCCGATTTCGATAAATTTTATATGCACGGACTCGTATTGAGATAAGGAACCCGAATATATAATTGTCGTGATTTTTCGATAAGCGTACCGAAAGTCGGGTTTTGGCAACTTGTGGGTTTTGGTGAATTTTGAGTTAATTTGATTGGGTAATGCCCAATTGGCCTATTTTGATGTGATTCTATTGAGTTTTATCAGATTCTACACTTGTGGAGGCCGACATTCGCGGCAAGAGGGTTGTTTCTTAGCGGTTTTGTACCGGAATTGAGGTAAGTGGCTTGTCTAACCTCGTGTGGGGGAATTTTAACCCCTAGGATATTATGTGATAGTTTAAATGCCTTGTACGCGAGGTGACGGGCGTGTACATGTGCTGGTTGTTGAACACGTACCTTATTTAAAATGTTCGACGAGCGATATTTCTGTCTTTGGCTGTTAAATTGATATTTTTACCCGGTAGGGGTTAGAAGAGCATGATTAGGTAGCACTTAACTGTTTAGTTGCCTAATTGCCTTATTTGAACTCCTTGTTAATTATTGGTACTATTTCTCGGTGAAGTTATAGTTGAGCATAGTTATTCTCTCTGTGGATTCCTTTATTGGCTGTGCTTGTGGACTGCGGGTTCGATTCCCGGAGACCCAGGGCTGTGGGTTCAATTCTCGGAGATCCAAGGGCTGCGGGTTCGATTCCCGGAGACCCGGAGTTTATTGATATATTATTGGTAGGGACTACGGGTTCGATTCCCGAGATCTCGAGTTATTGGTAGGGACTGCGGGTTCGATTCCGGAGATCCTGAGTTATTGATTATTTATTGAGACATGGGTTGTGGGTTCGATTCCCGGAGACCCAGAGGTACTGAGAATGGGACTGTGGGTTCAATTCCCACAAATCCTGGATTCGTTTATTTGAGTTGGTTATTTGTTGTTAGCTTGATTGTAGACGGTTTCAGTAAACATCGTAATGTTGTTATTTCGGAAATTATTGTTATTATATGTTAAACTGGTTTATTTTGTTATCATCGTATTATTATTGTTTCTCGGTAGGGCCATGACCCCGTCACTACTCCGTCGAGGTTAGGCTTGGCACTTGCTGAGTACCGCCGTGGTGTACTCATGCTACTCTTCTGCACACTTTTGTTGTGCAGATCCAGGTACATCAGAGCAGGCTCGTGCTAGGTGATTCCGCAGCTTTCTGGGAGACTTCGAGGTATGATCTGCTACGTCCGCGGATCCGGAGGCTTCCCTTCTATTCTAGTATTACTAGTTGACATTTTCTTCATTTTGTTGTTAGATACTCTCTACACATAGAGCCACAGTTGTATTTCCCTTTTAGTCTGTGTTACCGTGGGGTTCCGGATCTTGGTAGTGTTTTATTCATTGTGTGACGGATGTATGTGCCAAGCGGCATGGATTACATATCCTTTATGTTATTTTTCCGCTGTTCCTTATTTAAGTATTTATAACTTATATATTCCGCAACGTGTTAGGCTTACCTAGTCTTGGGGACTGGGTGCCATCACGACATGTTCACAATTGGTGAACTAGGGTCGTGACAAGTTGGTATCAAAGCTCTAGGTTCATATGATTCATGGGACACATGCCAGTTATATATATAGAGTCTCGCTGATCGATACGGAGACGTACGTATTTATCTACGAGGGGCTATGTAACTGTTTAGGAAACTCTTCATTTCTTTTGGATTCCTTGTCGTGCGACATTTTTGACATCAAAATCTAAACTATTGCTTCATTCTCTCAGCGATGGTGAGGACACGATCTACTCGCGATGATCGGTACCGCGCCCCCTGTTGCCGCCGTCGAGGCCGGGGGCCGAGGTAGAGGACGAGGACGCGCCGAGGTGCGGCCACGGCACCGCGCGTGTCTGCCGGCGAGGTGCCGCGGGTAGACCGGGTTGGAGCGCGGGCACTGGTGCACGGCTACGGCTGCTACTACTCCAGCACTACAGGAGACCCTGGCTCGGTTCATGAGTATGTATACCGCCCTAGCCCGAGCGGGACTGCTTCCTCTTGTTGCGGCTACATCTCGGGCGGGGGAGGGGCCACGACTCCCGCAGCCGTTACACCGGAGCGGCGTGTGCCGGTGGGACAGGTTCCGGATGTTTTGGATATGCCTCACTGCCGCCCCGGCACAACCGGGAGGTGGACCAGCCGCCTCCGAGGACGAGCGGCGTAGATTGGAGAGGTTCGAAAATATGACCCTCCGGTGTTTGGTGGTTTGGTTTGAGATGATGCATTGGGTTTTCTAGAGGAGTGTCATCGTATTCTTCGTACTTTGGGGATTGTGGAGACCGGCGGGGTTTCCCTTCGCTGCTTTTCGGTTTCGCGGGGCCGCTTATGATTGGTGGCGCACGTGTGAGTTGGATAGTCCGGAGGAGTCCGTTTCGTTGACTTGGACGCGGTTTTCAGATCTATTTTTGAGGGAGTTTGTTCCACCGAGCCTTAGGGATTCTTGGCGCTCGGAGTTTGAGCGGTTGCGACGGGGCTCCATGTCAGTATCGGAGTATGCCATCAGGTTTCACCCGTCTGGCCAGGCATGCACCGGCCTCGGTAGCCACAGTCCATGAGAGAGTGCTGAGATTTATTGAGGGCCTTATTCTGCCGATCTGGTCCATCATGGCTAGGGAATTGGAGAGAGATATACTGTATCAGTAGGCGGTGAGCATTGCGAGGAGGATCGAGAGTATGCTCCCTAGAGAGCGAGGAGAGAGGGAGGCCAAGAGGTCTCGTGAGTCGGGCCATTTCTCTAGTGCCCGCACTTCAGCAGCCGGTCGTATTGGCAGGAGTTATTCCGATCATCCAGTTCATTCAGAATTGCCAGCAGCCGGTAGTACTCCAGCTCTTCCAGCACCTCAGGAGCCTTATTATACTCCCCCAGTTTCCAGTGCGCCTCTTGCGCGGTGTATCTCCAGGGGTCAGACCAGCGGGGGCGAGACCGGTCAGTCACAGCCACCGCGTCCTGCCAGCACTTTTTTTTTAGTGCGGAGATACTCGCCATCTGGTTAGGGAGTGCCCCAGGCGTAGGTGAGGAGCACCTTCACAGACTTCAAAGCTTCAGCGTGGTTTACAGGGTCAGCAGGCCAACATTCCAGCCCAGTTGCCACACCACCTGCCCAGTCAGCCAGGTGCGGGGATCAGGGTTCCAGAGGCAGCCCTCGAGAGAGGTATCAGACTAGATTGTATGCTATTCCTGATCGCGCTGCAGCTGTTGCCTCTGATTCTATTATCACGGGTATTATTTTGGTTAGTCACAGTGAGGCATCGGTTCTATTCGATCCTGGTTCCACCTTTTCATATGTGTCCTCTTATTTTGCATCATATCTGGGTATTCCTTGGGATTCTTTGAGTGCCCCCATTTATGTTTCTACTCTGGTGGGATAATCTTTGTTTGTGGACCTTGTGTATCGGTCGTGTTTGGTCACTATTTGTGGTTTTGAGACTAGAGCGGATCTATTGTTGCTCGGGATGGTCGATTTTGATATAATTTCGGGCATGGACTGGTTGTCGCCCCATTATGCTATTCTTGATTGTCACGCCAAGACCGTGACGCTGGCTATACCAGGCATTCCACGTATTGAGTGGAGTGGTACTCTAGATCACACCCCTAGCCGTGTTATTTCTTTTCTCAGAGCTCAGCGTATGGTTGAGAAGGGGTGTGCTGCTTATCTAGCCTATGTGCGGGACGTCAGTATTGACACTCCCTCTATTGATTCTGTTCGTGTGGTACGTGACTTTGCTGATGTATTTCCAGCTGATCTTCCGGGCATGCCGCCCGACAGAGATATTGACTTTGCTATTGACTTGTTGCGGGCACTCGGCCCATTTCTATTCCACCGTACCGTATGGCTCCTCCTGAATTAAAGGAGTTGAAGGATCAGTTACAGGAGTTATTAGGCAAGGGTTTTATTCGACCCAGTGTATCGCCTTGGGGTGCTCCTGTATTGTTTGTGAAGAAAAAGGACGGTTCTATGCGTATGTGTATTGACTATCGACAGCTGAATAAGGTTACAGTGAAGAACCGGTATCCTTTGCCCGTATTGATGATTTATTTGACCAGTTACAGGGCGCACATGTGTTTTCTAAGATTGATTTGCGCTCTGGGTATCACCAGCTGAAGATTCGGGAGCCAGATATCCCGAAGACTGCCTTCAGGACCCGGTATGGTCACTATGAGTTCCTCGTGATGTCTTTTGGGTCGACTAATGCCCCAGCAGCATTTATGCATTTGATGCACAGTGTGTTCGGGCCTTATCTGGACTCGTTCGTGATTGTCTTCATTGATGATATTCTAGTATATTCTCGGAGCCGGGAAGAGCACGAGCAGCATTTGAGGATAGTGCTTCAGATTCTGAGGGAGAAGCAGCCTTTATGCCAAGTTCTCTAAATGTGAATTCTGGTTGAGTTCAGTGGCATTTTTGGGCCACGTGGTGTCGAGTGATGGTATTCGAGTAGATCCGAGGAAGGTGGAGGCCGTGCAGAGTTGGCCCAGACCCTCCTCCGCTACTGAGATTCGTAGTTTCCTTGGTTTGGCGGGCTATTACCGTCGTTTCGTAGAGGGGTTCTCTTCGATTGCAGCACCTATGACTAGATTGACCCAAAAGGGTGCCCCTTTTCAGTGGACAGACGAGTGTGAGGTGAGCTTTCAGAAGCTCAAGACAGCTTTGACTTCGGCCCCTATATTGATGTTGCCTACAGGTTCGGGGTCCTATACTGTATATTGTGATGCCTCACGAGTTGGACTCGGTGCGGTATTGATGCGGGACGGTAGGGTGATTGCCTACGCGTCGAGACAGCTGAAGGTGCATGAGAAGAATTACCCTGTTCATGATTTGGAGCTAGTTGCCATTGTTCACGCCTTGAAAATTTGGCGTCATTATTTATATGGGGTTCCTTGTGAGATCTACACTGATCACCGGAGCTTGCAGCACTTGCTTAAGCAGAAGGACCTGAATATGCGTCAGAGGAGATGGTTGGAACTACGAAGGACTATGATATTACTATTCTCTATCATCCGGGCAAGGCTAATGTGGTTGCTGATGCCTTGAGTCGTCGGGCAGAGAGTTTGGGGAGTTTAGCATATCTACCAGCTTCGGAGAGGCCTATGGCGATGGATGTTCAGGCTTTGGCCAGGCAGTTTGTTAGACTGGATCTTTCGGAGCCCAGCCGGGTCCTAGCTTGTGTGGTTTCTCGGTCTTCTCTATTTGATAGCATCAGGGAGCGTCAGTTCGACTACCCTCATTTGCTTGTCCTTCAGGATAGAGTTCGGCGTGGTGATGCTCGAGATGTTACCATCGGGGATGATGGAGTCATGAGGATGCGGGGGCGTATCTGTGTGCCCAATGTAGATGATCTTCGAGAGCTGATTCTAGCAGAGGCCCATAGTTCGCGGTATTCCATCCATCCGGGTGCCGCGAAGATGTATCAGGACTTGAAACAGCATTGCTGGTGGAGGCGGATGAAGAGGGATATAGTTGATTATGTTTCTAGATGCCTCAACTGCCAGCAGGTGAAGTATGAGCATCAGCGTCCGGGTGGATTGATGCAGCAGATTGAGATTCCCGAGTGGAAATGGGAGCGCATTACCATGGACTTTGTATCCGGACTTCCACGGACGGTTAGGAAGTTTGATTCTATTTGGGTCATTGTGGATCGGCTGACCAAGTCCGCCCATTTTATACCGGTGAGCACTACATATTCATCGGAGCGACTGGCGGAGATCTATATCAGGGAGATAGTTCGGCTGCATGGTATTCCGGTTTCCATCATTTCAGATAGAGGCACTCAGTTCACTTCACGGTTCTGGAGAGCCGTACAGCAGGAGTTAGGTACTCGGGTGGAGCTGAGCACAGCGTTTCACCCCCAGACTGATGGTCAGTCCGAGCGCACTATTCAGATTTTGGAGGATATGCTCCGTGCGTGCGTGATTGAGTTTGGAGGTTCGTGGGATCACTTTTTGCCACTTGCGGAGTTTGCTTATAACAACAGCTACCAGTCCAGTATTCAGATGGCACCGTACGAGGCCCTATATGGTAGGAGGTGCAGGTCTCCCGTGGGTTGGTTTGAGCCGGGCGAGGCCGGGTTGCTAGGTACTGATATGGTTCAGGAGGCTATGGACAAGGTCAAGGTGATTCAGGACAGACTTCGTGCAGCCCAGTCTAGACAGAAGAGTTATGCGGACAAGAAGGTTCGCGATGTGGCTTTTATGGTTGGTGAGCGGGTTCTGCTTCGAGTCTCGCCCATGAAGGGCGTTATGAGGTTTAGAAAGAAAGGGAAGCTGAGTCCTAGATTTATTGGCCCTTTTGAGATTTTGAGGCGTGTTGGAGAGATTGCTTATGAGTTGGCCTTACCTCCCAGCCTAGCCGGAGTTCACCCCGTATTTCATGTCTCCATGCTCCGGAGATACCATGGTGACCCGTCGCATGTGTTGGATTTCACATCCGTTCAGCTAGACAAGGATCTGTCTTATGTTGAGGAGCCAGTAGCCATTCTAGACAGGCAAGTCAGGAAGCTAAGGTCAAAGAACATCGCTTCGGTAAAGGTTCAGTGGCGGGGCCAGCTGGTCGAGGAGGCGACTTGGGAGACCGAGCAGGATATGCACAACCAGTACCCTCATCTTTTCACTACTCCGGGTATGTTTTCTATGCTCGTTCGAGGACGAACGAATCTTTTAAGTGTGGGAAGATGTAACGACCCGACAGGTCGTTTTAGAAAATTACGCCCCAATCCCTAATTTAAATTTTCCCCTAAGTTCATTTCTGCTATTGTGGGTTGTCGGGAGAGTCGGTTCAGAAAATTTGAGCATTTTGGAACACTTAGTCCCTAAATAAGAGCCTTGAAGCTAGAAAACGGTCCGTAGCCGGAACAGTGTTAAGACGATCTCGGAACGGAAATTCGATGGTTCCATTAGCTCCGTTAGGTGATTTCGGGGTTGGAAGCGCGTTCGGAATGTATTTTGGAGGTCCGTAGCTCAATTAGGCTTGAAATGCCGAAGGTTGAAATTTTGGCGAATCCGAACGATAGGTGAGATTTTGACCCGAGGGTCGGAATGGAATTCCGACAATTTCCGTAGCTTCGTTATGTGATTTTGGATATGTCCGCAAATTTTCAGGTCATTCGGACGTCGTTTGGTCGGGTTTTAGATCGAATGTGCAATTCGGAAAGTTTTAAGAAATTTAGGCTTGAATTCGATGTGAATTATGGGTTTTGATGTTGTTAGACGCGTTTTAAGGATTGGAACAAGTTCGAATAAGGTATTAGGATGTGTTGGTGTGTTTGGATGAGGTCCCGGGGGACTCGGGATGAATTCGGGTGATTAAACGGCAAGAATCTTAAAAACTTGCAGCAGGCTGGTGCCTGCCTTCTGTGGTATTCGCTTTTGCGGAGCTTGGACCGCAGAGGCGAGTCCGCAGAAGCGACATTTGCTCCGCAGGGGCGAGGGTCGCAGGAGCGGATTTTGGATCGTGGAGGCGGTCACGCGGGAGCGGAAAGTCTTCCGCAGGAGCGGAAGTGAACTATTTGGTGGCCCTCCGCAGGAGCGGACGCTTGTCCGCAGGAGCGGCCTCGCGGAAGCGGCTTTAGGCCCGCAGAAGCGGAATGGGCCAGCCAGGCCTGGGCTTCGCAGAAGCGACAAAATGTCGCGGAAGCGGATCCGCGGAAGCGGAATTTCGTCCGCAGAAGCGGAAATCGCAGAGAGTTAATTATATCGGAAGTTAGAAATTTCAGAAACATTTCCAAACTTTGAGGGCTCGGCTTAAGGGGCGATTTGGGCGATTTTGAAGGGAGATTCAAGGGGTTTCTTCAGGGTAATCAATTATGGACTCCAATTATGATTGTTGTTGATAATATTATGCAAGTTTTTCATGAAAATGGAGGAATTTGGGGTAATTAATGGGGGTTTTCACCCTAGACCAAAACCTTTAGAAAACCTTTGATTTGAATGGGCTAACGGAGTCCGATTTCGATAAATTTTATATGCACGGAATTGTATTGAGATAAGGAACCCGAATATATAATTGTCGTGATTTTTCGATAAGCGTACCGAAAGTCGGGTTTTGGCAACTTGTGGGTTTTGGTGAATTTTGAGTTAATTTGATTGGGTAATGCCCGATTGGCCTATTTTGATGTGATTCTATTGATTTTTATCAGATTCTACACTTGTGGAGGCCGACATTCATGGCAAGAGGGTTATTACTTAGCGGTTTTGTACCGGAATTGAGGTAAGTGGCTTGTCTAACCTCGTGTGGGGGAATTTTTACCCCTAGGATATTATGTGATAGTTTAAATGCCTTGTACGCGAGGTGACGGGCGTGTACATGCGCTGGTTGTTGAACACGTACCTTATTTAAAATGTTCGACGAGCGATATTTCTGTCTTTGGCTGTTAAATTGATATTTTTACCCGGTAGGGGTTAGAAGAGCATGATTAGGTAGCACTTAACTGTTTAGTTGCCTAATTGCCTTATTTGAACTCCTTGTTAATTATTGGTACTATTTCTCGGTGAAGTTATAGTTGAGCATAGTTATTCTCTCTGTGGATTCCTTTATTGGCTGTGCTTGTGGACTGCGGGTTCGATTCCCGGAGACCCAGGGCTGTGGGTTCGATTCCCGGAGACCCGGCGTGATATTGGTAGGGACTACGGGTTCGATTCCCGAGATCCTGAGTTATTGGTAGGGACTACGGGTTCGATTCCCGAGATCCTGAGTTATTGGTAGGGACTGCGGGTTCGATTCCCGGAGATCCTGAGTTATTGAGATATTATTGAGACATGGGCTGCGGGTTCGATTCCCGGAGACCCAGAGGTACTGAGAATGGGACTGTGGGTTCAATTCCCACGGATCCTGGATTCGTTTATTTGAGTTGGTTATTTGTTGTTAGCTTGATTGTGGACAGTTGCAGTAATCATCATAATGTTGTTATTTCGGAAATTATTATCATTTAAACTGTTTATTTTGTTATCATCATTTTATTATATATATATATATATAGGGCACTAACCTGACTTCGTCACTACTCGAATGAGGTTAGGCTTGGAACTTACTAGGTATTGTTGTGGTGTACTCATGCTACTTTTTGGCACATGTTTTCGTGTGCAGATCCCCTCCTACTAGCCTCGCTTGTAGTTGCACATTTGTTGTTGTTCCAGCGACTTCAATGTACATATGCCCGTGTCTGCAGACCTCGAAGTCCCCCTTCTATCCCTTCTTATATTGTTCCTCTTTTACTTCTATAGAACATTTACACATAGAGCCACAGTTGTATTTCCCTTTTAGTCTGTGTTACCGTTGGGTTCCGGATCTTGGTAGTGTTTTATTCATTGTGTGACGGATGTATGTGCCAAGCGGCATGGATTACATATCCTTTATGTTATTTTTCCACTGTTCCTTATTTAAGTATTTATAACTTATATATTCCGCAACGTGTTAGGCTTACCTAGTCTTGGGGACTGGGTGCCATCACGACATGTTCACAATTGGTGAACTAGGGTCGTGACATTTTATTTTTGAAATGTCTTTAGAGTATATAATAATAAATACTAGTATCTTTTTTATATATAACACTAAGCAATCACTTAAAAAGTCTTTAATTGTTTGATTTTATAATGTGGATTCGGACCAACTTTATCTTCCCCAAGACAAAGATAGAAAGAAAAAAAAAGTAAGAAAACTTGACACACGAAAAACAAGTTTTTTAACAGAAAACGCTTAAAATCTTACTCAATATAAAGTTGCTCAAGTTCGAACCCAGGACCTCTCCTAAAAAGAGAAGCATTTGACCAGCAAAGCTAGCGAAAAGTATATGTAAAGTTATGTCATTTTTGTGTATTTAATAAATTATTTTTTGTATATATTAATAATTTATACATGTTTAGTAAAAATTTCCGGCGACACCGCTTGCACAAAGGTGCATCCGCCCCTACGTCAGACTATACAATGAAGCGTATTTGACCAAAAAGTTAAGGGAAAAAGGTTAAAATAGCTCCTATCACAATTGGTTTATAGTATGTTTGGTCAAGCTAGGAAAATTAGCTTATTTTGAGAAGTGCTTTTTTTTAATAATGCTTTTTTCAAAAGTATTTTGGTGAGAGTATTTTGTGTTTGGCTAATTACTTTGAAAAGTAATTCTGAGCATTAACTAGTGTTTGGTCAAGCATTAAAAAACTGATTCTAACTAAATTTTTCTCAAAAGCGCTTCTCACAAAAGTAGAAGCGCTTTTGGAGATAAGCTATTTTTTTCTGCTTCTCCAAAATTGCTTCTGTCACGACACAAACCTCGCTCCGGTCGTGAGCGCCTCTCGCGAAGACAAGGCCAGCCAGACCATTTCAGAACACCACTTTAAAGTAGTTAATCAGTTATATAACAATTTGAAATATGAATTAATGATATTAATTAATGTAATTACAACTCGACACAACCCGACCGGGATGTCATAAGTCACGAACATCTAGAGAATTCTAAATACCGCTACACGGCCAACAATAAACAGAATAAAAATTGAGAACCAAAGGAAGTAATCTGGTGTCGCGAACATTGGCGGTCACCCTCCTCAGCTACAATAACAATACCTTCTACCAGCTTAAAATCCGCTACCGGGTGAATAATACCTGCATCTGCATGCAAGTAGCATGGAGTAAAGAGAGTACTCCAACTCAGTGAGTAATAAAAGTAAATAACAACTGAGCAGTAAGAAATCACGTAAAGCAATCAACATGTTATATAGAAACCGGGTAGAATTTCTAAGAGAACAGTGAAATCTTTACGAATTTTTTGGCTCAGTTAAAATTTCTTTTGAAAATGGTCTTTTCAATGATTACGAAAACGGTTTCAAAATAGTTAGTGCTGATTAGCACAACAAATCCGCCCGTCAGTCACAAATACCACAGTATAACACAAAAAAGGCAAGAAGTATACAAAATGAGCACATAAAAGCTCGCCCCTCGGGCAATATCTCATACTGAACCAGCCCCACGAACTCACTCTCAACAACACTCTCGGCCCCTCGGTCTCTCTATCTCTCTTTCAGGTCACTCTCAGAAACAGTATTATGTAATAACTATTGCGGCGTGTAGCCCGATCCACATATTGCTGCAGCGTGCATGTAACGATTCGACCCATCGTTTTTGAAATTTACGCCCCGATCCCCAATTAACTGCTTTACCTAAGTTCATTTCTACTATTTTGGTTTGCCTGGATATTCGGTTCTAGAATTCAGAGTGTTTTGGGATGCTCAGTTTAATAGTTAAAAAATGGTCTGTATTCGTAACAGTGTTAAGACGACCTCGGAACAAAAAATCTGATGGTTTCGTTAGTTCCGTTAGGTGATTTCAGGGTTGAGAGCATGTTCGGAATATATTTTGGAGGTTTGTAGCTCATTTAGGCTTGAAATGCCGAAGTTTGAATTTTTTTAAAATCTGGTCAATAAGTGAGATTTTTATCCGTAAGTTGGAATGGAATTCTGACAGTTGAAGTAGCTTCGTTAGGTGATTTTGGATATATTTGCAAATTTCCAGGTCATTCGGGCATCATTTGGTCGGGTTTTTGATAGAATGCAGGTTTTGGAAGTTTTGGTTGAAACTTAGGCTTGAATCCGCAATGATTTGATGATTCTTGTGTTTAATGATATGTTTTTATGATTTGGCCAAGTTCGTATCATGATTTGGAGTACGTTGTATTTTTAATCGGGCGAACATTTGAATTATGAATTATCAAAAAAATAATTATTCTAGTTAAAAGTACTTGTTGAAAAAAAATAATAACAATCAAATAATGTATTTAATAAAGATAGTAAATGTTGAATGGAAAGTGGGGTCTAGCTAAAGAATTTAATAGCTTATGGGCACGTTAGTTTTGATTTTTTCGGTTATTAAGAACTCACAACAAAATTTTTGAATCTAATATACAAATAAATGATGCACTAATATCTTTAAAATGACCATTATGCCTTTGGTCAACCTCTTCTTCTCTTTTCTATATAATATAAAAATTCAGATATTCTCAACTCATATTTTTAGAGAAGGGATAATTATTATAATTTTTTATATTCTATAATCAAAAAGGGAACTTGAAACTATATTTTATTCTTAAATAAAACAATTTCCGAATTTTATGAAGTATTTCAATTGAAATTTGTATAAAATGATATCAATTGATAATGATATAATAACATTTGAATGTAAATCTACATAGTATAATTAATTTTTTTTAATGAAATCTTCTTTACTGAAATAGTTAATAAATAAAATGATATTTCTTAAGAAAATAATAGAATTGTCATATATAAATGTATGCGACCTTAGTATTTTTAATCGGGCGAATATTTGAATTATAAATTATCAAAAAAATAATTATTCTAGTTTAAAATACTTGTTAGAAAAAAAAATAATAACAATCAAGTAATGAATTTAATAAAAAATAGTAAAGGTTGAATGGAAAGTGGGGTCCACCTAAAGAATTTAATAGTTTATGGACACGTTAGTTTTGGTTTTTTCGGTTATTAAGAACCCACAATAAAACTTTTGAGCCTAGTATGCAAACAAACAATGCACTAATATATTTAAAATGACTATTATGCCCTTGGTCAACCTCCTCTTCTCTTTTCTATATAATAGAAATATACAAACAAACAATGCACTAATATATTTAAAATGATTATTATGCCCTTGGTCAACCTCCTCTTCTCTTTTCTATATAATAGATCAGATATTCTCTCATATTTTTAGAGAGGGGATAATTATTATAATTTTTTATATTCTATAATCAAAAAGGGAACTTGAAACTATATTTTATTCTTAAATAAAAAAAATTTCCGAATTTTATGAAGTATTCTAGTTGAAATTTGTATAAAATGATCAATTGATAATGATATAATAACATTTGAATGTAAATCTACATATAATATCATTAATTGTTTTTAATGAAATCTTCTTTACTGAAATAGTTAATAAATAAAATGATATTTCTTAAGAAAATAATAGAATTGTCATATATTAATGTATGCGACCTTAGTATTTTTAGCCGGGCGAACATTTGAATTATAAATTTTCAAAAAAATAATTATTCTAGTTTAAAGTACTTGTTGAAAAAAATAATAATAACAATCAAGTAATGGATTTAATAAAAAATAGTAAATGTTGAATGGAAAGTGGGGCCCATCTAAAGAATTTAATAGCTTATGAACACGTTTGTTTTGGTTTTTTCGGTTATTAAAAACCCACAATAAAACTTTTGAGCCTAGTATACAAACAAACAATGCACTAATATATTTAAAATGACTATTATGCCCTTGGTCAACCTCCTCTTCTCCTTTCTATATAATAGAAATAGAAATATACAAACAAACAATGCACTAATATATTTAAAATGACTATTATGCCCTTGGTCAACCTCCTCTTCTCTTTTCTATATAATAGAAAAATATACAAACAAACAATGCACTAATATATTTAAAATGACTATTATGCGCTTGGTCAAGCTCCTCTTCTCGTTTCTATATAATAGAAAAATGGATGTCGGCTGTTGATTTTACATCTTTTATTATCTATCATTGTTCAATCATTTTTCTATCTAATCATCAAACACCCTTCAACGAAGACGTCATAAAGAATGAACAAGAATAAGGCTCTGTTTGGCCATAAATTTTCCCAAATTAAATTTGAAATTTATTTTGAAATCTCATGTTTGTCCATAAATTTTGCTCATATTTTGGCCAAATCCCAAATTTCAAATCCCGAAATCAGCTATGGAGCTGATTTTGGGCCAAATTTCCAAAACTTGGGAATTATGTACATGTTTTCCTAAAATAAAGTTGAAAAATATATTTTGAAATCGTATGTCCAAATAAATTTTCATCTTCAAACTAAAGTTCACATAAATCAGATTTTTCAAAATAAATTTTGCATCTATGGTCAAACGCTAGCTAAAGTTTCCTTTATGTTTCAACCAATCAGACGGTTTTCCACTTGGCAGGCAAGATCCAGGACCAGGTCGATGTGGCTTCTTGTCCTTTCGGCTTATTGGCTTTTTTTTCACCAAAAATGTTCTCATTTCTCTTTTCCACTAGTTAAAATTAGCCCGAGCTTATGCCGGGGCCTAACAATCATAGTCAAAGGTAAAATTTTGTAAAAATTGTATGGGGTAGCCACTATTTAAAGTGATATTTACTTTTTATGCAGCATTTTTAATGTTGAGCAAAAGAACTACTAGTTTATTAAAATTAATATGAAAGGACATTGTTACCCTTGCCTTCTCAAACAGAAACAGTGAATTTGGAGAACTGGTTGCCGACCCTAATACCAAGAACTGTTGCATTACACAGAGAAACCTAAAAATTTTGCATGTCCAGATCCAACATTTACTTACTCTTGGGCTTTACTTGCGTAAACCAGGAAATGTGTAGGTTTATACCCATGGTGTCTTGCCTAATATGATTTAATGCAGGTGAGTGACCACATTAATTGTGGTGTTTACGTATTTTACACTAGATATCTTCGTTTGACTTTGTGTTTTCATGTTAAAAGGACTTAGATATATGGTCCATCTCTTCCTTTGATCTTATTGTTCTATTGTCATTTTAAGGACAATAAGTCCTAAACTTACAGTTACAAGTTCAAAAGTTAAGGACAATAGGTCCTTAACTTTGATTTTCAAGTTTAAAAGTTAAGGACAGACAATTCTTTACTTACAGTTACACGTTCAAAAGTTAAGGACAATCAGTCCTTAAATTTGACTTACAAGTTCAAAAGTTAAGGACGGTTGGTCTTGAAGTTTGAGTTCCAAGTTTAAAAGTTAATGACATGTAGCTTGAAGTCCTGAACTTAGAGTTCCAAGTTCAAATATTAAGGATATGTTATCCTGAAGTCTTGAAGTTTGAGTTTCAAGTTCAAAAGTTAAGGACATGTAGTCCTGAAGTTAAGGACGTGAGCAGAAGGGTATTTTCGTCCGGGCAGTTAAAGTTTATTAAAGCAGTGGCTAAAAACTAAAGTATTTTAAACGGTGACTTAAAATTAAATATATCTGTTATTAGTGGCTAATTGTGCACTTCCCCCTAAAACTTTTAGGGATCTTTACACAAATAGCCAATTATATTCACTATTTATTTTTTCTAGCCATATACATATATTATACATAATCTTACATATATAATACTTGAGTTATATATCTCCATCGACTATATCTAGTTTAAGTGGTTGGAAGAACGAATATTTGGCTTAATTTTTCAAAATTTTATGTGGCGTCAGTTTTGCTTTCACCTGTTGGATTTATTCTTACTTGTAAAAAAAAGTTTAATTAATACTCAAATTTTAGATAATTTCAGATGCATACACTTTTCGCTTTTTCTTTAGTGCTATTTTCTTCTTCTGTATACTTAGAGTTTCTTCTTCTTCTTAGTTGCAAAATGAGTTATTTAAATTTATTGTCTTTTCGACATTTTGACGATTGAGATTTGTTCTTTATAATATTTCAAAGTTATGTTTCAAATTTGAGCTCATTTAGAGTAGATATGGGTATTGAATTGTTGAAAATCCAAAAACAAGTTTATATTTCAGAACTTAAAATTCGAAATCTGATGCTACATTTAATAGATTGAATTACTGAAGACTCGAATTTTTGAAGTTATATTTGAAAGATAAAAGAACTTCATACATTTGATTTCTGAAGTTGTATTAAAGAGATTAAACTAATTCTAATTCGAGCGGATACACTTTATAAAATTTTGTGCAATGTGAGTATAACTTCAATGGTGATCCCAAAAGTGAGCATATATGAAAATGCCCCTAGTCAAACTTCTCTATGTATTACTGAATTCAACATATATTATACATCTATTAACTAAATATATTGTTGTTGTGTGACTATTTAAATTAATTCTTTTAAATGTCTTAGATTCATTACATTCAAGCAAAGCTAAATAATTTTTTTTTTCTTTAGACAAAAGCTAAACTTTCTTAAGATTTTAATTGACTCAAAATTTCGCTGTTTACCAGATATTACAAAAAATAGTTGTAATTTGCATACAACTTAAACTTGTAAACCCATTGAATTTTACCCTTTTTAATAAATGAATAAGCAAATTCTTGTCTGCACTTTCTTACTTTTATTTTACATGATCGAAATATTGGACAACCGTAAGTTAATATATTTAATTCCAATAGAATTTCCTTCCAATATATTTGTAAAAATTTTACGCAACTTGAAGGTATTTTGCAAAAGCCCGATTCGAAAGTTTTTATTTAAAAGAAGCATTAGTCATATAATTCACACACACACACACACACACACACATACATACATACATACATACATACATATACATATATATATATATATATATATATATATATATATATATATATCGTAGTGGGCTACGCGTCGCTGCATTATAGAGAAGATTACATTTTATGAATCAAATACAGAGGTGAGATATAATTTAGGTGGGTCCCGGCTTGGGGTCCACGTGGGGAATACAAAGTGAGGCAGCAAAATCTATTGTATGGGAAAGTGTGTAGTGATGGATGATGACATAATTATAGGGCAATTTACCGAGGACGTTTACAAATTTAAACACATGTAGTAAGATGCTATCTTGATCAATCTGGAACTAAAATGTTGTTGTTTTGGACTCAAAAAATACAAATAAGTAGAAAAAAAATGAAACCATAATATATATAACGCCATATCACCCGGCGTTATATAGTGACGACAATTGCACCGAAACTATATAGCGTCAGGTGAGATGGCGTTTTATGCTGACATATGATATAGCGCCAGCCGACCTGGCGTTACAAGCTGACATCTGGTACAGCGCCAGCCGACCTGGCTTTAATTGGAAAAACTCCTTTTTATACTTCGCGGGCTTCGCGGGCCTGCGCCAAAAGGAGGTGTGACAGCTCTGGCGACTCTGCTGGGGAATATTTGACCCAGAACCACTGGTTCAGGGTTAGAAATTCGAGCTTAGAATAATTGTTGTATTTGGCTTTATTTATTATATGATATTTTTTTTATGTGCAAAATGATAACTTTACCACTTTAATATTATTTGAACTGTATATATAAACTGTGCCGAAACCCTACTTCTTTTTGAGTTCTAAAAATGGTGCATACGTTCGCATAGCCCACTTTTCAAAATTATTCCAAATAAGTGAGTGTTAGGGTAAGTGACAAGGCCGGGCAGACTTTAGTGCTCCCGTTACGTCACCCCCTCCTCAGCCCCAGTTGTCCACTCGGGTAAGCCGGGTTTAGAACAATAAACCCAGTTTTTAAACCTAGAATAACAAAGCCTCATGCCGGATCCCTAGTAGGAACGTTTGTTTGCATCATGTTGCATTTGACTTAGGGGACTCAACACGGGGGTTGGGTCCGTCTAGGACAGGTAACCTGAAATAAAAAGACCATCCTACTACATGAGATTATGTGCATTTATTTGATTAGATCGACATGCTGACCAGCTTAAAATTGAATAACAATGTAATTTTGTCCATACAATGTCGAAATCCTATTAGCGTTTCTTCAAAAATAATTTTTTGGTGTTAAAAAAGATTTTTGTTTTAAACTCGATTTGTTTTCTTTGGCGAACTACGCCGATTTGATTCTCATCGGATGTGAGATACGTAGGCAACCCCCATCGGGTCCAATCTCCCTTTTTCAAAAACAATCATTAAAAATGTGTCAAAGATTTTCGGTCATAAATAAGTCGGTAATTTGTTTCATTTAAGTAAATATGCTTTCATAAAAGGTTTAAGAGTCACCCTTGAAACCTTGAATCTTCAGGATCAGATGGATGCTATCCAAGAATCACCTCAGGTTATCATGGAAAGAGCCCGGATACAACTACAAGAATGGTGGGATGATCTAGAGGAAGATGGTCGAGTGTGGGTGAAAAAACATTTGGGCCCTCTGCTAGACATACTGTATGTCAAGCCACGGGATGACTTGATCAAAGCTTTGGTGACCTTCTGGGATCCTGTTAATAATGTGTTCCATTTTTCCGATTTCGAACTCACTCCTACCTTAGAGGAAATAGCCGGTTACATTGCTTTCGGCCAAGAGTTAAAGGAGCAAAAGCTCATATTTCCCAGGGCCCCATCGGTGCATAAATTCTTTGATCTCTTGAAGATCAGCAAGAAAACAAGCAACGATCGCGTACAAAATGGGAGTTGCAAGTTCTACTTCTTGTATTACAGATTCGGAAACTCAGACGGATTTGAAACACATGAAAAGGGATTGAATAACCAACAAAACAAAAAACTATGGGAGATTCATCGCCGATTCGCTTTTATTGTGGCATTTCTAGGAATCATGGTGTTTCCAAACTCAGAAGGTTCCATAGACACCCGCATGGCAAGAATTGCACAGGTTCTTGTGGATAAAAAAGACCACACCATTGTCCCACTGGTATTATCCAATATGTACCGGGCTTTGACCTTATGCAAATCTGGAAGCCCGCTTTTTGAAGGCTGCAGCATTCTCCTGCAAATGTGGATGATCAAACATGTTCGGCACCACCCTAAATTCTTAAATCATGCTTCAGACGGAACCAACTTCATCGTTAAATACGAAGAAAGGGTGGGAGATTTTATAACACCCAAGGGGTTTGAAGCATGGATTTTCTATCTAAAAAATTTGAGGGCGGATCAAATCGAATGGACTATAGGGTGGCTCCCGATAAAGGAGATCATTTACATGACTACTTCAAAGGGCTATTTGATGATAATAGGGGCAAGAAGTATACAACCCTATGCGCCTCAAAGAGTTTTGAGACAACTTGGGAGATATCAGGTGATACGAGAGAAGATGGACTTGAGCAACATAGCCATCGAATTGCATCCAGAAGCAGCTATCCCTGAGAAGATGGTGAATGAAGATTGGCATTGTTGCCGGTATTTAAAGAGTAACACCATAGTGCCGGACCCAATAAAAGGCGAGTTCGATCCCGAGTATGTTGCTTGGTTTCAAAGAAGTTTTCGTGTGAGCCCTGGGCCCGAGCTCGAGGCGATCAGACCTACCAAAAGGCCTCACGTTCAAGCTTTCGATGATAAAATCCAAGAAAGATTAGCTTGGCTAGCTAAAGAACGTGAATACAAAGATCGTATTGGAGAACTAGAGAAACGTGTACAGAATCTCCAATATGAAAATGGCTTACAGATTGCGGCTGACGAAGGGATCAAAAAGAAGTTGACTCAAGAAAAGGACACTCTCAAGGCTCGAATCTGGCGGATCAGAAAAGAAGCCAACAACCAAACAAGAAGCCGAACTGATCAAAGGTTGATAGACGAGCTAAACCAACAGCTTAGAGAAAGCCAAGAAAAGTTGGAGAGGTCTGAGGCTAGCAAGGAAGGGATGCAGGCCAGATGGGCAAGAGGCGCGGCGGAGCGAAGAGAATACTTGCGGCAGGTCAAAAGGGATTGTGAGATGAGCGTCGGGGCATTGAGAGAGACAATTTTCACTCTCCAAGAACAGATCCACAGACAGGCTCTTGAAGCTAGAGAAGATAAGGAACGGTGCTACAAGATGATGGCCCGAATGGAGGGACAAATGAAAAGATTCCAAGATCGACTTACGGATGAGGCACAAATATTGGGATTAAAAAACCAACAGATAGAGCAGTTATTCAGAGAAAGGGATAACATTCGGAGAAGGATTGATGAGATTGGACACTACATTCACATGAGGTGCCTATCATGTGAAAGGATGCCCCGGGATGTCCTTTTTTCCTCTATCATGGATTATGTCCGTCAGATCATGGAAGAATTGAAAGATCTGCAAAGAAGTCTTGCACCAAGGACCACGGCCAGGCCAAACAGGGCCCCACCGGCGCAAAAGCTCAAAATCTTAGAACTTTCCTAGTTATGAACTTGTATTTCCTTTTTGGCTCTAGTCATTAGACTTTTGTATAAAAGGGCCGAATGTATTTTGACCATCTTTTGTAAGTTTGACTTGTCGTAAATCCAGTTTGTTTTTGAAAAAAAAAAAACCTTTTGAAAAATATTTTTGTGTATTGTATTCACACGAACTACGCTAGGGTCTGATTCATGCGGGGACATGATACGTAGGCAATCTACATAAGATTCGACCATTACTTATAGTAAAAAAGGGGAAAATAAATAAGAGAAATAAGAGAAATAATGGATAGGCGTAGACGATAAGCTGGGATGACGCATGCGGTCTAAGCAAAAGCATAACAGAAATAGTTCATTACATAGGGACATTGCATACCCAATGTGCTTTTACCATATCTGTTAAAATTTCAACACTAACAAGTTTGTTGCTATTCCTGTTCAGTTAGTGTTAGAGTGTACTGGCATCACACAATTATCATACAAGATCGAAAGGACCTGTACCTAAAAGTATGACTGGGTCAGACCACAGCAGTGAGTCAGAAAAAGCAATGAGCCAGATGCTCAAAGAAGCTCTTGAAAAAATGGAACAGATGCGGTTGGAAATGAGCGAAATGCAGACGGCGCTAGCCAAAGCACAAAAGAGTCTTGACGCACCCGCTACTCCTACTTTCCTACCAGGTTTTACCCCAGAATACTTTTCTCCCGGTCCCTCGACAAGAGTCCCAGACCTCCATTACCACCAGGGAAGAGATGCTCACGACTACCCAGCTCCACCACAAAATCAGAACCCTCAACCACCAAAGGGCCCTGTCTTTGTGGCACCTCCCCCAGCTCCACTGCAAAGATCATCAAGTGAACCATTATTTCAGGTTCACGACACTCAGTATTACCCCCAGAACCCACGTTCAGGGCACCCGAACCATCCACCTACACTCCTCCCTTTGAAGCCCCAATGGAAAAACCGGCCAATAGCTCAGAACAAGATGCGATGCTATGGAAATTCAAGAGCCTGGAGCAATCCCTTAGGAATATGCAAGGGTTGGGCAGCCAAGTCAGTGTGGCCTACAAAGACCCGTGTCCTTTCCCCGATGTTCAATTGCCGGCGGGATTCAAAATGCCAAAGTTTGATCTATATGAGGGACACGGTGATCTGTCTCATCTACGAGGATTTTGCAGCAAGATGAGGGGTGCAGGCGGCAAAGATGAGCTACTGATAGCTTATTTTGGACAGAGTTTGAGCGGGTCTGCGTTGGAATGGTATACAAGGCAGGATCCTAGCAGATGGTACACTTGGGATGATTTGGCGCAATTATTTGCCGGGCACTTTCAGTATAATCTTGAGATCGTCCCTGACCGTCTCACATTGTTAAAGTTGGAGAAGAAACCGGGGGAGAGCTTCCGGGAATTTGGGTTTCGTTGGAGAGAACAAGCGGCTAGAGTTGATCCTCCTATGAGAGAGGGGGAGATGGTAGATTACTTTCTGCAGACTCTCGAGCCAACTTACTACGGTCATTTGGTGACCTCAGTGGGAAAAACCTTCAACGAAGTGGTCAAAATGGGAGGCATGATAGAAGAAGGTCTCAAGACCAACAAAATCTTAAGTTATTCAGCGATCAAGGCAACAACGCAGGCTATTCAGAGCGGCACAGGAGGTGCGCTCGGAAAGAAGAAAAAAGAGGATGTTACAACGGTAGAAGCTGGTAATTGGTCTCGATCCAAAGGTCCTACCCCCCATCACCAATTCAGGCCCCTCACCCAAATTACCCACACATTCCGAATTATCCCGCACAATCCTATTACCCCCCTCAAGAACATCATTTTTATGTCCATCAAGCACAATCATACACCCAACCTCCAGCGCGCCCTCAATGGCGCGCGCCAACCCCACATAATGCCTACCCAGCTCCCCATAACAACTACCCACCACCAAGGGCCTACAGAAATCCCACAGGGCCAAGTTTCCGGGGAAATTCGACTTTCAGAAATGAAAGGACTCAGAGACAAAGGACATTCACCGAATTAGGAGAAGCTTATACTGCTTTATTCCACAAATTGAAGCAGATAGGTTTGTTGAGCCCTATTGAGCCTAGATTACCAAATCCCTTACCTCAAAATTTGGATCACTCAGTGAAATGTGAATATTGTTCGGGGGCTCCCGGGCATACTACTGAGAGATGTTGGAAACTAAAGCATGCAATCCAAGATCTTATTGATGCTAATAAGATTGAGGTTCAGGCACCCGAGGTACCCAACATTAACCAAAACCCACTACTAACCCACCATGAGGCCTGTATGATCGAGATCGTGCAAGGAAAGGAAGAACCCAAGAAGCCATCGCAGACAGTGATGATGATCAGGGACAGTACAAAAGAGAAATCAACCGGTGTGGAAGGGGAGGTACCGACTAAGAGGGAGGTTGTCAAGCCTGTGATAATATTGGGGAAAAGCCCATCGACCACTATGGAGAAACCAAAAACAACAAAGTTGGTTGTGTCCGGAGCACCGTCTGCACCAGTAATGATCGTGAAAGTAGTCTGTAGGGAACCGATCATCATAAAGCCGGTAGCTCAGTTGCCAGTAACAGATAGCAAAGCCGTACCTTGGAAGTATGAAAAGGCAACAGTGATATACAAAGGGAAGTCAGTGGATGAAGTCAGTTGTGAAGCCCAGGGTTTAACTCGATCGGGACGGTATTTTGCTCCCGTAGAATTAAGGAAATCTAATCCCACGGCGGTGAAAAAGCCAGTAACAAAAGAGGAAGCTGATGAGTTCTTGAAGAAGATGAAAGCCCAAGACTACTCTATTGTGGAGCAGTTGAGGAAAACCCCAGCCCAAATTTCATTGTTATCTTTGTTAATCCATTCCAAGGATCATTGCCAGGCTTTGTTGAAGATCCTGAATGAGGCCCATGTTCCAGAAAAGCTTTCTGTAAATCACTTGGAGAAGATTGTGCATAAAATCTTTGAAGTCAACCGAGTGACATTTTCTGATGATGAATTGCCAAAAGAGGGCACAGAACATAATAAAGCCTTATACTTGATCGTGAAGTGTGAAAACTCAGTGGTCAATCGTGTATTGGTGGATAATGATTCAAGTGCCAATATTTGTACTTTGGCTACTCCGAACAAACTGAAGATTGATCAGGACAGAGTCCGTAAGAATAACGTTTGCATCAGAGGATTTGATGGAGGGAATACTAGCTCGGTGGGTGATATCATATTGGAACTGACCATTGGCCCAGTCGATTTCACCATGGAATTCCAAGTGGTGGATGTGGATGCATCATACACTCTGCTATTGGGGCGACCCTGGATTCATGCCGCCAAAGCAGTGCCTTCTACGCTGCACCAGATGATTAAGTTCGAGTGGGATAGACGGGAGATAGTATTGCACGGGGATGATGGCACAGGCATTGTGAGTGATACCGTGGTGCCCTTCACAGAAACGGAGGATGACAAGGGACCATGGGTATACCAAGTCTTCGAAGGGGTTTCAATGGACAAGGTTTCCGAAGGCGAGGACCTTGCTTTTCCCGGGATCTCAGCTTCAACCTTCATGATCGCCTCAGATATGATGAACTGTGGGTTCATACCAGGAAAAGGTTTGGGAGCCAAACTCCAAGGTATCATTCAACCCCTTTCTTTGCCTGAAAATTTGGAGACATTCGGGTTAGGGTTCAAGCCGACGGTTGCAGATGTGAAGAGAGCTCACAAAATGAAGAAGAAAGTCTGGGTCCTTCCCAAGCCAGTTCCACGCCTCTCCCGGTCTTTTGTGAAAGTAGGTTTCAGGAGGATGTCAAACCCAAAGATCCTCGGACCGTCAATTGGGCCAGATGGAGATCTGGATAAGAGTTTTGAAAGGTTGTTCACTGATGTTAACATGATCGAAGCTGGAGAAGGTTCCAGTAATGCAGACGTACAGTATGTGGGACCTAGGGTCAAAACCAACAATTGGACGGCTACTCCTCTTCCCATCTGGAAGAAGTCTTGGTAGTAGGCTCTGGATTTGTTTTTTGTTTCCTGGATTATTCCAGAGTTGTAATCCAGTTTTGATTTATTTGTAGTGTGAAACTCTGTTATCCCTCATTTTCAATAAAAATGAAAGTTTCCTTTATTTTTTTTATTTTTGATTTTTGTTTCTTTTCATTTCTGAACAGTTCTGTTTTCGCCGGTTCCAATGTCACTACTGGAAAATAGGCTTATGGCAACGGTTGGTAAACCGTTGCAATTGATAGAAAAACCGTTGCCATAGAGGTATTGGAACGGTTCGGCGACCGTGACATCCGCTCGCGTGCCAATAGATCTACAGCAACGGTTTTGGCAACGGTTGACAACACCGTTGCTATAGATCAAGCTATCGCAACGGTTTTCCCTCTGTCTAAAGCAACGAATATTCATTTCAACAGCAACGGTTATAAACCGTTGCCGTATACTTTATGCAACGGTTGTAAACCGTTACCATAGGAAACTGTTACAATATAGTTTATTGCAACGGTTATTTACAGCTATTGTAACGGTTTTATAACGCTACCGTAACGTTTTATTTCTATTGCATCAGTTTGTCACACTTTATGGAACGGTGTGCAACACCTATCAGAACGGTTCAGAATGTCTATGGCAACGATATTTGTGCTTATTGCAACGGTTCTATTAGGCTATTTTAAACATTTAATTGACATTACCACCTAAAAATATTTGTAATTATATTCAAATAATCACAGCAAAGAACAATCAGAATCCAAGGTAGACAGAATTCCACACATAATGGAAGATTTTAAAGCTATTTCTGAAAAGATCATAATCTCTGCATCAGCTCTAACATCAACTTTCTCTATTTCTCGAGTAATCGAAGTCTTCAGCTTTTGAGCATATGCAGTGATTGCCTGTAGCACAACAGTGAAATTACACAATAAGGTTCAAGTTTAGTTTGAGATAAGAATGTCTGTAATGCAAAATTTCCTGAACTCACAAATAATTTAAATTCCTCAGGTCTCCGAAAGCAGCAGGCATTTCCCCTTCAAATTTATTGTTGGAGAGATCAAGTGTCTGAAGCTTTTCCAAATTCCCAATCACATCAGGAATAGGACCAGAAATAGCATTGTTTTGCAGCAATCTAGATCAATTCAATATGGTATAAGAACACAGCTTAACGTTACGTACTAAACCTTATGTCAATAAATAGATGCATAGATTCAAGAACTTACACAGATTGCAATTTAGTGAGGTTGCCTATTCCGGGTGATAATGTTCCAGATAGACTTTGACTCGGTAGTCCACTGATTAAGGAAAAAAGTTTCAGCATTCAGTTTACTACACAAGTAATTAAAAATTAGGGCTTATGAACTGAACACACACACACACTACTTAGTACTTACAGAGCAGAAACATAACCATCAAGGGAACAAGTGACCGTTCTCCAACTGCAAGGGTCCACAGAAGTCACATCCCAATTTTCCAGAACATTGTAAGGATCATGTAATGCCTTCTTAATTTCCGTTAAAGCAACAACTGCATTAAATTTTACCACATTACATCATAGTTAAAGGGATACTGCTGACACACGTGCGAAGAATGTGTGTGTTCAAAGTTTTAAAAAAATGCATAGATCCCAAGCTGTGGCAGCTGTTGATCGTGAATCAGCTGATATGTTGAAGGCATGTGCGGATCGAGCTGAAATTGCTACTGTCGATCTAGAAAGATATGGGTGAAAATCGAGAAATTGAGGTCTAGATCTGTTTTTCTTTACCTTTTGATCGTGCAAATATGAAGCAAGTTGAAGAGATCGAGACATTGAGTTCAGAGCTCCTTCAGAGATTCGACACGGTTCTTCAAACCTTTGAAGATCAGATTTCAAAGCTTTGATTATCGGCTCTTCTAAAAGAGGTTTGTTGCTCGCACAGAGATTTCAGAGACGATGTGTTCTGCTTTTGACAAAACAACATACAAAAGTAGAATATAAAAAGTCTTAAAAAGGACTTGGAAAAATAGAAGAGGGAAAGTGGAGTATAGGAATAACTTAACAAGTTAGCTTCCAGTTAAACAGCAACTATTCTTAACCAGAAAGAAAGAAACATTTATTTGAGATCTAGTTTTGTTGACAAGGCGACTGTTTACTTAAACAACAGCTTGTTGTGCAGAGGAAGCTTCTACACTGAACCTTGACATAATGTCAGGATCAAGTCTCAAATATAGGTTCAACAACCTTGTTTGATTTGAAACTGCAGTTGCTTCCTCAATTGCATGTCAATTTGCATTCAAAATGCATGCCAAGCAATTTTCTCAAAACAACCAACCAAACAATTTATTTTCATAAAAAGAAACAACTATTGCCACACTTAGTGCAAAATAAGAAGTACATAGCTGAAGAATTAAGTAGGCAAATGTACAGGAGTTTTCAGCAGAAACTGGCAGCAAAATAGTGTAGAAATCACACTCAAAACTCAGAATAGTGGAGTTATCAACAGTTTTTGAACTTGACAACAGCTCACAAAATGCAGAATTTACAACTATAGGAATAGCACAACTGAAATAACTGAAGAAAAGTCACAAAGCAATCACTAGACAGCCATATATGAAAGGTTCAACAACCTTGTTTCACTTGAAACTGTAGTTGCTTCTTTAATTGCAAGTCAATTTGCCTTCAAAATGCATGCCAAACATTTAACTTTATTGTCTTTCTTTTGCTTTTGTCCCCATAAATTGATTGCTGAAATTACAAGTTTACATCCTTTTACTTCACCTCCGGGAAGGGACATTACTATCACTATTTAGCAGAGTTCAAACAAAATAAGATAGAGAACAACAATTTCAGTAATGTTGTCTACAGAAATGTTGTCTACAGTGTAACTCGGTGAAATAAGTAGAGACAATTAGAAAGCAGTTAATCAAGATAAAGCCACAGTTCAAAGAGCTAGAGAATACTAGAGAATATTCTACAGAGCAAGAAAACAACCAAAATGAAACAAATGAAATAGTCAGATCCTCCCATTCGCCCCATCGCCAACATAATATATTAAAAAAAGATACCGGACAATAGGTTAGTGACCTTACTATTATGAGGTCACATCATAAAACCAATGTCGTCATCATCAACTGTGTTATCGACTTCATATGGCAGCTTATCTTTTGGAATCCTTACAGATAAAAGTCATAACCAATTCCAACCATATCAAAGGGGCACCTTTATGTCATCGCTAATTGCGTCTACATAAAGCTTAATTCTAGTGGTAGACTTTATGTCATCGCTCTTAACACATCAACCTTAGTTCATCCAGAATGTGATAGGTGAATCCATCAACAAGCAGGATCCAATTATCTTTTCACCCTACCATGCATGTTTTCGTATTTGATAGGCACAGAGGTAGAAAAAAGCAAAAAGTAAACAAGAGGAGAAAGGGAAATACAGTGTCAGTCTAGCGAATGAGGCGGAGTAGCAAGCATTATATTGCCCTTCACCTAAGGTTGGTCATATGATTTGTCTCAATTTCATGATTTTCTTTTCGTATTTTTGTCTGTCATTTCCTATTGTCATCATCCATTTCCTTATGGCTACCGCTAGTAATTTCCTTTAAGTGCAGAATCAATATAATGTCCTGAGCATTTCTCTAAGAATGCCTATGTTAACAAGCAGTAAAGAGAATTATATTTACAAATCTGTCTGTCTTTTTAATTTTGATAACACGAGGTGAATGATCTATCAAATAGAGAATTAAACACATGAGAGCCAAAAAGTATTTGAACACAAATAATAGAATGAATTGAGCTACTGAAATGAAGTCAGCAAAGGTAAAATAGTCGTACTACTGTAGCAATCTCTCCGGAACATAAAGAGCATATGGCAAAGTAGAAACATCTTAAAGAATTAGAGTAGAGAAGAGAAGAAATGCTTGATTCATATGACTGTATATGTGCTCACCAAACGAAAGATCCTAAATAAGTTTATAAGGGTTCTGGTAAAAATAAAGTTATCAATTAACAAGCCATTTGAATCATTATATGAACAGTCAGCAGTTCAAGAAATGCTGGAGGGTAAACCTACCTATACTTCATTATTTAGTGGGATTATGACCGCGGCTCGACGGTGGGGGTGGTGCTCTATGTGTTGAAAATGAAAAAGGGTTACTATAAGGCAAAAGAATAGTTAATATAGCCCTTGTCAGATAAGATAATGGACGAATAGTGTAGTAGAGAACCTGATACAGTAGTTGCCTCATTATTTAGAATACTCCTCTTGGAATCAGTGCTTATATAATTAAAATTCAAAATTTGACATGGTATAACCGACTACAACTAAAGAATATGATCTAGGATAAGATCTAAATCTTGACAAGCAAAATTGAGGAGTAGAACAATCAATCATGTGTAGCATCTATCTTGATTCTTTACATTAAGTCTATTTGAATGACATAAGAGTATTTAACTTAGATACTGACAAGATTTCGCTGCAGCAAATTCAACCATAAGATTATGTAATTGTAGTTTTAAACATAACTTTAGTGGTCTTTTCCTTATTTAGTTTTTCTGTTTCCTTTTTTTTTGGTGTGTGAGTTTGGGGGGGGGGGGGAGAGGAAGGTCAATAAGCAGCTTCTGAAACTCATGATTCTCAGGATGCTACAATCATTAGAGAATAACTTTTGAAACAAAAGAATGATTATAAAACAACTCCAGAAAAAAAAAAACATGCCCATGAATTGCAGGGGTGAAAAGGAGGGGATACAGAGAGATTAGCAGCTACAAAAGAATACAAAACTCATTGTCCTTCAACCAGAAACAAAATGCGGAGCTAGCAGCGCAAAACATAAATATCAGTAAGAACTTCCTAGAAAAAATATTTCTGTATTTAGCTTTTCACATAGGAAAGTACTTCCCAAAAAGAGTAAAATATCTTCATTCACCTAAGGAAAGAAATAATTTTATTTTATAAATATTCCAAACTCCTACAATCCAACTCCACGTCACTTTCTTCAACTGAGACACTCAAGACATTTTTGTCAACCCTCAAATAATCAATAATATCAGTGGAACACTATTCTTGTACCCTCAAAACACTATCATTATACTTTATTTGCCAGCTTGTGCTAGCCTAGACTATTCCATTGAATAATTGATTTAATTAACCCCTTATCTGAAATTATGTGTGCTTCATTTTGCATTGAACTTTCAGGCAGTTTTCCTATGATTTTTCGATGACTGACGAGTATGACCAATTTGATTTTGCCTGCTGAGATGGTTTAAACCAAATATGGTGGAAATTGAAGTACATCCAAAATTGAGTTACTTTTTTTTAGATCGAGAAAAGTTTGAGTTACTTTTCTGATAATTTCTTCATCCGGTCTTTTAGATTTCTAGCGATGAAGCATAACACAAATGACATTGCTTTCAAACTCGTAGTGTATCTAACCATATTCCTCGTACTGTCATTTATTTTTGAGATAGCTGGTCGTAGGGAGCAATCAGAACTTAGTCAGATCAAGGTTAGCAAGAGATGATTAGGAGCCATTTGTGTATTGTCTCTAATCAGACAACAGTCGTAGTGTCAATTCAAGATTACCATCAAAAACTAAGAGAATACCGATTAGTTAAAATCTTATGGTTCGGAAAAAGAGACCCCAATGATCAGTTCCTAATTATCAGATTATGAACAAAGGTCGTAATCGAATTGGATAATAAGCAACACGGACAATTGTGCTCGTGACCAATCATATTACCATTTCTTCATTAAACCACAAAAATGAGAGCGAACACAGTTTCACCAAAAAATAACTGGTTTGACACCACAAAATTCAAAAACAAAAAACAAAAAAACAAGAAAAAATTCAGATTCACATCCCTAGATCCATCCTACAGCAATCGATATAAATATAAATACACCAGCCCTAGAGCAATTCGACAACCTCCATGGATAGATTGAAGAGTTAAAAAAAGGCATCAGAATAACTTACATGGCTAAAATCACTGCTGTTGGATTTAGGGATTTGGGGAGAGCACCTATTTTCAGAAAATTTGCTCAGATGCCTCAAAATTTTGCCACCCCCTTTATGATACCAAAAATTTCGCCGCACCCAATAAATCAACAAAACTTTTGTGTAAAAACCGACTAAACCAAGTTCAAAGAGTGCAAAAGAGGAATACGATAGAGAGGAAGATTTTTGGAGATAAAGGGTTATTATGAGCAAGAGTGATAGTGTGAAGCAGTAAAAATATGTAATTGCTAGGGAATATGAAGTACAAGCCGTGAAGATGTATTGGGTATGAAGTGCAAGCCGTGAAGCAGTGTCTGTGAGGGGTTCAGTGCAATGAAGAAGGAGGGTTTTTAATTTGTGGGTATTAGGTATATCGCTATTTTAACATGGAAAGGGCAAAAACTATCTTTTTACATAATATTCATTATTAAAATAATTCAAAAATAAAATAAATATGGTGATTATGGCGGGTTTATCAAAATATAGGGGGAAAATAAGGAGGAAAAAAATAACCGTTCCGATAGCATTTTTTACAATAAAAGCGTTCCAGTAGATAAATTTATTGGTACGGTTTATATAACCGTTGCCCCAGATACATCTATGGCAACGGTTAATTTACAATTGCCACGGTTGTATAGCCTAAGTGTGCTGGTATTAAATAAGTCCTATTGTCACGGTTGTAACCGTTACCATAGTTGTTCTATGGCAACGGTTATTCAACCGTTGCTAAAACAACTGTTGTCATAGCTTCATTTTCTGGTAGTGTGTCATGGCATGCACAACAGATCTTCAACCTAGTCTAAGAAGTCAATCTGAATCCAAATTAATTATGCCCGAAGTCAATTATGAGGATGAATCGGAATACGAGGAAGATGAGGCTTTTGAAGAGATTAACAAGGAATTAACTCATTTTGAAGAAAAACCTAAGCCTAACTTAAACGATACTGAAGCTGTCAACTTAGGAGATGAGGATAATGTTAGGGAAACCAAAATCAGCATTTACATTGAGCCGAGTATCAGGGAAGAGCTAATCAAAACACTGTTTGAATTCAAAGATATTTTTGCATGGTCGTATGATGACATGCCAGGGTTAAGCACGGATCTAGTAGTACATAAATTGCCCATTGATCCGGCATATCCTCCTGTCAAGCAGAAATTGAGGAAGTTCAAAACGGATATGAGCGTAAAGATCAAAGAAGAAGTAACCAAGCAGTTGATAGCAAAGGTTATTCGGGTTGCTCGATATCCCGAATGGTTGGCCAATGTGGTGCCAGTGCCGAAGAAGGATGGGAAAATTTGGGTATGTGTCGATTATCGCAATCTGAACAGGGCAAGCCCGAAAAATAACTTCCCACTACCCAACATCCATATCTTGATAAACAATTGCGCGGGGCGAGAGATTGGATCCTTTGTGGATTGCTATGAAGGATACCATCAGATCCTAATGGATGAAGAAGATGCAGAAAAGACAGCTTTCATCACTCCTTGGGGAACTTATTGCTACAGGGTAATGCCGTTTGGTTTGAAGAACGCCGGGGCGACATACATGAGAGCAATGGCTACTGTGTTTCATGACATGATACACAAAGAGATTGAGGTGTATGTAGACGATGTAATCATAAAATCCAGGCGACAGGAAGACCATGTAGCAGATCTGAGGAAGTTTTTTCAAAGACTTCGGAGGTACGACATTAAGCTCAATCCAGCCAAATGTGCATTTGGGGTTCCTTCGGGAAAAATGTTAGGATTCATTGTCAGTCGGCGAGGTATTGAGTTGGATCCATCAAAGATCAAATCCATACAAGAATTGCCAGCACCAAAGAACAAAACTGAAGTAATGAGTCTTTTAGGAAGATTGAATTACATCAGTCGATTCATTGCTCAGCTCACATCAACATGTGAACCTATTTTTAGGCTGTTAAAGAAGGATGCTACAATCAAGTGGACTGAAGAATGCCAAGAGGCTTTTGATAAGATAAAGGAGTATTTGTCAAACCCACCTGTGTTGGTTCCACCTGAACCCGGGAGGCCTCTGATTCTTTATCTAACAGTTTTGGACAATTCTTTCGGCTTCGTATTGGGGCAACATGACATCACCGGCAGAAAGGAACAGGCCATCTATTATCTCAGTAAGAAGTTCACAACGTATGAAGTTAAGTACACTCATCTTGAGAAGACATGTTGCGCCCTAACTTGGGTGGCACAGAAGTTGAAGCATTATTTGTCTTCCTACACTACTTATCTCATTTCACGTTTGGATCCGTTGAAGTATATTTTCCAGAAACCTATGCCTACAGGAAGGTTAGCAAAATGGCAAATATTACTTACGGAATTTGACATCATCTATGTGACGAGGACGGCCATGAAAGCCCAAGCACTAGCCGACCACTTAGCTGAGAATCCTGTTGATAATGAATACGAACCTTTAATGACGTATTTTCCAGATGAAGAAGTGTTGCAAATTGATGAGTTAGAACTAACCAAGGAGCCAGGGTGGAAGCTTTTCTTTGACGGAGCTGCAAATGCAAAGGGAGTCGGAATAGGAGCAGTACTTATTTCTGAAACAGGACATCATTATCCTGTTACGGCTCAATTGCGCTTCTATTGTACCAACAATATGGCTGAATATGAAGCATGCATTTTGGGGTTACGATTAGCTGTGGACATGGATGTCCGGGACATCTTGGTCTTGGGAGACTCGGACCTTCTGGTACATCAGGTTCAAGGCGAGTAGGAAACAAGAGATTTGAAACTTATCCCGTATTGCCAATGTTTGCATGACCTGACGAAGCGTTTCCGGTCAATAGAATTCAGACATATCCCAAGAATGCATAATGAGGTCGCCGATGCTTTGGCTACTCTAGCATCGATGTTGCATCACCCGGACAAGATTCATGTTGATCCGTTATATATTCAAGTTCGGGATCAACATGCCTATTACAATGTGGTGGAGGAAGAAATGGATGGCGAGCCATGGTTTCATGATGTTCCAAGAATACCTCAGGATGGGAATATACCCAGAGCAGGCAACTGGAGATCAAAAGAGGGCTATTCGGCGGTTGGCGAACGGATTTTTCCTTAGTGGAGGAGTGCTGTACAAGAGAACCCCGGATTTGGGATTGCTAAGATGTATAGATGCATGCCAAGCCACGACAGTGATGACAGAGGTGCATGCCGGAGTTTGTGGGCCACATATGAGTGGGTATGCATTGGCAAAGAAGATCTTACGGGCAGGATATTACTGGCTCACCATGGAGCGTGATTGTATAAATTTTGTGCGCAAGTGCCATCAGTGTCAGGTGCATGGAGATTTTATTCATTCACCGCCAACGGAATTGCACACGATGTCAGCACCATGGCCACTCATATGCACTTTCTGTGCAGATCCACAGGTGCCCGAGAGCAGTTGAGACATTGTAGCTGCTGATCCTTGTCTACTTTTGCGGAGATTACGAGGTAGCTGCCAGCGTCCGCAGAGCTTGTTTTCTACTTCTTTATCATCTTGTTGATTTCCAAATTGCCTAGTCTTGGTTGTAGTAGGATGCTATTCTGTAGAGGCTCAGTCTCATGACACCACGATATGGTTGGGACCGTATTTTGTATGTTTTACATTTCGTTCATCACCTGATATGATCATTTACTGTTTAAGTTTAATTTGATTAATAACTGGCCGGTTTAAGGGATAATATGGTCGGGCTTGCCTAGCATTGTGTTGGGCGCCATCACGACCAGGGTTTGGGTTGTGACAAGTTGGTATCAGAGCCTAGGTTAATAGGTCTCGCGAGTCGTGAGCCGGTTGGTAGAGTCTCGTGGATCGGTGCGGGGACGCTTGTACTTATCCTCGGGAGGCTGCAAACCTATTTTGGAAAAGTTTCAATTCTTGGAATTCTTGTCGTGCGATTACTTTTGACTTGATCCGAACTTTGACATTCTATTCTCTCGCGGATGGCGAGAACTCGATCATCCGGACGTGGAGGACGACCACCGCTACCACTTCTAGAGGCGGTGGACGTGGCCGTGGTCGCGGCGGAGTTAGAGGCGGGCGAGCGGTGCTAGGCGGCCCACGGCCCCCGATTGCGAGAGGTGCCGGCGGCACCGGATCGGGCACCAGGCTGTGCCCGTTGTCATTCGGGTCTACGGGAGACCACGGCTCGGATACTAGCGATGCCGGCCCGGCCTAGCACGGGCGGTTTCGGTTACTACTGCGGCAAGCTGCGTCGGGGATCGGGGGTGGTCATCGGACCCCGCCGATACGCACTCCGGAGCTAGCGGTGCGGGGCATACGGACACCGAGAGGCTCCTCCGGTTCGGCACTGTGGTTCCGGTTCGACCGGCGAGATCGAGGTTCGGGGGACGAGGGTCCCGGCTATGACGAACGATGAGCGGCGTCGTCTCGAGAGGTTCACCGAGTTATCTCCTCCGGTGTTCGCTGGTGCTCCGAGCGAGGACGCCCAAGGTTTTCCGGATAAGTGCCGTCGGATGCTTCGTACGGCAAGGGATCTTGGAGTCCGGTGGGGTATCATTCACTACCTTTCGGTTTCAGGGACCGACGCCGCGCTGGTGGGAGGCTTATGAGCGCCGCGGCCAGCCGGCAGCATCGCTATCATGGCCGGAGTTCTCCACTGTGTTCTTGGAGAAATGTGTGCCTCGATCTCAGAGAGAGAGATGCGTAGGCGGTTTGAGGGTCTCCGTCGAGGGGACATGTCGGTGTCGAGTATGAGATCGAGGTTTACGGAGTTGTCCGGATATGCGCCGTGGTTGGTTCGTTCCGACAGAGAGAGAGGATTGGGCGCTTCGTGGACGGCCTTATTTATCCCATTCGTATTCGATGACTCGGGAGAGGGTTTTGAGTCGTGCATTTGAGGATGCGTGGATATTGCTCGCGACATAGAGACGGATCATCGCAAGAGAGCGGGATGGGAGGGAGGCCGAGGGCCTCGAGGAGCGGCTAGTTCCGGTGGCACTCGGACCGAGAGGCCGAGTCGGCGGTCCGAGGTCGCTCTTTCGGGTCTTCGCGGTCGGGTCGCTCGGATCGTCGCGGATGGTCTCCTAGACAGGGTTATGAGGGTTCGCACCACAGCCAGCCATCTCTCAGTGCCATGCCAGGCCTCATCCGCTTAGGGTTCATCTCGGCCTAGTTCATCAGCTAGCCACTCCAGCGCCAGAGGTCCTTATCAGTCTCAGTACCCAGCACCGGGGAGTTGCTACGAGTGCGGAGAGTTTGGGCATCACCGTAGGGAGTGTCCCCATCTTGTTTCCAGATCTTATCAGCAGAGGGGGCAGCCCTCGTCATCTGGTCCTTCTACTTCAGCACCCGCCCCGCCAGCTAGGGGTGAGGGTCAGACGGCTAGGGGTCGCTCTCGAGGGGGAGGCCGATCAGGCGGACAGGCTAGATGCTATGCTTTTCAGGGCCGATCTGAGGCCGTTGCTTCTGATGCTGTCATTACAGGTATTATTTCGGTCTGCCACAGAGATGCCTTAGTATTGTTTGATCCTGGTTCTACTTATTCTTATGTGTCTACATATTTTGCTCCTCATTTGGGCACGACCCGAGGGAGTCTTGAGCTGCCAGTGCATGTATCTACCCCGGTAGGGGATACTATTGTTGTGGACCACGTATCCCGGTCCTGTTTGGTCACTATTGGAGGTCTGGAGACCCGAGTAGACCTGTTGCTTCTCGGCATGATTGATTTTGATGTTATATTGGGCATGGAGCTGGCTATCTCCATGTCATGCTATTACGGACTGTCATGCCAAGACAGTCACTTTGGCTATGCGGGCATTCGAGAGGATCGAGTGGCGAGGCACGGCGAGTATGTACCTAGCGGGGTAATATCTTTCCTCGAGGCCCGACGAATGGTTGGGAAGGGATGTCTCTCTTATTTAGCATTTGTGCGGGAGGTCGAGCCCCAGACTCCCAGTATTGATTCTGTTCCCATTGTGCGAGACTTTCCCGATGTGTTTCCCTCAGACCTGCCGGGCATGCCGCCGGACAGGGATATTGATTTTGGTATCGATTTGGTGCCAGGCACTCAGCCTATTTCTATTCCTCCGTATCGGATGGCACCAGCTGAGTTGAAGGAATTGAAGGAGCAGCTCCAGGAACTCCTAGATAAGGGGTTCATTCGGCCGAGTGTGTCGCCGTGGGGTGCACCGGTCCTGTTTGTTAAGAAGAAGGATGGATCCATGAGGATGTGTATTGACTACAGGCAGCTAAACAAAGTAACAATGAAGAATAAGTATCCTCTACCTCGTATTGATGATTTATTTGATCAGCTCCAGGGAGCTAGGGTGTTCTCGAAGATTGATCTTCGTTCAGGCTACCATCAGCTGAAGATTAAAGAGTCTGACATTATGAAGACTGCATTCCGGACCCGATATGGCCATTAGAGTTCCTTGTGATGTCGTTTGGGCTGACCAACGCCCCAGCAGCATTTATGCATCCGATGAACAGTGTGTTCAGGCCTTATTTGGATTCATTTGTGATTGTGTTCATTGATGACATTCTAGTCTACTCCCGTAGTCAGGAGGAGCATGCTCAACACTTGAGTATTGTGTTGCAGAGGTTGAAAGAGGAGAAGTTGTATGCCAAGTTTTCCAAATGTGAGTTCTGGCTTGAGTCCGTGGCATTCTTAGGACACGTGGTGTCCTGTGATGGTATTCAGGTAGATCCGAGGAAGGTCGAGGGAGTGCAGAGTTGGCCCAGACCGACCTCAGTTACTGAGATCCGTAGCTTTCTGGGATTGGCAGGGTATTATCACCGATTCGTTCAGAGGTTCTCTTCTATTGCTTCACCCTTGACTAGATTGACTCAAAAGGGTGTTCCTTTCTTATGGTCCGAGGAGTGTGAGGAGAGCTTTCAGAAGCTCAAGACAGCACTGACCACAGCACCAGTCTTGATTCTACCGACAGCTTCAGATTCTTATACTGTATATTGTGATGCCTTGGGAGTTGGCATTGGTTGTGTGTTGATGCAGGAGGGTAGGGTCATTGCTTATGCTTCTCGTCAGGTTGAAGCCCCACGAGAAGAACTACCCTGTTCATGATTTGGAGCTAGCAGCCATAGTTCATGCTTTGAAAATTTGGAGGCATTACCTGTATGGTGTCTCCTGTGAGGTGTTCACGGATCATCGCAGCCTTCAGCACTTATTCAGATAGAAGGGCCTTAATTTGAGACAGCGGAGGTGGTTGGAGTTGCTTAAGGACTATGATATCACTATTTTGTATCATCTGGGGAAGGCCAATGTGGTGGTCGATGCCTTGAGTCGGAAGGCAGTTAGCATGGGCAGCTTAGCTTTCATCCCAGTTGGGGAGAGGCCTTTTGCTTATGATGTTCAGGCTCTAGCCAATCGGCTAGTGAGATTAGATATTTCGGAGCCGAGTCGGGTGTTGGCTTGTGTTGTTTCTCGATCTTCCTTATATGATCGCATCGGGGAGCGACAGTATGATGACCCACATTTGCTTGTCCTTAAGGACAGAGTGCAGCATAATGATGTTAGAGATGTGACTATCGACAGTGATGGTGTTCTGAGGATGCAGGGCCGTATATGCGTGCCCAATGTTGATGGTTTGCGGGAGTTGATACTTGAGGAGGCACACGGTTCGCGGTACTCTATTCACCCAGGTGCCGCAAAGATGTACCAAGACTTGAGACAGCACTACTGGTGGAGGAGAATGAAGATGGATATTGTTAGGCATGTAGCTAAGTGCCTCAATTGCCAGCAGGTCAAATATGAGCATCAGAGACCGGGCGGTGTTCTTCAGCGTATGGTTATTCCCGAGTGGAAATGGGAGAGGATCACCGTGGATTTTGTTACTGGGCTTCCTCGGACAGCGAGGAAGTTTGATTATGTATGGGTGATTGTTGATCGGCTGACTAAGTCCGCACATTTCATCCCAGTTAGTACTACTTACTCATCGGAGCGGTTGGCATCGATCTTTATTCGGGAGATTGTCAGGTTGCATGGGGTCCCAGTGTCTATTATATCTGACAGAGGCACTCAGTTCACTTCTCAATTTTGGAGAGCATTTCAGCGAGAGATGGGTACGAGGGTTGAGTTGAGTACAGCATTTCACCCCCAGACAGACGGACAGTCTGAGCGCACTATTCAGATCCTGGAGGATATGTTGCGGGCATGTGTGATTGACTTTGGTGGTTCATGGGATAAGTTTTTGCCACTTGCTGAGTTTGCCTACAACAACAGCTACCAGTCGAGTATTCAGATGGCCCCGTACGAGGCATTGTATGGTAGACGGTGTAGATCTCCCGTCGGGTGGTTTGAGCTTGGTGAGGATAGATTGATAGGGACTGAGTTAGTTCAGGATGCTCTGGATAGAGCAAAGTTGATCCAGGAGAGGCTTCGCACAGCACAGTCTCGCCAGAAGAGTTATGCGGACCGTAGGGTTCGAGAGTTGTCTTTCATGGTTGGTGATAGAGTATTGCTGAAGGTTTCACCCATGAAGGGTGTCATGAGGTTCGGGAGGAAAGGGAAGTTGAGTCCCAGGTACATTGGTCCTTTTGAGATACTCAGGAGAGTTGGAGAGGTGGCATATGAGTTAGCCTTGCCACCCAGCTTATCCAGCGTTCATCCAGTATTCCATGTGTCTATGCTTCGGAAGTACATCGGAGATCCGTCCCATGTATTAGACTTCAGTACCATTCAGCTTGATGGTGATCTATCCTATGATGTGGAGCCTATTGCTATTTTGGGTCGCCAAGTAAGGAAGTTGAGGTCAAAGGAGATTGCATCAGTTAAGGTTCAGTGGAGAGGTCGACCCGTAGAGGAGGCTACTTGGGAGGTTGAGCGGGAGATGCGGAGCAGATACCCTCAGCTATTTGAGACTTCAGGTATGTTTCTTGACCCGCTCGAGGACGAGCGTTTGCTTAAGAGGGGAGAATGTGACGACCCGGCCCGTCGTCACGGTAATTACCACCCCGTTATGTTGTAACTACATGATTTATGCTTTTATATCAGTGTTAGAGTCTATCGGGAAAGTTAGGAGTGAATTGGATTGGAAATGAGGCATATAGCCTTTTGAAGGAAACTTGAATAAGGAAAGTCAACCCGGAGTTGACTATTTGGTTAGAGGGCTCGGAATCGGATTCTGATGATTCGGTTAGTTTCAGGGGGTGATTTGTGACTTAGGGGAGCGATCGGAATTGAATTTGGAGGCCCGATGTAGAAATAGGCTTGAATTGGCTAAGGTTGAATTTTGGCGAAATCCGATCGATAGGTGAGATATTGATCCGGGAGTCGGAATGGAATTCCGACAGTTGCAGTAGCTTCGTAGGGTGATTTTGGATGTGCTTGCAAAATTTCAGGTCATTCGGAGGTCGTTTGGTCGGGTTTTTGATCGAATGTCGATTTCGGAAGTTTTGAAGAAACTTAGGCTTGAATCCATGCGTAATTGGTGATTTTGATGTTTAGGATGGTGTTTTTATGATTGGAACAAGTTTGAATTGTGTTATGGAGTATGTTAGTGGTTTTCGTTGGGGTCCCGGGGGCCTCGGGATGAATTCGGGGGTCCAAACGGACCATTTTTTGCCTAAGACAGCAGCTGAATTGCTGCTGTATCTGCAGAGGAAATTCCTTCATCGCGTTCGCGATGAAGGGCACGCGTCCGCGTAGGGTCAGGCTTGGGAAGCATCGCGATCGCGAAGGAGTTAACGCGTTCGCGTAGGTCTGAGCGGTTGGTCATTGCGAACGCGGCTGGAAGCCACGCGTTCGCGTAGAGTAAATTCGGAGGCTGCTAATTTTGTTCATCGCGAACGCGTGGGTAGTGTCGCGTTCGCGAAGGGTTAAATGACTGGGCAGATTCTTAAATTGCAGAACATTTCATTTACGGGTTTCACTCCTAGAAACCCCCATTGTTGAGCCCCTAGAGTGAGAAAATGACGGGAATTGCTGGGAGATCATCGGGATATTGTCGGAGGTAAGTTTTGTGGTTTAATTACGCGCTTTTATCATGAATTCCTTGGTTAAATCCCTGTAAATGGAAGATTAAAGGTGGGTTTGAGCCCTAGGCCTAAATTAAAGAAAAACACTGATTTGAGTGGGCAAATGAAGTCCGATTTTAGTAAATTTTATATGCCTAGACTCGTATCGAGATGAGGATTCCGAATATGTGATTTTTGTAATTTTTCGACAAGTGTACCAAAAGTCGGGTTTTGACAACTTGTGGGTTTTGATATAAATTGGGTTATTTCGAATGAATTTCGTGAAATTAGCATATATTGATGCATCTTCTATGATTTTGAGCAGATTTGGCATCCGAGGAGATTGATTTGCGAGGCAAGCGCAAGGCGGATTGAAGCTTCTACCGGTTCGAGGTGAGTGGTGGTAGTAAACAATGTACTTAGGGTTTGAAACCCCGTACTAGCACTTCACGGTGCTATGTTGAGATGAGACACACGTCTTGAGACGAGTGTGGTGACATTGTGATTGGGGACTTGGACTTGGTCCTTCCCGGCTAATAGAATACTGTGTTGGAAACTGTTACTGAGATTATAACTGTACAATTGGGCTAATAGCCATGTTTGGGGCCTTGTGCCGATCTGTAGAGCATTAGGGAACCTATAGAGCTAGGTGACCATTATATCATGTTGGAAACATACACTCAGCCGTAGCTCTAGCTGTATAGCATAATATGAGCCCGTACTAGATGTGTACATTGAGAGAGATTACCAAGGGTTGAATACCCTATTCTAGCTGAGTGGGCCCGAAAGGCCGAGTCTATATTGATTGAGAGGGGTCGAGGACCCACTGTGAGGTATTGATATATATACTGGATCGGGCTGCACGCCGTAGCAGTATTATATATATGATATATATATGGATTGGACTGCATGCCGCAGTAATATATAAATATATAGATCGAACTGCACGCCGCAGTAATATATATATAGATATATATACGGATCGGACTGCACGCTGCAGTATTATAGCGCTTGGGCTGAAGGAGCCCCTCCGGAGTCTGCACACACCCCCAGTGAGCGCAGTTATATATTATCGGATCGGGCTGCACGCCGCAGCAGTATAGAGATATATACATATATTGGATCGGACTGCACGCCGCAGTAATATTTGTGTGGATCGTGCTGCACGCTGCAGTATTATAGTGCTTGGGCCTAGGGAGCCCTTCCGAAGTCTGTATACACCCCCAGTGAGCGCCGTCGACGTTAAATGGAGCGGGCTGCGCGCCGCATCGGTATATGTATTGGAGCGGGCTGCACGCCGCGGCATTATACTTAATCATATCCTACTATCTACTTAAGCACTTATACATTATAGACATAAGTATGTGTCTTTATATGTTGAGATGGCCGTACACCGTAGGGGTACGAGTGAGGGTTGGTTCGGTGTAGAATCTTGTAGAGATAAACGTAGATTGGAGGTTAGAGTACTACTATAGTGATGACGTACCTGTGAGGGTTGCCTTAGAACTGTTAAGTGATAGCACATGAGTTCTTACCTTCAGTTATTATTTATTATTGTTACTCACTAAGTTGAAATATACTCACCCCACTCCCCTGCACTTTCTGTGCAGATCCACAGGTGCCCGAGAGCAGTTGAGACATTGTAGCTGCTCTGATCCTTGTCTACTTTTGCGGAGATTACGAGGTGCTGCCAGCGTCTGCAGAGCTTGTTTTCTCCTTCTTTATCATCTTGTTGATTTCCTAATTGCCTAGACTTGGTTGTAGTAGGATGCTATTATGTAGAGGCTCAGTCTCGTGACACCACGATATGGTTGGGACCGTATTTTGTATGTTTTACGTTTCGGTTATCACCTGATGTGATCATTTACTGTTTAAGTTTAATTTGATTAATAACTGTCTGGTTTAAGGGATAATATGGTCGGGCTTGCCTAGCATTGTGTTGGGCGCCATCACGACCAGGGTTTGGGTCGTGACAGTAATAGATGTGGGTGATGACCAGCGGGTTCGAAACCCTCTTGAGCTTCTGAAAGCTCGCCTCACACTCCTCTGACCACTGGAACTGGACGCCCTTCTGGGTCAACCTGGTCATCGGGGCTGCAATAGAAGAAAACCCCTCCACAAAACGACGGTAGTAACCTGCTAATCCCAAGAAACTCCGGATCTCAGTCACTGAAGCTGGTCGAGGCCAATTCTAGACTGCCTCAATCTTCTTTGGGTCTACTGAATACCTTCCACTGATACAATGTGACCCAGAAATGCTACCGAACTCAGCCAGAACTCACATTTAGAAAATTTGGCATATAGGTGGTTATCTTTCAGAGTCTGAAGAACCACTCTGAGGTGCTGCTCGTGCTCTTCCTGGCTGCGGGAGTATACGAGGATGTCATCTATGAATACTATCACGAACAGATCTAAGTAAGGCCTGAATACCCGATTCATCAACTCCATGAATGCTGCTGGGGCATTGGTCAACCCGAAGGACATGACCAAGAATTCATAGTGCCCGTATCTAGTGGAAAAGGCTGTGTTAGGAATGTCAGCCGCCCTGATCTTCAGCTAATGGTAGCCCGACCTCAAGTCTATTTTTGAGAACACCCTTGCTCATTGTTGTTGATCAAACAAATCATCAATCCTCGGCAGTGGATACTTGTTCTTTATCGTCACTTTGTTTAATTGCCGATAATCAATACACATCCGCATCGATCCATCCTTCTTCTTCACAAATAACACAGGTGCACCCTAGGGAGAAACACTGGGCCTGATAAAGCCCTTTTCTAGAAGGTCTTGCAAATGATCTTTTAACTCTTTTAACTCCGGCGGGGCCATACGATAGGGTGGAATAGAGATGGGGTGAGTGCCCGGTGCCAGATCAATATAGAAATCAATATCCTTGTTGGGTGGCATGCCTAGCAGGACTAAAGGGAAAACCTCAGGGAACTCCCATACAATAGGAACTGAATCCATAGAAGGAACCTCTGCGCTGGAATCACGAACATAAGCTAGATAAGCTATACACCCCTTCTCGACCATACGTCGAGCCTTAACATAGGAAATAACGGTGCGAACGGAGTGGCTTAAGGTACCTTTCCACTCTAGTCGGGGTGATTTTGGCAAGGCCAAGGTCACAGCCTTAGCATGACAATCTAGAATAGCATGGTATGGTGACAACCAGTCCATCCCCAATATGACATCAAAATCCACCATATCCAAAAACAACAGATCAACACGGGTCTCAAGACCCCCAAAGATAACTACGCACGAACGATGCACCCGGTCGACTACAATGGAGTCACCCACTAGTGTAGACACATAAACTGGAATATCTAGAGCATAGCTGGGCACGGCCAAATACGGTGCAAAGTAGGAAGACACATATGAATATGTAGACCCAGGGTCAAATAATACCGAAGCACCTCTGCCACACACAAGAATGGTACCTGTAATCACGGCATCTGATGCATCTGCCTCTGGCCTGGCTGGTAAAGCATAAAATCGGGGATCTGCACCTCCCCTCTAAGCTACGTCTCTAGGACGACCATCAACTGGCTGACCTCTACCTCTGGCTGGACGGTCTCTACCTCTACGGTCTCGACCTCTACCTCTATGATCTCCACCCCCGCCTCTAGCTGGCTGGGCAGGCTGAGGGTCAGCTGGGGCCTGAATCATGGGACGAGGGCCCCGCTGCTAAGTGTTGCCCGTCGCTCGAGGGCAGAACCTGACAAAATAACCTGGGTCACCACAACCGTAGCAACTCTTGGGCGATAGGGCTGCTGGCCCTGACGCACTGAATGGCCTCCACGAACACTGCGAAGAGGCCGAGCATTAATAGGAGGCTGGGTCTGAATAATGCCCCGAAAACCACGATCACCTGGTCCACCCTGTGAAGCCTGAAGGGCGGAATTGGAAGGCCTGGAAGACTGGCCTCTATCAAAGGATTCTCTGCCACCAGAAGAAGAACCACTAAACCTGCCTGAATGACGAGGCCTCTTGTCTGAAGAATAACCGCCTCCCCGAGCAAGAGCCATCTCGACTCTGCGTGCTGCATTAGCTGCCTCCTGAAATGATATGTCACTCCCCACGCCCATAGCCATCTGGAGTCTAATTGGCTGATTAAGCCCATCTATAAACCTGCGGACCCTCTCCCGCTATGTGGGAAGTATCACCATTGCATGACGAGCCAAATCGACAAATCTCGTCTCGTACTGTGTGACCGTCATAGTGCCCTGATGGAGGCGCTCAAATTGCCTCCGAAGTACATCCCGCTGAGTAGAAGGGAGAAATTTCTCCATAAATAGTTCCGCAAACTGATCCCATGATAAAGCTGGGGACCCTCTGCTGGTCGAGTCAAGCAATAATCTCTCCACCAAGTCTTGGCGGATCCTGCAAGCCTGAATGTACAGAAGTCAACTCCATTTGACTCCACGATCCCCATAGTCTTGAGAATCTCATGGCAACTGAATAAGAAGTCCCGAGGATCCTCTGATGTGGCTCCACTAAATGTAGTGGTAAATAGCTTGGAGAACCGATCAAGCCTCCATAACGAATCAGAAGTCATGGCCGCTCCATCACCTGCATGAGCTCTGGTACCTGACTGAGTGGCCACAGCTGGCTGAACCACTGGTGCATGAGGCTGAGGAGCTACTGGCTCCGGAGTACGAGCAAGAGGAGTCTGGGCCCCTCCTCCAGCCTGAGAAGCAGCTGGTGCAACCGATAATAAGCCCGCTCTGGCAATGCTGTCCATAAATCCCGCTATTCCGACCAAAGCATCCCGAAGATCCGGGGTAAATAAAGCCTCTCCCGGGACCTGAGCTGGGCCCACTGGAGCTGCTAGAACCGGAAGCTGCCTGGGGCTGAGCTCTACCCCTACCTCGTCCTCTGATACGGCCTTGGCCCCTGCCCCTCACGGGAGCTGCCTGGGGCTCGGGCTGCTGGTCAGCGGACGAAGAAGCGCGTGTCCTCACCATCTGCGAAAGGACAGAATAGAAATTCAATCGGTAATTGAGGAACAAGTCGCACGACAAGAAAGAACAAATGAGAGACTCTTTCCTAACTCAATAGACTCTGGAGGACAAGTACAGACGTCTCCGTACCTACCTTTCAAACTCTACTAAGCTTGTTCGTGAGTGGTGAGACCTATGTAACCTAGAGCTCTGATACCATTCATTCCCACGCGTTAACCCTGTGTTGATTGTTTCTCATTAACCAAATATTTTACCAATAATGGCTGATTTCATAATGCATAAACATAACCATGTGATTGATTCACTAACAAGTTCATAATTTATATTTACAACGCCCCATACATATACATAGGCCACAATCCCGCAGTTTACATGTCTACGGAGCCACTAGGATACAAAAAGGGAAATACAATACTTGCCGGTAACAAGGCTCCGGCTATACCTTACAAAAATCCAAAAGAAAGTACGAAATAAAAGTGGCATGAGCCACGACTGGGCCCGAGGAAGAAAAGGGCTCACCAAAACGGACGATGGAAGGAGAAGGATACTACTGCCGAGTAGCTGAAGTGCCTGCTACTGATCCACCTACAATCATAACACGAATGTAGCGTCCCCGGCAAAAGGGACGTCAGTACACTTGAATTGTACTGGTATGTATGGACAAACTTTGTCCCAAGTAAACTCAAGCCATTAAACAAGAATCACCGTGTTAAGACAGCCAATAGATTACATCAAGAAGTCAATTAAGCTAACTAACCATGTTTCCAACCTTTTACTCATTTCAGATAAGCCTCAACACAAGCACGTTTAAAGTCCACAAATAGAACAACAACCAATCAACCACATAAATTGCAAGTAGTCAAACATAGGGGCAATCAGTGCCCCCCAGGTTGCAAACTCTCCTGTTGTCTCCTTTCACAATTTCACATTATTGATTTTGTATCAATTTTCAATAGCGATTTCGATCGCTTTCCATCCTTATTGCCCCTAACCACCCTTATTACCTCGGCCACCCTTATCACCCCAACCCACACCTTATTTCCTCACGTTGCGGCGCGCAACACGACCCCACCTTACAGTTGAAAACACAACAATTTCAAACAGCAGATAAGGTACTACACACAATTTCAACAAGTTCAAATAAGCAACTTGCACATTGTTTCATGTTCTCAATTACTTCTCAAGCCAATATCACAACCAAGTTACAATGTTTCCACATTTAAGAATATTCACACATGTATATTCAACAATTTTCCATAATTCAAGTGTTTCATCTCTTTCCACAATAAACCAATTCTCAAGTGTTTCGTTTTCTTTTCCACAAGGTGCCATATAGGCCATCATAATCATTATTCACAAATTCTTTACCCAATTCAACTCTCGTTTACCTTTCGGTTCATATTTCATACCACAACACTCATAGTTCAACAACAACTTTGAATATCCAACAACAACATCAAATAATCACATACAATTTCTCAAATCAACACACGCCAAACAATTTTACACATAAGGGCGATTTCACAAGAATCAAAATTAGCCATACATACCTGGTGATGAGTTTTCTTCCGTTAACTTTCTACTTTATGCTTACCCAAGATATCCTATTCTTGCCAACCTTGTTCTTGAAGACTCTTACTTCTACTTACTTCTTTTGTTTTACTAAAAATCAAGATTAATAATCATACGTGAGTATAAAATTCCATTTTCCAAAAGCTATTATATGAAAACCTTCCTTTACCCATCTTAAAACTGAAAATTAAAGAAAATAGCTAGGGTTTTTACCTTGAAAATATTGGGGAAGTTGAATCCTTGCCCTAGAATCACTTTGAATTAAGATGATTGGAACAATCTTTCAAGATGAAGAACTTCTCTCTCTAAAAACCCTCTCTTCTCTCTCTAATTTTGGTAAAATGATTTGAGAAAATGAGGGTGAAAGGCGTTATATTAAAGAAGAGATCGGGTCAAAATGTTACAAAATCTGGGCCGGGGTCAATTATGCGGTGCACTATGCGACCGCAGAATCAACATGCGGTCCGCATAGTGACCGCAGAATGGCTCAAAAAAATTACGCAGATTCTGTTAAGGAATGCGGCCAAAATGCGGTCCGCATGTTTGATCTGCGGTCGCAAAGTGCACCGCAGATTTGACATGCGATCGCATATCGACCGTACTTTTGACACAATTTTTGCGAAACTCACTGGAACGATTTGCGGCAAGAATGCGGTCCGCATGTCAGGTTTGCGATCGCATTCTTGACCGCATATTGGACACTTTTTGGAAAAATTAATTCTCTACATTTTTGAAACTTAAATCACTACCAAGGGTCACATTCCTAACACATTATTCGGACCATGACACCACAGCTACTAGGTTTTATGCACAAAAATTTTACGGGGCCTTACACTCTCAAACTCTACTAAGCTTGTTCGTGAGTGGTGAGACCTATGTAACCTAGAGCTCTGATACCAACTTGTCACGACCCGGATTTTCCCCAACATCGGGATCGTGATGGCGCCTACTCGTGGTAGCTAGGCAAGCCATTGTATTCATACTATCCTGTTTTTAACACAATTTCATAATTTATTTATCAACAAACCACAACTTTAATTAAATAAAAGCGGAATACTTTATCGCAATAGAAATAACTAATTACAAGATGAAAATCATACTGAAATCCTCTACCCAAGACGTGGAGTCACCAACTCACGAACTACTATTGAATACTACACATAAAAGTTTGAAAGAAATATAACATAATTATGTTTGTCTCGGAACAAAGAGACTACAGCTAGTAGCATAAATAAAGAGAGAGACGTCGGGCTTGCGGACGTCTGCAAGCTACCTCGGTCTCAAATGTGATCAACTTTCACGCAATCGATTTACTGCTGCTGCTCCTGATCGTAACCTGGACCTGTGCAAAAATGCACAGAAGTGTAGTATCAGCACAACCGACCCCATGTGCTGGTAAGTGCCTGACCTATCCCGGCGAAGTAGTGACAAGCCTAGGACCAGACAGCCACATAAACCTGTGCAATTGAATATATATATATACCACAAAATAACAAGAAATAACCAAGTAATGACGCAACAAGGAATATCGCAAAGAACTCAACAATTAACAACAATTAATAAGTTCACAAGGAAAACAAAGTATAATGGAAACACAAGTAATATCAAGTCAAGGAATAGCAAGCAGTTGCACGGCATCACCCTTCGTGCTTTTACTCTCATCCTCACCAAATAAGCAAATAAAGTATACGGCATCACCCTTCGTGCTTTTACTCTCATCCTCACATCCATAGTATGGCATGATCCTTCGTACATGGTTCAATAACAGGGCACGGCATGATCCTTCGTGCATAATCAATAAAACATGGCACGGCATTAACCTTCGTGCATAAATAATAAAACATGGCACGGCATTAACCTTCGTGCATAAATAATAAATCAAGGCACGACATCACCCTTCGTGCATTATCACTCTTCCTCGCCCAAATAACAATCACAGTTAAGGGCAAAGAATAAAACAGTAATTCATAAACCGTCCCAACAAGGGCAATCAATAATCATCTTCACAACAAGTCCCGACAAGGGAGAACAATAACAATTCTACAACCTGGCAAAGGTTCAACAATTTATCTGCAAATATGTCTCACAATAAGCATTAACAACGACTCACGGTCATACTAGACGCCGGTGTATGGATGCTCGTCACCACAGCCCATACACCGCACTCGATCACATAACACATAGCACATAATCCTATTCCCTCAAGCTAGGATAGAACAAACACTTACCTCGAATGTTTATGAACAATTCAATCCGTGGCAATGTCTTTTTCTTTCAAATTTGGCTCCAATCCAATCATATCTATACACAATTGATTTAATATCATCAATACTACTCAACAAACTAATTCCTAAGACCAATTACAACTTTTGCAACATTCTGCCCGGAATAGTGAATTTCGACCCCGGGCCCACTTGGTCGGAACTCGGGGTTCGGACAAAAGTCCGGTTACCCATCCCCCACGAGTTCAAGTATATGATTTGTTTCAAAATCGGACCTCAATTCGAGGTCCAATTTCCCAATTTATGAAAAACCCTATATTCTATCAAAAACAAGAAATTCTACCATGAAAACCTTTGATTTCTATTGAAAAACATGTTTAATGATGTTAGGAATTGAATGAATTAAGTAATAAGTGACTTACAATTGTTTTGAAGAAGAAGGAATCCGTGAAGAATCGCAAATGGGTGTTTTTGGGTTGTGAAAAGTGAAGAAATGAACTGAAAATCGCGATTTACACGTCTCTGTGTTCGCATTTGCGAACATGGGTTCGCAATTGCAAACCCCGACCAATTTCTGGAGTTTGAAAAATAAGCTAAGGCTGGGAAGTTCGCATTTGCGAACATTTGTTCGCATTGCGAAGTCTAGGCAGTTGTTGGGGATTTCGCATTTGCGAAATAAGGTTCGCATTTGCGAACCAGCAGGCTTCCGGGCTTTGTCGCAATTGCGACACATTCTTCGCAATTGCGAAGACATGCAATTACTGATGGCCTCACAATTGCGAGGTTAAGTTCGCCATTGCGAACTCTGGTCCAGGTGTACCAGTGTCGCATTTGCGACACTTTGTTCGCATTTGCGAACTTGGCTGGTTCTGGCAGGCATCGCATTTGCGATAATGGGTTCGCATTTGCGAACCCAGCCTTGAACTGCCTTCTTCGCATTTGCGAGAAATTCTTGGCAAATGCGAAGCCAACAGCTGGGTGAAAAACCAGTAGTGCATAAATTCAGAAATTGATCGTACGGCCTATCAAATCTTTACCCGAGCCCCCCGGGCTCCAAACCAAACATGTACACAACATCAAAAACACATTATGAACTTGTTCGTGCGATCACATCGCCAATATCACATCGTTTTCATCAAATCAAGCCTCAAATTCATGATTTTCATACTTTTGGTTTTCAAAACTTTCAAACTTGGAACTCGAGGTCCAAAACATCTCAAACGACATCCGAATGTCACCAAACTTTACAGAAATCACATATATAATATTTAAGACTTGTACCGGGCGTCGGAACCAAAATACGAGCCCGATACCAAGGTCAATTAATTCATTTCCTTTAACAATTATATCAAAAACAATTTCATAGAAAAATTCATAACTTGGGCTCTAGGCCTCAGAATTCGACTCCGGACGCATGTCCAAGTCCCATATTTTCCTACGGACCTTTCGGGACCATCCAATCTCGGGTCCGGGTCCGTTTACCAAAAATGTTGACCGAAGTCAACCATATCAATATTAATATCATTTTTATCCAAATTTCTCATAGAATTCATATTTTTTATCACAAAATCTTTCCGGCTACATGCTCGGATCGTGCACGTAAATCGAGGCAACATGGAATGAGGTTTTCAAGGCCTCAGAAGCTCGAAATGATTAATAAAATAAGTGATGACCCTTTGGGTCGTCACAGAAAGTCCTTGAAATTCTTTAAATTACCCCAACTTTATGAATTTCCTCAGCTCTCCAGACAATTAAAGAGAGGCTAAAATTGAACGTTGTATTGTAAACTTCAAGAACTTTCGTGGTGCTTTTTTCTGAGTAATGTGTTAAAGCTGAGCATTAAAGGGGGAGTCAGATTTATCTAACTTGAAACTTTTGCTTGGAAAGCTGTATCTATTAATTTGCAAAATAGAACATTCCATCAATAAGAAAAGCCATTATGCCAGTACTAATAAAAGTAGCAACCTATAAAAAAGATGTAGACTTTTCAATGCACCTTTAATTCTCTTTGTTAAAAAGGGGCTTTGAAAAACGTCGCGTTGTTATAAAAAAGGGGACTGAAAAAATGCAGAGACGAATAAGACACTAGAATAGACCACAACATATTGAAACTGAGGTCACATTTCCAAGTGAAATTTGCTGGAACATCTTATCTGCTTCAGTAAAGTTGAAGTCATATCTGTACTTCAGTCTTCTTCATGAACTGACGATGCTAAACTCTTGGCTTTATATTTGTTATACTTCTTTCCGTTCTGTAATGAACAATCTAGGAAATAGTTGATATGCTCACACCATGCAGTTTGTGGCCAGCATTTGTTCCAGTGCATGTTCCTTCTCGTAAAGCATACATTGGCATCCAGAACATGGGAACCCTTTACACTAGACGATTTGAAGCTGACCGTATAGGTAGCCAGGTGCCATTGAAGCTTATGCATCTGGTGGGATTGTATGAGCTATTTGTTTCTAAATTTGTAAGTTCTTGTGTAGACTTTTGATATTCCAAGTGATTTGTAGATTCTGATGGTTACTAGATCTTGCGAGCCTCGATGATATGCTAAATCTCCTAAAGTTTAAACAGAACTTCATGTTTGATATTCCATGACCTACTTTTACAGAGTTTGCATTTGGTAGATCTAAGTTTTTGTGCTTTACTCTTTTTGTTAGATGATATTTACATTCTGGCATAGCAGCATATTGAATTCATGTCCAGAATGATTCTTTATCTTGCCCCCGTTTAAAATCATATTTCGGATATCTTCCTTATGAGTTAATTTAATCGGCCTTTTAATGACATAACAAGGGAGGGATAACCTGGTGGTAATGACTCTCCACCTCCAACTGTAAGGTTGGGGGTTTGAGTCACCAAAGGAGCAAAGTGGAAAAATGGTCAGTATTGGGCTCCTGTAAAGGAAGTTTGGGGGTAGGTTTACCGGTATAAAAAAAATGAAAAAAAAAGTTTCTACGTCCAGCTATTAGCCAAATGAATTATATGTTCTCGAAAATTGCATCTATTCTTGCTTTCAAGGAATTAGATTACTTGCTCTATGAGCTTTTGATTTTCTTCGGCTAATGTGCTTCCAACATGTCTATCTTGAATTCCTTGCTCAAGGCCTTCTCCAACATGGACCTGTCTATGCATCTTTTTCAAGTCAATCTCAAGATGAAGCTGACCTATCGTACACTTCCCTACGACGAGGATTTTGATGTACAACAACCTGAAGGAGGCATTACAGACGCAGGGGGAAGTCCCAAAAGCAAACATCATAATAGAAAACTGTTGGATGACGATTGTCCTTGGAGTGAGTGGTACTCTGCGGAGGACCCAGTAAAAGGTAATTATGTTTCTGTTAGAGTAAAAACTGAATCAACTATATTTCTTGTCATCAGATCTTGTCGGAGCTCATTAGAGGGAGTGACATGAGACCATCTTAGCCTGATTTTGCTGACTTGCTGCTTTAAGTTCTCATAATTGGATGTTTGGATCTTTACTCATAACTGGTAGCTCTTCTTAGAATGACTTTTTTGAATAAAGGAGCCACTACTTTTCTTTTTATTAAGTACACGGTTTTTGGCCTTACCATTATTCGGGAGTCCTTTGAGGAAAATTATCGTTCTGTACTTCTATTACCAACTCTGAACATTGAGATGGAAAGGATTTTTAAGAGGCTTTAACCGGAGCGAACGTCTTTCTTTTGGCGGTTGCAATACTCTAGTTCATTTTTTTCCTATCCCCACTATTACTTCTTTGTATATTATTTGCTTAGAAATTTTAAGGTGTTAGTACAAAAGATAGATCTTAGTCTAATTCTTTCTTCTCTGTCCACTAGTGTTATTTACTTCATGTGTTCGTTAATGATGCAGGTTTTGAGCTGCTGACTGTATGGTCTGAGAAGGCAATTGAGAGTTCACTAGAAATGGCTGAGCTGGAAAATGCTTCACCTCTTGAAGCTGAGAAGTGGTCGATATCTCCATGCTTATCTGAGATTCTGTAAGAGATAATCTGAATACAAGACTTGTTCTTTCGCTCATGCATGCTCATGACAAAAATAAAAGACTTGGGCCTTCTCACTACTTTCTTAATGAATTATATTGGTACACATGATTAAATAAAACCTTCAAATATCCAGATGAAAGTTTTAAATTGCTTTAGAAGTCGATGATTCAATGTAGCGAAAGAAAGTGATTATTTTTAAAGTATTTGATCTACTCTATAGTGGCTAGTCACATTGCATGACAAAAAGTCTTGATTATCATGGAAGTATATAACAATATTGGCAACAAGAAGCTTCAATGCTATCACTATGACACGATATTCATCTGAACTTAAATCTTGACCGCTGGCCTAGTGACTTGATGAATGGGATGCTAACCACCTACAAGTGCAAGTTTTCCCTTCCAGTGGGTCTGGCTAGTGCTTGTCCAAAAACTTCCCACTGGCAAAGGATAAAGGGTAATACATGTTGTGACTCCTGTCTTGCTAATTCACTATCTCTGCAGTAGTTTAAGATATCTCAAGCTGTGTATCTTCCCAAACAATGCAGCTTTTCTTCAGTGAGGTAGATGAACTTTCTAAACTAAATTTTCGACTAGGTATCGAAATGAATCTGTCATCTTCTTGTAGCATTTTGATGAGTCTCTAATTCTGCATTAAGAGTAGGGAATTGACACTGTAATGCTTTAAATGCTCTGCCGAATATACTTTAGAAATAGTGAAGTTTAATTTGTATTCATTCTTTTCTTGCCTCATTTATTTATTTTGCTTTTGGGTTGTTACTTAGTGGAAGGAGGGCTATCTATAATTGAAATTGACCAATTGCATCAAAATCCACAGAAGGATGCTTTTATCCAAGATTAAGATTCTCCATAATGTCCTAGCTATCATATTAGAGGTGGCAGGGTCTTTAGAAATCATGTTTCTAATAGTTTCTTCTGATTTTCTGACTCTTAGCTCGCTTGTACTATCTTTCTGGTTATGTTATTGTTATTATTCTGTTGTCGCATTTCATCCTCTTGTGCCGAGGGTCTATCGGAAACCGCCTTTCTACCCCTAGGGTAGTGGTAAGGTCGGTCTGCGTACACACTACCCTCCTCAGACGCCACTTGTGGGATTATACGGGGTTATCGTTGTTGTAATAATTTCTTCTGATTCAGTCTTTATTGGTTTTGACTGAACTTTGTGCACTAGTTTGGAGTCTCATCTCATAAGCATTTGGTGTATTCAGAAGTGCTGATTCTGATGGAAAGAGAATTGGATTTGCATCGCAATTGCAGCTTTTAATTGATGCTTTGCTTATGTCACTGGAAACACAATTTGTGGAAGATTTTGTTTCAGGTTGTATAAATGTGCACTTACCATCTGCAATTTTCTGCGGGCTGCAATGTCAGATTTGGATACATGTGAAGTTGTTATATTCTAACACTTGTTTCCTTATCTGCTTTTTTTTTTTTCGCAGTAGAGCACTCAAGACCTGAGAATTTAAAGTCTACTGCTGTCATACCTCCCTCAACTGTCCTTGATCGTGTGCTTAAAGACCTATTTTATGAGGGTATAGCACGAGTTCTGATTCTCTCTAATTGTAGCATTTCTATGTCTCCCGCTCGGGGCTGCATAAATGCACATGCAATTCTGAAATGGTATATGCTGCTTCCAGAGGTCCTTTGATAGATAATACCCCTCTCTAGTTCTATACTGTCTTTTATTTACTATACGGTTTGATATTATGATCAATGACTTTTATACATGAAAACACTGCATGTCTGAGGGGGAATGAAGGCAGGGAAGGAGTTATAACGGCTTAGTGCTATCTCATTTTAACTTAAATGTTTGCTGTATATGCTCAGATTCTTTAAGTGCACTCAGCTACCAACATCAATTAATGCTTCTATAAGTGAAAACCTTGAAGTTCAACAGCTTGATAGGGCAATTTAACCCCTCTTTTTGTTCTGTACTTAGATTCGTGTTTCATTAATCAGCAAAAAGATAACATCATAGAGAAATGGCGTGGAGAGATATGTGAAGTCAGCTGGATTCTTGGCTGACCTAGCCATATTGAGGACAAGTATTTTGATATGTTTTTACTCCACAAATGATAGATCATTTTAACAAGAAGAAAATTTCAAAAAGATGTAATAGAAGTATTTTCTGTAGAATTTAATTGATATATGGTCTTGGAGTTCCGAATTTATTGGTTAAAATGGAAGGAGAAACATTCAGTGTACTCATCTTGCTTTTATTCAAATTTGTTCATACAGTTGAAGCAGATTTTGCTGAAGGAGATCACAAAAATTCTCGGACCATTAAAGGCGCTCCTCTTGAATCACTTTTTGGGCAGTTCTGTCTGCACGCTCTCTGGGTTGGTGATTGCAATATAAGGGGTATCTTCTAACTTATAATGTTCTGAATCAATTCGAGAAATCACTTCCTTTACATTCCTGCAACTTAAGTTAATTCGGGATTCTTTTTCTAAGATCTATTTTCTCTATGATGTTTATTAGCTATCGCAGCATTCTGGATAGAGTTCGTACGGGAAGTTCGCTGGTGTTGGGAAGAGTCACAGCCATTACCTAGAATGCCAGCCAATGGTGTAATTGACCTATCTACCTGTTTAATTAACCAGAAATTACACATGGTAAGTGATTCACGTCCAAGCAACGGTCGTAGTCAATATAACTTGGTTTAATAAGTCCAAGATCGATCCCACAGAGAATTAACCTACCAATTGCAACTTTCACAACCCCAAAAGTACTTACGAATCAAGTTCCCAAACTTTGAATATATGTATGTGTGGATTCGAACAACTACTTTGCAAGAATTAAAGAATGCTTTAAAAGAAAGAATTGAATGTTGAATGAAATAATATAGAGAAAGACTAAGGTATTGATTTCCCCTATTGACGGAATCCCTTATCGTTATGCTCATACAAATTGTTAATATATTCTATCAATCATGAACGCTATGTGTATCGTAACCCTCTCCCGAGCAATTACAATAATTTACTAGTGCACTCTCCCGAGCTACCCTAGCTAGCTTTAATTTGAATAGTTCACTTTAGATTGCACCTAAGACTTCGTTATTCCTAACCCCGTCTTTACGCCTAAAATTATAGATTCCTCTAATAACCTAGGTGTGGTGTTGTTCAACAATAAACCTAAATATGCACTCTTTTCCAAGTTATGCACACTAAATAGGCACCGCTAATTGGGACGTCTACCAATTAACTACAATAAGAATGAAGTTGAACAAATAGAAATCTAAGTCACAATTTGTAATCACATAAACGATAAGTTCATCTATCAATAGGTTCCATCAAAACCTTAGAAAAGAATTTAGCTACTCATGCTTGAAGAAACAAGAATAATAATTGAAATCATAAAGAATTGCTTGATATAAAAATAAAGAAAGAGTTTGAGAGGAATCTCTCCTACTAAACCTTGCAAAAGTATTGAAGAAATAAAGTACATGCCTCTATGGGGCAAACTAGGAGTTTATATAGAGGTTTTAGGGCTAAAAAAGCTAAGTTTGAGTACAATTAGGACTGCTGCTGCGGCGACTTCCGCGGTTCGTTCGCGGCCGCGGATGGACCGCGAACAGTAAAACTTCAGAGAGCCAGTTTTTCCGCGGTTCATCCGCGGTCGCGGAGAAACCGCGGTTTGTCACCCTGTTCCTTTGCGAATTTGGAAAACCGCAAAACATGAAAGTTGTAGCCCTTTGAATTGTCTTTCCAACCATGTATTATGGAGCCCAAATGGAGTTCCGAGAGAAAAGTTATGTCCAATCTACTAAACAGTGCACAATATGCCTCTTCCGTTCTTCGCTTGTTCTACACTTATCAAATTTTGACCCCCGAACTCGATCCCGGCTTAATTCCTTGGGCTTTTACTCAAACTTCAAAGCTCCAAATCACTTTAATTCATTCCATAACATCCATATAGCTCGGAATCACACCTTCTCGGCTACTTTCAACATAAGTTCTTGACTTGTACCACATTTTGGCCTTTTTCACCATCTTTTGACTCCAAAACTTGCTCTTTTAGTCTTCATTAGCTCAAGTGTACCTATAACACACTAAGAACACTAATAAAAGCATTTTATCATCATAAACAATATCAAAACAACAATAAAGCATGATTATTTAGGGCATAAATATAGTCAAATTCACCTATTATCAATACCCCACACTTAAACCTTTGCTCGTCCTCGAGCAATCTTAATCACACTTTAGGCCAATTTTATTTATGTCTCCCCCAATTATGTCACACAAAGCTATTTTTCATGATTAACCTAAGATATACACAATCCTTACCTAACCGTAAACTCTCATGCCAACACATTATTGCTTACTCTAATTATTACCAAAAACTTGCAAATTTACCTTCTTCCTCTTGAGTTACATGCTCTCACCAAATTTATTGAGAGAAGTTCCCACACATAAACAATGAAGAACATGGAACTTAAAAATATCGTAAATTTCACTCACTCTCAACAAAGAACATTCATATGCATACAGACACACCATAGGCTTGCCCCTAGTGTACTACTCCACTAATCGAGTTATTCAATCATAGATCAAGAGGTCTTTAAGGGTTGTAATGTTGGCTATGGGACGGGTATGATACTTTTGGTTATAGTGACTAACCTCCCTAAGCACTTTTCTTTTCCTTTTTTACAACTTCCCTTTTCGTTTTCTTCCTTATGTCTCCCATAAACATTCCTTCACCTTTAATTGCTTTTAATCCCCACTTTTCTTTTGTTGGTGTAACTGGCCTTTCTAATTTTCATGTATACATTGATATAGCTCTTTTTCTCAAAATATCTTTTTCTTTTCATTTTTTTTTCTCATTGCTTTGCAATACATTTACATTATTTTGGCCAGTTCACTATTTTCTACCATTCATTCTTGATTTTCCCTTTTCAATTTCCCTTCACCCCACACTTAAACTTTTGCATATTCATTACAATACAAGTGCTTCTAGGAGGTAAAGTAGAACAAATATAATAATTTGAAGAACATTCAAGGGTTATCAAAGAATAGGCTTTAAGCTCAAAGGGGTTAACTAAGATATAATGTACGGGTGAATTCATGTCTATTGATATATGGGGTTACACAAATAAATGCCTCTATCCTTTCTACAATCGAACAACTTCTATTTCGCTTTGCAAACACACAGGGCAAGTTCTAGGCATCATGTACAACATACAATGTAAGTAAAAACCTCACACACACATGGCATGCAACTCATTCGGAATCCGGTTTATCTACAAAGTCCTATCGATGTTCAAGCAAGCATTATTGTGCAATTTAAGGCATATTGAGATTCTACAATCAAGCTTAGAAGATACATTCTCAAGTTCAATTTACGCTTTTGCTAATGTGCATATTCGGGGTTACATGTTGCCCTTTTACCTCTAATCCTAAGAAAAGAAAAATCTACCTAACCCGGTTCAATAAAAACCCTTGGAAAAGAACCGTGGTCAAAAGAAAAACCAAGGGGGAGATGATACACTACCTAGAAAAAGAAAATAAAAGAAAGAAAAATTCATACGTGGACTACTTCCCTCAAGAGTACTTGTCCTAAATAGTCCGTCATAAGGAAGAGTCCTCTACTCATATTTTTGTATTTTTTCAAATTTTCTAAATTTTTTTTTGTTTTTAATCCGACTTAGACCCTTAAGAAACCCGTCACCAAGTGTCTATCATCGGGCCAAGCCAACTATTTATATTAACAACTAAAACTAATATATACAACATATAATACAAGATAAGTCTCCCACCCCACACTTAAAATCATGCCATGTCCTCATGGCATAATAATACATGTATAGCATAGAAGGGTGAGAAAACTTACATGGGATCTACCCCGTGTCTAGCCAATTTATCACTTTCTTTTTCGTCCTATCATTGGTATTCAGTTTTAGCCTTCTTTTGCGTTTCCTGGAAGGTTTGTGCCCCTCTTCTCGGAGAATCTTGTGCATGCAATATGCAAGGCTGATCCCCTTTATGTCTGCTATGGTCCACCCAATGGCAGTCTTGCATTCTTTTAGTACCTGTATAAGCTTTTGAGCATGCACATCTAACAAACTAGATGAGATAATAACAGGTAAAGTGGAGTTAGGGCCTAAATACTCATACCTGAGGTGTGATGGTAGTGGTTTAAGTTCAAGCTTCGGTGGCTCTTCTATGGATGGCTTTACTGGTAGGTTTTCTCTTTTTTTTAGGTGTAGGGGTTCGAATTCGATCTCTCGCTTCCAAAATCCCTTGCCTTCCAAAGATAATACCCATTCGGCCAAACTTTCACCATTTACCTCTTCCATGTTCATCAGGCATGCTTGCAGTGGATCTTCGATAGTTAATTCTGCATCGTCGGTTTCCACTATCACATCAACTGCATCAACTAAAGAGCAATTTGCGAACTCACTAGGGCGCTTCATGGATTTTTGCACATTGAAGATGATCTCCTCATCATTCAACCTCATCTTGAGTTCCCCAGTTTCACAATCAATTATGGCTCTCCCGGTGGCTAGGAATGGTCTTCCCAGGATTATGGGAATTTCTTCGTCGACCCTGCAATCAAGAATAACAAAATCGGCGGGAAACACGAACTTCCCAACCTGGATTAGCACATCATCTATAATGCCAAATGGACGCTTAACCGTCCTGTCAGCAAGCTGTAAAAGCATAGAGGTGGGTCTGGCTCTCCCAATACCTAACCTCTTATAGATAACTAAGGGCATGAGATTAATGCTTGCTCCCAAATCACATAAAGCCTTAGTAAAGGCATAATTCCCTATAGTGCATGGGATGGTGAAGCTACCTGGATCGGATAGCTTCTCAGCAATGGGTCTGGAGACTACTGCACTACAAGTCTGTGTAAGTGTAACTGTGGCCAAGTCTTGGAAATCAAATTTCCGCGACATCAAATCCTTCATCATCTTAGCATAACCAGGCATTTCTTTTAAAGCTTCAATTAATTGAATGTTTACCTGGATTTGCTTTAGCATGTCAAAGAACTTTTTGTATTGCTCCTCTTTCTGGTGTTTGGCCAGCCTTTGGGGGAATGGTGGTGGAGGCCTCTTCTTCCCGGTGACTTGGGATTTTTCTTTTTCTATCACTTTCTCATCAATCTACTGCTCTACCTGTTTAACTACTTTTTTCGTTCCCTGCTGCATCTCTTTATTTTCAGCAACTGGCTGGACTGTAATTTCTGTCAACCCGGTGGACTCATCTAGTTCAATGGGCAATGGAGTGAGTGTCTCAGCTTGTGTGTCGATTTTCTCA
>JASVEL010008356.1:0-222744 GCA_032618575.1 Nicotiana noctiflora | reverse complement strand
AAGAGTTACGTTATTAGCTTCCGCATGACATCTGGTTTTTTTGGTCCTAATATATTGTGGCTTGCAGTTTCCCTCGCATAATAAGATTGGATTACTACGAATATTAATGAGCATATGTAGGCTTGATAATCCGCTTAGTGTACGTAGTGGGGATTGAGATGATTCTTCGAAGAAAAAATGTATTTCCTCTGTTTTAATTTATGTGAACTTATTTCCTTTTTAGTCCGTGCCAAAAAGAATAATATCTTTTCTTATTTTGAAACAATTTACCTTTATGCAATGATTTATAGTCACACAAAATAAAGATGCCTTATTTGACACCACAAGATCAAAAGTCTTCTATTTTTTTTAAGCTCCGTACCCAATTAAATAGGTTCACATAAATTGAAACCAACGGATTATTGTTTTGCTTATTAAAAGTAGTGATAGCAAGCCTAGCCTCAGAAATCACAATCACGAAGACAAGGATGCTTTTAGAACGTCTGTCAAGAAATACCCTTATCCCAAAAGGAAGAAAAGAACAAAAGCAAACTAAGGCGTCATCACCAACTTTCTTTTACTCATGCATGCATCCAAATGAACAGTCATATTCGTAGGTTATAGCGTATAATTAGGGATGGCAAACGGTGCGGGGCGGAGCGGTTGCGAGTTATACACCGCGCACACTCGTAAAGACTCCGATCTGTCCTGCATCGCCCCGCAAAATAATTTTTTTTAATTTTAATCGCTCCGTCCCGCCTCGCCCCGCCACGCATATATATATATTTTTAATTTTTTTAATCGATCTAGTAACTAAGTAATTTTTTTTGCAATATACTTGTATCCGAGCATTAAAGGACTGGTGAAGTATATACGATTGTATAATATATACCAGATTACTTATCTCAATTACAAAAGATAAATACATATACTATTGTCTCAATTATCTTCCCACATATGGCAATTTCCTTGTCTTAATGTTCTTTACGCAAATGACTTGGACAAAGGTGCTTTATTATATGCCCTCTGTTGGACTAGCTAGTAGCAGGTATTCTCTTCTGTCAATAGCATAAGTTAACCCACTTCATTTAATACTTCTTGACTTTATGTACTTATAAATAGAGTAATTAACTACACAATTCACAAAGGCGTTATTGACTTATTGTTTCTCCTAATAAGTTTACCAATTATTTTTTTTTAATTAAAGATGATGAACTTAAATTTACTCGACGTAGTCTAATAATCAATTTTCTTAACCACCAATTTTGAACTGTAAGCTGTTAGCGTTAGGAATTTAGAGTTTTAGACTTTAGGTTTTTAATAACCCGCAACCCGTACCGGCCCGCGTTAATTTTGTTTAGAAAAATTATGCCCCGCCCAGCCCCGCCCCGCCCCGCAAATACTGAAAAACCGCCCTGCCCCGCTCCGCACCGTTTGCATGCCATTCCTACGTATAATGTCATATCCTCGGACATTTTTGTTATACCATTAATATAGTTAAAGTGATTATAATAGATTATTACTTTATTTTCAGATGGCCAAAATCAAGTTTGACGTAAAGAGTCATAGTATAGGTTAATTAGTACAATGATTTCTTTTAAATAGAAGCTGTAAACTATTTCGAGTTACTGATAATAAAAAATGAATAAAAGAAATAGATTTTGCTAATAATAAGATAAACAAAAGAAAATAAAGTAAATCAGTATATTCATATGATCTTTCGTGTCCTTCCCAAATGACGAGTCTTCTCCTTTTTTTAGCTATCTCTAATATATACGTTTTGCCTTTGTCATAATAAGGTCATTACAGATAATTAAAGCATTAATTGCTACGTTACATAATTATTATAATTTAATATGGATTCTCTGACGTTTTCAGTATTTAATGCTTATTAAATATCGTATATGTACTCCCCTCTGCTGCCAGATTCATTCTCCTTAATTCTTGGATTTAAATAAGTACGAGCATCATGTCTTTTGAATATCCGCTCGTGCCTCTGCTTGTCACGACCCAAACCCCGGTCGTGATAGCGCCCAATACCTTATTAGGCAAGCCCGACCTTTAAAACATTCTCAACCCAAATTACAAAGCTCCTTATCAATTATTGAATTTAAAACATCAGTTAAACAAAATTTCAGTCTGAGATAGTAATAAGAACTGTGCGGAAACCACGATAATATCAAGACAGCCCATATCAAATCTGGTGTCACGAGTCAGAGTCTCTAGATACAACTGAGTAACATCATATACATATGAAAGTCTAGATGCAGGAGTAAAAGAAAGACAAGAAGAGAAATCGGGTCCTGCAGACGCCTACAGCTACCTCGATGACTCCGATAACTGAACTAAACAGCAGCAACAAAACCCAGCTATGCCTCCGGAATCCCTGTATCTGCACACAAGGTACAGAAAATAAAGTGAGTACTCCAACTCAGTGAGTAATAGCAATAAATAACAACTGAAAGTAAGAAATCTCGTAAGAACACTACATAGTTCTATAACCAACAGTAAAGGCAGTAAAGATGAGCTAATTAGGGAAAATCGGTGAAAATCTCCTACAGTCCGACAATTTACCAATACTGCTGCGGCGCGCAGCCCGATCCGTACATAATACTGCAGTGATGTGCAGCCCGATCCAATTATAGCATATACTACTACGTCGCGCAACCCAATCCAATAATAATAGTCGACTGCGCTCATTAGGGGTGTGCAGACTTCGGAGGGGCTCCTACAGCCCAAACTCTATAATACTGCAGCGTGCAATCCGATCCATATACTATATCACTGCGGCGTGCAGTCTGATCCATATAATATACTACTATAGTGTGCAGTCCGATCTATATATGTATATGTATATACTTTTTTGGCATGCAGCCCGATCCGTGTATATCAAACACCCTCACTATGGGGTCCTTGACCCCTCTCAGTCGATATAGACTTGGCCTCTCGGGCCCACTCAGCTAAGACGGGGTTTTCAACCCTAGAAATTCCTCATTTTGAGTGCAAATTGCTTAGACCGGTTCACATTATGTTTTACGGTTAATGATATGACTGAGAGTATGTTTTTAACAGGTAAAGTAAGGTCAATTATCTCAACATGCTCCCTAACGATTCTACATATCGGCACAAGGTCTCAAACATGGCAACTAGCCCAAAATATACTGATATAAGCTCAATCTTAGTCAGAAGTACTGTAGATTCATCAATCGGGATGGATCGAGTCCGAATTCCCCAACGATAACATCACTACTGTAACGACCCAACCGGTCGTTTTGAGATACGGCGCGTCATTCAGCAGTTTGAGGCCATGAGAAACTTCATCTCAAGTATATTGACTTGTGTGTATGGTCAGAATTAAAATTCAAGAAGTTTGGAGTCAAATTTAAATGAAAATTCTCATTTCCAAAGCTTAAAATTGAAGAAATGAACTAGGATTAGAATTTTGAGTATACGACCTCGGAATTGAGATTTGAAGGTTCCAACAGGTTCATATGATGATTTCGGACTTGGGCGTATGCCTGGATCGGGTTTTGGATAACCCGGGAGCGTTTTGGCGCATATTATGGAAGATAGCATTTTAGAAGAAATTGCATCAATTTGGCTTAAAATGCATTTTAGTGTTATTGATGTCCGTTTGGGATTCCGAGACTGGGAGTAGCTCCGTATGGTTATTCTGGATTTGGGAGCGCGATCGGAAGTGAATTCGGAGGTCCGTGGGTCATTTTGGAGTCGTTTGGATAAAGATAGAAAATTGAAGGTTTTTGAGAAAATTTGACCGGAAGTGGAAATTTTGATATCGGACTCAAAATGCAAATCTTATGGTTCGGATAGCTTCGTTAGGTGATTTGAGACTTATGAGTGTGTCCGGAATATTTTTGTGATGATCGGTGTAGAATTAAGCTTGAATTGGCAAAGTTAGTATTTTGGCGAATTTCGGTTGATAGGTGAGATTTTGATCCGAGGGTCAGAATGGAATTCTGAAAGTTTCTGTAGATTCGATATATCATTTTGGACGTGTGTGCAAAATTTGAAGTCAATCGGATGCGATTTGATAGGTTTCGACATCAAAAATAGAAGTTGGAAACTTCAAAGTTCATAAAGTTTGAATCGGGGTGTAATTCTTGGTTTTAGAGTTGTTTGATGTGGTTTGAAGCCTCGAGCAAGTCCGTAATGTGTTTTGGGGTTGGTTGGTATGATTGATTGGGGTCCCGGGGGCCTCGGGTGTGTTTCGGGTTGTGATCACGCTCTTATTTGATGTTTCAACCTTTGCTTCTTTGAACATAAAGGGGTACCATATTAGGTAAATGATCTCCAAATTCAATTTTGTTTGAACCATTAGATCCGTATCGCAATTACGGAGCCATAGGAAAAAGAATCATCGAATTTGGACATCGTATGAGGAAGTTATGCTTATTTTTGTGTCAGGAAAAAACTGCTGCTTCTGGTATGCTCGCAAATTGCGAACATTTCCATCGCAATTGCAATGCCAGTTCGCAATTGCGAACTTTTTGTCGCAAATGCGACCCTTTCCAGCCTCTCTTTGTTCGCAATTGCGAAGAACTTCTTCGTTTTTGCGAGGGTTCGCAATTGCGAACCTTGGATCGCAAATGCGACTTCTGCAGCTTGATTTTAGCTGTGAACCTCGAGTTTTTGCTTCATTTTACCATATTTTGAGCCCTAGGTCCGAGAATGGGCGATTTTGAGAGTGGATTTTCATACCAAATCATTGGGTAAGTTCCTCTAACTAGTTTTCAACTTTTATTTTGTGTTTATACCTTAGATTTAACATCAAAATTCATGAGAATCAAAAGGAGAATTTGGGTTTTAAAGAAAAACCTAGAAATTGAGATTTTTGGATTTTGACCACGATTTTGAGTATGGAATTAAGAGAAATTTATATATTTGAGTTCCTAAGGTCATGGGTAATCTTTATCTTCAAAATATTTCAGATTCCGAGCTCGTGGGTCCGAGGGCATTTTGGTCATTTTACATAATTTCACGTATTAGCTTAGAATTTATGTGTAGAATAAATTACTTGAATTATTATTTACAATATGCAATTTATTTGGATAGAGTTGAGCCACTCGGAGTCGGATATTCGCGGCAAGAGAGTTATTTCTTAGCGGTTTTGTACCGGAGTCGAGGTAAGTGGCTTGTCTAACCTCGTGCGGGGGAATTTTCACCCCTAGGATATTATGTGATAGTTTAAATGCCTTGTACGCGAGGTGACGGGCGTGTACATGCGCTGGTTGTTGAAAACGCACTTTAATTAAATGTTCTATGAGCGATATTCCTGTCTTTGGCTGTTAATTTGATATTTTTACCCGGTAGTGGTTAGGAAAGCATGATTAGGTAGTACTTAACTGTTTAGTTGCCTAATTGCCTTATTTGAACTCCTTGATAATTATTGGCACTATTTTTCGGTGAAGTTATAGTTAAGCATAATTGATCTCTCTGTGGATTCCTTTATTTGTTGTGCTTATGGACTGCGGGTTCGATTCCCGAAGACCCAGGGGCTGCGGGTTCGATTCCCGCAGATCCTAAGTTATTGGTAGGGACTACGGGTTCGATTCCCAAGATCCTGAGTTATTGATAGGGACTACGGGTTCGATTCCCGAGATCCTGAGTTATTGGTAGGGACCGCGGGTTCGATTCCCGGAGATCCTGAGTTGTTGATTATTTGTTGAGATATGGGCTGCGGGTTCGATTCCCGGAGACCCAGAGGTACTGTCAATGGGACTGTTGGTTCGATTCCTACAGGTCCTGGACTTGTTTTATTGAGTTTGGCTATTCGTTGTTAGCTTAATTGTAGACGATGGTAGTAATCATCTTATTGTTGCTAGTTCGGAAATTTATTATTCATTTAAACCGCTTATTGTTGTTATTATCATTGTATTATTGTTTTCTCAGTAGGGCCCTGACCTTCCTCGTCACTACTCCATTGAGGTTAGGCTTGGCACTTACTGAGTACCGCTATGGTGTACTCATGCTACTCTTCTGCACACTTTTGTTGTGCAGATCCAGGTACATCAGGGCAAGCTCACAGCAGGTGATTCAGCAACGTTTTGGGAGACCTCGAGGTATGATCCGCTACGTCCGCGGATCCGGAGGCCTTCCTTCTATTCTAGTGCTAGTAGATGTTTTTCCTTCATTCCGTTGTTAGATACTCCTTTTAGATAGAGCTACAATTGTATGATCTCTTTTAGTCTGTGTTACCCGTGGGATTCCGGGTCTTGGTAGTGTTTTAAACAGCGTATTTGACTGGTGTATGTGCCAAGCGGCACGGATTACATTCCTTTCATCTTATTTTCGGCTAATTCTTATTAAATGTTCATAAACGGGTATATTCCGCAACGTGTTAGGCTTAACTAGTCGTGGGGACTGGGTGCCGTCATGACATGTTCACGATTGGTGAACTAGGGTCGTGACAAGTTGGTATCAAAGCTCTAGGTTCATAGGAGTCACGTGACACAGACCGGTTACTTAGAGTCTCGCTGATCGATACGGAGACGTCTGTATTTATCTACGAGGGGCTATGTAACTGTTTAGGAAACTCTTCAATTCTTTGAATTCCTTATCGTGCGCCATTTATTCAGTTGGAGCCTATGTCATACGTTCTTTTGCATCCACTCGTGTATTGAAATTTGTGCGCTCGGTATCAAGTATGCGCCGACGGTTCGTGATGCTGCAGAGGGATTTCCAGGGAGTCAAGAATTTACTCAACCATTGTTACCGCGTGTCATCCATATAGATAATGCAAGAGAATTGAGAAATCTTCAATTGTGCACATGGGGGTGCACTAGGTTCAGACATTCGGTTGATAAGTACGATCTTGAGAAGGTTTACTTAACTGCCTAATCGTCACAGTAATGGTAGAATCACAAGGTGGATGTAGATCTAAAGATAGTTGGTGGTAATAAAGACTATATGGTTCATATGAGATATCTATTTAGCGAAGGATTCAACCAGCAGAGATACTGGGGGGATATGAGTTTAACTGTCTTAAGAAGGACATGTGCCAAACGAATGTCTTGGGCTTGTCTTATGATGAAGACGTACAAATGATAAAGGCTATTGTCATGGATTAGCAAGATGTATCTTAAGCCTTCGTGCCAAGTGAAAGGATTTCACTATCAACGATCAAATTATGGGTCATGTGTCATATCAGATTTGGCCTGCGATGTATTAAGGTACTATTCAAAAAGTTCTTGAAAACTTGCGGATGGGCAAGAGTTGAGGCTCGTATGGCATGATGACGGGACTTTAGATGTTCATGTGTCCCTAATAAATTCTACCTTTCATTATAAGCAGGGAAGATTTCGGTGAAGGCTACATGGTGTTTTGTAGGTGTGAGAATCACAGTATGTCTTATGCTGTCGCGGTAAATAATGCTCGATGCATGGAGCGAAAAGATGTTTGGTTGTATTGGGATGAGGTCATACCCTATGGTGTTAGAGTGCTAATAGAGCACAGGTGGTTATATTCGTTGGATCAAGTGAGTTGCAGTTGAATAATAGTAAATGACTTGAGAGAATAGTTCTAATGTGTTCGAGAGTCGTGTAATAGTGGCTTTGGGCTAAATGGGAGAGTCCCACCGCTTATGATTTGGGTCGCATGGCTAATTACCTGCGTAAATTTTGGATACTAGCGTATTAATGGGTTATTGCAGCCACGGGAAAAGGACCATGTGTGGTAATTTGAGTATATGTATTGTTGAATGAATGTTATGTTTAGCCTTATTGGCGCATGTTCAAACTTGAGGGAAAATTCATGATTTATGCCTCGTATAGGTGCAGGCTTCGCGGGAAGTGATTCCGCTAGGTGCTTTATCGAGAGGGTACTCATATGTTATAAAGAAATTCAGTAGTGTTGGTTGCGTACTGGGGCAAGTTAGAACCGGATGGTTCTCAATAGCGGTCCTAGTGAATTCAAGAGGTAAAGTGTGGTGCCTGATAATTCCGAGTCTATAAGTACAGTTAAGGCTCAAGCTTTTGAAGCAACTTATGAAGAAAGGCAAAAAACGATCTATGATGTTTTGACTTGTGGTGTAGTATTTGAGAGACATGAAATGGTTGTCGTTCTTGAGATAGCATGGCCTCATGATTTAAGGTCACTCGGGGTAAGTGCGGTTGGAATAAGTTAGGTATCGAAGGAAGATATTAACATTTCTAAGGTAATCAAGGATAACCTGGAAGGAAGTAGATTGATCAGCCATAGTTGAGTTGGCGTATTGGTGTCAATGATCGGTTCATGCAACGTGATCGAATTATGCATGTGATGTGTGGCGGTGCATTTGAGACTTGTCGGCCGCAGTGATTGATGTTATTCTGAAGTATTCTTCTGTTAGGGGCCTGTTACGAGTAGGCGGATCTCGGGAAGGGTTATGGTGGCTTGGACCACTACTTAGAGATTGGAATATTCGATGGTTATGAGAATTCGCTTGTATGTTGCTATAGTTCTCCTGAAATGAGTTAAATGGAAGGTCTTATGTGATGAAGTATTTGCCTATCGTCAGTTCTATAGTTGTGATGGAAATCGTGTGTATCGTATATCGGCACGTGGGGTGCAGTGAGTAGTATGAAATTTGAAGTAAGGACCAAGGTCACGGTTTGGTCAATAAATGTGATATAAAGAGCTCGGATGAGCAGGAAAGGAGTTTCAGTGTTTTGAGTAAGATGGGTATTAACATCGGTATCATTTGAGGTCGGTGTCCTGTGAGAAAGGCTTTGCATCCCGGTTAGGGACTCCTGATCGCTTTTCAGTGTTAGTTTAGCCGGTGGGTTGAATGTGCAGGCCCGTTTAATTATTCGGAAGATAGTGGGAGCTTGACCCACAAGAAGATTGTATAGGTGTAACTTGTAGTCACTTGATTGGTTACAAATTTAAACCAAGTATGAGGATTTTGGTGATATCATTCAATTGAGAATTTATGTTGGAGGGCACTCTGCTTATTGGGTTATAGACCTGTGAAATATTATTGACTTAGCTTGGCACGACCAGGATAGACTTAAGGTCGGTGGATAGATTTAAATGTGGAAGTGAGCCTTGCATCAGGTCGGTTGTGTTTCTTCCAGCAATGCGCCCTTTGTGGAGGGATAGTCGCGATCTTATTTCGCGGTTAGTTAATTCATGTAAAGATATATTGCGCCGTATGAGTTGTGAGACGGCTTGGTAAGTCCCTTATGTGTTGAGGTTCCGCTCAGCGGTGATGTTATATGAGCATGATGGCTCTTGAGACTCAGATCTTATATCGCACCTCAGTTGTGCTTTAGTTTGTAGCCTATAGCGCTATATGTTTCCTTGTGTCCGATATCATGCACCTTAGTATGCTTATGATCGATATTCAGCATTTTGATGTGATGAGCTATTCAACTCGACGTATGGCTCCTTGTGTGAGTTTTATACAGGGATCGGGTGGCACGCCGCCATGGTTATATTGTTTGGATCGTGTGGCACGCCGCCATGGTTATATTGTTTGGATCGGGTGGCACGCCGCCATGGGTATATTGTTGGGATCGGGTTGCACGCCGCAACAATGTGATGTTTATTTCAGTGTCCATAATTGCTTTTATGTGTTCTGTTTCCTATTTTTCTGAGGAAGTCCATGTTAGTGTGAGAGTTGAATAGTTCTCTCTAGTGTTCGCCTTCCTTTTGTATTACATACGAATTAGTAGCCTACTGGCACATTGTGTCATCTTGCAGGACTTTTGATTATGTCTGAGGTGGCTTATCGCCTGAGCAGTTCGTACTGGGTGAGATGAGGTTATGGGATTTGGGGTCAGTGCAAACTGATTATATGAAGTATATTATAGAGGAAAATAACATTCTCTGGTTTAGGACAAGGTGATGGATCTTGTTAGAAGTATATACTGAATGATTTGTTGACTTGGCAACTAAATATGAATTCCCGCACATCTCTTCCGTCGTATCGGTGTTGTAAAAGCTAGAGCAAGACCCATGTAGGTCATGAGATGCAATGAGAGCATCGGATTTGTGGAATTTCGACTATTATATTTAAAGAATATTATTGTGGTCCCATGAGTAAAGTGATGCAAAGTGTGAATTCAACAAAGTTATGCAATCATGTATGGGTACAACGTGTGAAGAATGATATTGTGGTCGTATGATGGAAACATGCTAGGCAGGAAATTCCGGATGTTGGAATTGGGTCTAATGGCTTATTTACTCGAATAAAGGAGTATATCTATAGAGTTATCGAGCTAATGTGCTCAAATGAGTTGTGGAAGCACGGGAAGTTGCATGAGATGTTAAACCAGTGATTTTAGACTACTTCAGTGTAGTTCTCAGCACGTTCGAGGACGAACGTATGTTTAAGTGGGGAGATTGTAACGACCCAACCGGTCGTTTTGAGATACGGCACGTCATTCAGCAGTTTGAGGCCATGAACAACTTCATCTCAAGTATATTGACTTGTGTGTATGGTCAGAATTAAAATTCAAGAAGTTTGGAGTCAAATTTAAATGAAAATTCTCATTTCCAAAGCTTAAAATTGAAGAAATGAACTAGGATTAGAATTTTGAGTATACGACCTCGGAATTGAGATTTGAAGGTTCCAACAGGTTCATATGATGATTTCGGACTTGGGCGTATGCCTGGATCGGGTTTTGGATAACCCGGGAGCGTTTTGGCGCATATTATGGAAGATAGCATTTTAGAAGAAATTGCATCAATTTGGCTTAAAATGCATTTTAGTGTTATTGATGTCCGTTTGGGATTCCGAGACTGGGAGTAGCTCCGTATGGTTATTCTGGATTTGGGAGCGCGATCGGAAGTGAATTCGGAGGTCCGTGGGTCATTTTGGAGTCGTTTGGATAAAGATAGAAAATTGAAGGTTTTTGAGAAAATTTGACCGGAAGTGGAAATTTTGATATCGGACTCAAAATGCAAATCTTATGGTTCGGATAGCTTCGTTAGGTGATTTGGGACTTAGGAGTGTGTCCGGAATATTTTTGTGATGATCGGTGTAGAATTAAGCTTGAATTGGCAAAGTTAGTATTTTGGCGAATTTCGGTTGATAGGTGAGATTTTGATCCGAGGGTCAGAATGGAATTCTGAAAGTTTCTGTAGATTCGATATATCATTTTGGACGTGTGTGCAAAATTTGAAGTCAATCGGATGCGATTTGATAGGTTTCGACATCAAAAATAGAAGTTGGAAACTTCAAAGTTCATAAAGTTTGAATCGGGGTGTAATTCTTGGTTTTAGAGTTGTTTGATGTGGTTTGAAGCCTCGAGCAAGTCCGTAATGTGTTTTGGGGTTGGTTGGTATGATTGATTGGGGTCCCGGGGGCCTCGGGTGTGTTTCGGGTTGTGATCACGCTCTTATTTGATGTTTCAACCTTTGCTTCTTTGAACATAAAGGGGTACCATATTAGGTAAATGATCTCCAAATTCAATTTTGTTTGAACCATTAGATCCGTATCGCAATTACGGAGCCATAGGAAAAAGAATCATCGAATTTGGACATCGTATGAGGAAGTTATGCTTATTTTTGTGTCAGGAAAAAACTGCTGCTTCTGGTATGCTCGCAAATTGCGAACATTTCCATCGCAATTGCGATGCCTGTTCGCAATTGCGAACTTTTTGTCGCAAATGCGACCCTTCCCAGCCTCTCTTTGTTCGCAATTGCGAAGAACTTCTTCGTTTTTGCGAGGGTTCGCAATTGCGAACCCCGGATCGCAAATGCGACTTCCGCAGCTTGATTTTAGCTGTGAACCTCGAGTTTTTGCTTCATTTTACCATATTTTGAGCCCTAGGTCCGAGAATGGGCGATTTGGAGAGTGGATTTTCATACCAAATCATTGGGTAAGTTCCTCTAACTAGTTTTCAACTTTTATTTTGTGTTTATACCTTAGATTTAACATCAAAATTCATGAGAATCAAAAGGAGAATTTGGGTTTTAAAGAAAAACCTAGAAATTGAGATTTTTGGATTTTGACCACGATTTTGAGTATGGAATTAAGAGAAATTTATATATTTGAGTTCCTAAGGTCATGGGTAATCTTTATCTTCAAAATATTTCAGATTCCGAGCTCGTGGGTCCGAGGGCATTTTGGTCATTTTACATAATTTCACGTATTAGCTTAGAATTTATGTGTAGAATAAATTACTTGAATTATTATTTACAATATGCAATTTATTTGGATAGAGTTGAGCCACTCGGAGTCGGATACTCATGGCAACGGAGTCGTTTCTTAGCGGTTTTTTACCGGAATTGAGGTAAGTGGCTTGTCTAACCTCGTGTGGGGGAATTTTCACCCCTAGGATATTATGTGATAGTTTAAATGCCTTGTATGCGAGGTGACGGGCGTATACATGCACTGGTTGTTGAACACGCACTTTAATTAAAATGTTCGATGAGCGATATTCCTGTCATTGGCTGTCAATTTGATATTTTTACCCTATAGTGGTTAGGAAAGCATGATTAGGTAGTACTTAACTGTTTAGTTGCCTAATTGCCTTATTTGAACTCCTTGATAATTATTGGCACTATTTTTCGGTGAAGTTATAGTTAAGCATAATTGATCTCTCTGTTAATTCCTTTATTTGCTGTGCTTGTGGACTGCGGGTTCGATTCCCGGAGACCCAGGGCTATGGGTTCGATTCCCAGAGACCCGATGTGATATTGGTAGGGACTACGGGTTCGATTCCCGAGATTCTGAGTTATTGGTAGGGACTACGGGTTCGATTCCCGAGATCCTGAGTTATTGGTAGGGATTGCGGGTTCGATTCCCGGAGATCCTGAGTAATTGATTATTTATTGAGATATGGGCTGCGGGTTCGATTCCCGGAGACCCAGAGGTACTGTCAATGGGACTGTGGGTTCGATTCCTACAGGTCCTGGACTTGTTTTATTGAGTTGGCTATTCATTGTTAGCTTAATTGTAGACGATTGTAGTAATCATCTTATTGTTGCTAGTTCGGAAATTTATTATTCATTTAAACTGCTTATTGTTGTTATTATCATTGTATTATTGTTTCTCAGTAGGGCCCTGACCTTCCTCGTCACTACTCCATCGAGGTTAGGCTTGGCACTTACCGAGTACCGCCGTGGTGTACTCATGCTACTCTTCTGCACACTTTTGTTGTGCAGATCCAGGTACATCAGGACAGGCTCACACCAGGTGATTCAGCAGCATTTTGGGAGACCTCGAGGTATGATCTGCTACGTCCGCGGATCCGGAGGCCTTCCTTCTATTCTAGTGCTAGTAGATGTTTTTCCTTCATTCCGTTGTTAGATACTCCTTTTACATAGAGCTACAATTGTATGATCTCTTTTAGTCTGTGTTACCCGTGGGATTCCGGGTCTTGGTAGTGTTTTAAACAGCGTATTTGATTGGTGTATGTGCCAAGCGGCACGGATTACATTCCTTTCATCTTATTTTCCGCTAATTCTTATTAAATGTTCATAAACTGGTATATTCCGCAACGTGTTAGGCTTAACTAGTCGTGGGGACTGGGTGCCATCACGACATGTTCACGATTGGTGAACTAGGGTCGTGACAAGTTGGTATCAAAGCTCTAGGTTCATAGGAGTCACGGGACACAGACCGGTTACTTAGATTCTCGTTGATCGATACGGAGACGTCTGTATTTATTTACGAGGGGCTATGTAACTGTTTAGGAAACTCTTCAATTCTTTGAATTCTTTATCGTGCGCCATTTATTCAGTTGGAGCCAATGTCATACGTTCTTTTGCATCCACTCGTGTATTGAAATTTGTGCGCTCGGTATCGAGTATGCGCCGACGGTTCATGCTGCTGCAGAGGGACTTCAAGGGAGTCAAGAATTTACTCAACCATTGTTACCGCGTGTCATCCATATCGATAATACAAGAGAATTGAGAGATCTTCAATTGTGCACATGGGGGTGCACTAGATTCTGACATTCGATTGATAAGTACGGTCTTGAGAAGGTTTACTTAACTGCCTAATCGTCACAGCAATGGTAGAATCACAACGTGGATGTAGATCTAAAGATGGTTGGTGGTAATAAAGACTATATGGTTCATATGAGATATCTATTTAGCGAAGGATTCAGCCAGCAGAGATACTGGGGGAATATGAGTTTAACTGTCTTAAGAAGGACATGTGCCAAACGAATGTCTTGGGCTGTCTTACGATGAAGACGTACAAATGATAAAGGCTATTGTCATGGATTAGCAAGATGTGTCTTATGGCTTCGTGCCAAGTGAAAGGATTTCACTATCAACGATCAAATTATGGGTCATGTGTCATATCAGATTTGGCCTGCGATGTATTAAGGTACTATTCAAAAAGTTCTTGAAAACTTGCGGATGGGCAAGAGTTGAGGCTCGTATGGCATGATGACGGGACTTTAGATGTTCATGTGTCCCTAATAAATTCTACCTTTCATTATAAGCAGGGAAGATTTCGGTGAAGGCTACATGGTGCCTTGTAGGTGTGAGAATCACAGTATGTCTTATGCTGTCGCGGTAAATAATGCTCGATGCATGGAGCGAGAAGATGTTTGGTTGTATTGGGATGAGGTCATACCCTATGGTGTTAGAGTGCTAATAGAGCACGGGTGGTTATATTCGTTGGATCAAGTGAGTTGCAGTTGAATAATAGTAAATGACTTGAGAGAATAGTTCTAATGTGTTCGAGAGTCGTGTAATAGTGGCTTTGGGCTAAATGGGAGAGTCCCACCGCTTATGATTTGGGTCGCATGGCTAATTACCTGCGTAAATTTTGGATACTAGCGTATTAATGGGTTATTGCAGCCACGGGAAAAGGACCATGTGTGGTAATTTGAGTATATGAAAGTTATAGTCTAAAACCAGCATTGTCACACCCCTTTTTTTTTTACCAAAACCAAACCTTCTTACTAAACCCTCCTTAAATTAATAAAAGAATTTTAGTAAAAAGCTTGAAAAGGGTTTTTCAATTTTGAAAGTGACAAAAATTGTGTTCAAAAGGAAATAACTCAGAGTCGCCACCTGACATTGATTTCGGTGTGCCAGGCCACCGTTTTTTTTTTAAATATTTTTCTTTAAAACACTTTAGACTTCAAAACTGAGTCTGCACCAGAGATTCGGGTAAGGGGGTTCATTTGACTCGGGGAGAAGGTGTTAGGCACTCCCCAAATCCCGTAACTAGTACGGTTGCGTACTTGATCAGGTTGGCTTTCAAAACATTCAAATTGAGGTAAAACACACAAAAAATAGAATAAACATACAAGAGGCTCGAGGTCGTCCCCACCTAATAAAAGAAAATGAAAAGGAAATGAAAAGAAAAATCCTAAGCTATTACGTACTTTCCCACCATGTTCGTCAAGGCCTCCAAAAATATTTACATACTTCTTCGAGGCATACCCCGGATAATAATATTTACAAACTGCACGGTACATTCCCCAGATAAATTTAACTAAGAGACAACCTCTCACCTCGAAATCAAAAGCAAATAAAAAAATCCTAAGATTGCCTACCCAAGTGTGGTCGGCCTGAGCATGCTCCTAGCGCTTCAATTAATTAAAAAGAGTAGTGAAATATTCCAATTAACTTTTATGTTTCAATCCAATCTCCTGACCACATACTTGTTTTACTATCTATGTCATCACCTAGTTCATATAATAAATTTATTCAACTTTGAAGCCACCAAAATGTTAATCGAAGCTCCTTAAGCCCATGTATCTAAATGAATAATTGTAACAGACAATCAAAAACTCATTCTAATCATTAAATCCACCCGAACATGGAGTAAATCAACAGACATGAAGCAAACAAATAGTAGAATATCAGCAAAACAGAGCGATGGAGCATAGCTAATGAAACAACAAAATCATGATGTCAAGCAAAAAAGAGTAGAAAGAATGAGAAATGAACCTCAAATAAATCTGAAAATTAATTGTAAGACAACTTTGGACGAACAGCGAATTGGAACTCGAATCGGCACCGAATCCTCGACTCCAAACTCTATCTCAATCACACTTTCTTCTACATGACATACGGGAAATGAAAACACCAATGCGACTTTCAATTTAACAAATCAGAAAAGTTGAAAGTGTAACCCCAACCAACAGACAACAACGAACTCACAGTCCTAAACTTTCCCACAGCTTTAAAGCTATTCCGAGTCCCAAGTCTCCACTGATTCATTCCTGAGCAACATTTCTTTAAACAATTTGATTTGCGAAACAATTACAAGTCGAATTCAAATTGTAACAGCAACAAAAGATTCCACTGTGAACCTCGAACAGTAACCTCGAATCAAGACCGAAAGTCAAACTTGAACATCAATTGCACTCCCATATTTAGACAAACCATAATTGAAAGATTGAATTGAAGACATATAATTTTGTATGTAATTTCTGGAAAACAACTATAAAGTAACACAAAACAGAAACATCATTTTTGAAATGTGAAAGAAATAGGAACATAATTCTCGGATCTGTTTTCGCGACTTCTTGTGCTGCTTCTCGTGCGGCTACTGCTGATTTCGAAGAGATGTAGGTCAGCGGCTGTGATGGTTCTCGTTTTGGGTGTTCTAGGTGTGAAGTTCGCTGGTTGTGGTGGTTAACGGCGTGAGGTTTATGGTTGTTTGGGCGATGAAGGTGACAGGCTGGTTTGTGTTCGCGTTTGGCCGGTGAAGATGGCTGCCGGAAGGTTGGTAAGGGAGATGGGGGGTGGCCGTTGGTTGAAGACTGACTGGCGGCGAGAATGGTGGCATGGGCGGCGACTGGTGTGAGGGTGCGGCTGGGGTATTTTTCAGCTAGGGTTTTTTTCTTTTTTGTTGTTATGTTATGAAGAAGGGGATGGGGTGAGCGGCTCCCTCTAGTTTTCTGGTGGGGGGACGGCTGGTTGCGACTGGGGAAAATGGGGGGTAGGCGGCAGGTTTGGCGGCGGCCGCTGATCTCTTGTCTAGGGTGTGTTGTGTTCTTTTGTTCTTGGTCTGCTAGGGTTTTTTTTCTATTAGTTTTCAGCTTTTTATGTTATGAAGAAGAGAAGGGATACTAGGGTTTTAGGAGATAACGGGCGGGTCGGGTTTGGACGGGTTGAAAATGGGTCAAGGGTGTTGGGTAAGGTATTTTGGGCTTTAAAATTTGGGCGTAAAGTCTAAAAATTGCAAAATACTACTAGAATCCTATTGAAATTAAAATAACTAAATATTTTAAAAATACTACCTTTAAAAATTGCGCGGGTCAAAAATTACGTGCTTACAGCTGCCCCTCTTTGCTCGTAAACACGAAGAGTTTTCGGAGCAAAGAACTATAAGCAACGTAATCAATTTATGACCCGACGCTTATTTAGAAGAAGATAAAGATGGCTAAAAAGACTGTGACCGAGCCCTGGTATCTAAGCTGCCTACATATCCTCGGCTATAAAGGAATCAGGTCACGTGTAGTTCAAAAGTGAATGAGATGATGGAGTTTACCGAGGTGGAGAGTCGAGTCGAGTGCCGTCGAGGTTCCAGCCCACGGTCCTGTTATTACATCAAAATCAGAAAATGAAAAAGGCTAACTAAACCTATTAACTATGAGTTACAAGATTCCTATCTATAAGTCTTCTGAAGCTTGATCTTGATTCTTGAATGGTTCTTCAGGCAGACTTCAGATCTGAACCTTGATGCTCGCTAGATGAAGGTGTTAGCTCGTTTTCTTCTTCTTTTCGGATCAAAACCGGACAAACAATGCTTGTGACTTTAGTCATATCTTGAGCGATCCACCTCTTGTCTCGGCCTCTGCGTTTTGGACTCACCTCCCTTTTCTCATTTTTTCTTTTTCTTTTTCCTTTTTTTGGTTTTTCTTTTCTATTCTGGATTGAAATTCCTTATGTTGATCACCTCGGATTATTGACTCGCATTCTTGCCGCGAGCTTCTGCTACTTCTAGCATGAACGGATTTCTGAAATGATTTCCCTCATTATCCGGGTAGGTGCCTGACATTACAACAAAACAAACAAAACAAAAGAAATTTTTCTGCCCCAGTTTGGGACTCGGGCATAAATGTGCATGTTAATTGGATCACGCTACCTACAAAGCTCTCAAAATTCTAAAATTAAATCCCATTATCCAGGAGGGTCCTGAGAATTCCAAAATTAAATCCCATTATCCAGGAAGGTCCTGAGAACTCTAAAATTAATCCCATTATACAGGAGGGTCCTGAAAGCTCCAAATTAAATCCCATTATCCAGGAGGGTCCTGAAAATTCTAAAACTAAATCCCATTATCCAGGAGGGTCCTGAAAATTCTAAAATTAAATCTCATTGTCCAAGAGGGTCCTGAAAATTCAAAAATTAAAACCCATTATCCAAGAGGGTCCTGAAAATTCTAAAACTAAATCCCATTATCCAGGAGGGTCCTGAAAATTCTAAAACTAAATCCCATTATCCAGGAGGGTCCTGAAAATTCTAAAATTAAATCCTATTATCCAGGAGGGTCCTGAAAATTCAAAAAAATTAAATCCCATTATCCAGGAGGGTCCTGAGAACTTTAAACTAAATCCCATTATCCAGGAGGGTCCTGAAAACTTAAAATTAAATCCCATTATCCAGGAGGGTCCCGAAAACTTAAAAATAAATCCCATTATCCAGGAGGGTCCTGAAAACATAAAATTAAATCCCATTATCCAGGAGGGTCCTGAAAACTTAAAATTAAATCCCATTATCCAGGAGGGTCCTGAAAATTCTAAAATTAAATCCCATTATCTAGGAGGGTCTTGAAAACTTAAAATTAAATCCCATTATCCAGGAGGGTCCTGAAAACTTAAAATTAAATCCCATTATCCAAGAGGGTCCTGAAAATTCAAAAATTAAATCCCATTATCCATGAGGGTCCTGAAAACTTAAAACTAAATCCCATTATCCAGGAGGGTCCCGAAAACTTAAAACTAAATCCCATTATCCGGGAGGGTCCCGAAAACTTAAAACTAAATCCCATTATCCATGAGGGTCCCGAAAATTCTAAAACTAAATCCCATTATCCAGGGGAGGGACCTGAAAATTCAAAAACTAAATCCCATTATCCAGGAGGGTCCCGAAAACTCTAAAATTAAATCCAATTATCCAGGAGGGTCCTGAAAATTCTAAAACTAAATCCCATTATCCAGGAGGGTCCTGAAAATTCTAAAATTAAATCCCATTATCCAGGAGGGTCCTGAAAATTCTAAAATTAAATCCCATTATCCAGGAGGGTCCTGAAAATTCTAAAATTAAATCCCATTATCCAGGAGGGTCCTGAAAATTCTAAAACTAAATCCCATTATCCAGGAGGGTCCTGAGAACTTTAAACTTAAATCCCATGAGCCACGCTCCCATCTTGGATGATTCTGAATTTAATTTTGCTCCATGAACAATGTTTTTCCCATAGGAGGTACCTGTGGACTTAAAAACAAATTTCTTGCTCCTGCTTCAGACAAATAAAATCTTGTTAGTTTGAAAATGTGGTGGTTAGTTTGTGGCATTATTCCTAAACATCTGCTTCCACCACTGCCATGTTTCGTCTTGATTAGCTTCTTCAGGCTAGCAAGGAGTTGTTTGACCTTTTGATCTGAATTAGACCACAAAACCTCTGACTTGAATCTCTCACATTCACTTGTTGCATTGTGTTTTTATTTTGAGAATTGTTGAGTCTTTATATTTTCTCAAAATTCAAGATCCACTCAACTGCCTGAACCTCAGTTATCACCTTACTTCTTATTCTAAATCATGTCAATTGTGATGTGCATGGCCGAACTCCGCTTTGTGCATTGGAAAGCTGGTGGCAAATTTTAAAGTCATTTCTCACTTATTCTGACCAAATAGACTCAAGAAGGGACTCAAACAAAACGAGAGGAACAAAATAAGGGACAAGGGAAAGAGATGATACTTAACAAAAAAATTACTAAGTAGAAACTTATCAGATGTGGATACCAACCCTAATGACCAGGACATGCACCTTTGGATCGAGTGGCCTAATCTCTCAAGCAAGTCTAATATTCAACTCTTGTTGTACCTCTTCGCTGTGAAACTGGGCTTCAGCGCTTCAATTGTCTCATTTGATCCACAATCCTTAGTCGACTTGTAGTGCCGTGAAGGGTTTTCACCATCAAGCCTCTCTCATTTTGCTCTTTTTCTCAACTCATCGTCGCCTTACGATGCCCTTGAGGGTTTTCACCGATAAGACTCTCTCATTTTATCATTTTTTCTCATTGTTCTGAGAACAAAGGTACTACCCATGATGCAGGAAGATCATACTTTCATCAACAATTATTATTGTATATTAATTTGAGATTGCGATAGGAATCCATAAACTTAAAATCCTGGATACGCCTATGTATATTGCTATACATTAAGAATACGATGAAAAATTTAAAATTAAATTATTTCTAAGTATAAAAATATACGTATCATTTTTTGTAATAAACTAAAAAAAATGCTTCACATAAATTGTATATGGCCATTGAGGGAATATATAGAAGTCTTTAATGGGAAATGATAGTACGTAGGTGATTCTTTTTTCTTTTCCATCAATTGATAAAGTACAGCCATTTTGTTGTTCTGTCCTCTCTCTCTCTCTTTCGTGGATATACAATTCTAGGCAGACATCAGTAAGAAAGTTTATTGTAGAAAGCAAAGCTTTTGAATTGCTGCTTAATTCTCGTACGTCCTTAATTATTCTTGACTTTGGTGGTTTTGCATGAGTTTATGAATTGTGACGCAGCACCCATCACCGCGTGCCTGTCACCGAAATCATTTTGTCTTCCATTCAACTTTGTCTCCGTACCCAGTTTGTTAGCACGGAAAGGACGAGTAGAATATGATTCTGCATTTAATCGTTTGAATTTTGATTCTGCATTTAACTACCTACCCTACATATTTATAAACTTTCTTTCCTTCTTGTGGCCAGGGTATTTGTTGGAATTTCTTATCTATATTTCCTTTTAGCCATGTACATACGTCATGTTTATTTCCAAGTAAAGTAAGAGAAAGAGATGTTGTAGATATAGATATTGTGTATTAGGAGTTTACAAAGAAAATCAATAAACCACATCAAATTAATAATTCGAATCAAACGACTTGGATAGTATGTGACCATGTTCAAGTTAGCAAATGCTGAGTTAATGATCAATGACTATTAATAAATACGAGGATAAAAATATGCAATAAATGTGATAAATGACATCAAATATAATAAGAAGGAATTTGTCACCCAAATGCTGGATGAGATGGATGATTCCTTCCTCTAACCACAACGTGTGACATCAGACAATGGAAATGAACTATGTGTTCTTAGATCTTTCATAAAAGTTTCAAATCCATTTTTGTTGCTCTCTCTTCCTATTTATAAGGGATATTCCCAGAAAAGCCTAAAAAAGACAATATGGGAGAATATTCAATACATTATTCATATTCATAATCCTAGGAATATTCTAACAGTTGCTGTCGTTTGCTCTCTACTTGACCAAGGCACTGGTCTCTCCCTTTGAGTGACTCCTCGCCACTAGATCATGCTTGGTTTTGACCTCGGTCACAGCTCGTCCGTCCGCATTCGCTAAACTAGACCTAATTTTGGCTCATACAGTTAGTCCTTCCTCTTATTGAGTTCGTCCTCTTGGAAGTCCTTGCTGAGTAGATTTATCTGTATCTAATCACAAGATATTTCGTCGTGGAGAATGAGCTGAATTGGTCGACGTCACGTTGATGACGGACCATCTGATGTTATGACCACGCGTGTCATCATTACACATCTTCCCAATGCAATGCGTCATCTTCAGTGCCCATGTTGCTTTGATTTTAGTGTCAATGACAGTTTCTTGCATCGATCTGGGGCTATAATACCTTATAAATAGGGGAAGAGAGAATAAAAAATGAGACTTTTCAAACTTCATACTCTTTTGGCACTTTGCTTGTTCTTTTGCTTCTTCTCTAACCCTTGCTTCCCATTTGCTTCTACTTTTCAGCTCTAGCTTATAGTTTCTTTTCCCGTTGATACCCTTCTTTCGGTTCTACTATATACACGTTTCTTGCAGAAATGGAAAACTCCCTTCACACTTCTGACATAGTTTCCAATGCCACCGCTTTATCGGTAGCCATGCCTTCAGGTAGTGGTGAACCCATGAATGCAGAAGACGAAAGTTTTCCCACCGTAGAGGAGATAGTTCCTCGGAACCCATCGATAGAAATGACTTTCAGAAAGAACTTGCCCTTACTCCTGAGCAGGTACTATAAGTCCTGGGGTCAAAGTAAATATCTGACATGTTGTCTAAATTCCGTATTCCTGCTTCCGCGGGGAACGACTCGATACAAATTCATCGACCTGGGTATAACACTTTATACCAATACCCATTTTAGCGGGTTAATCTCTTCCCCTTCCTGCACTCGGTGAGGAGTTTTGCCATTTTTATGGAATTTTCTCGGCACAACTTTCCCCTGACCTATATACAGCCTTTTTGATGCTTGCAAAGTTCGCAGAGTTGGCCAGTTTCAAAGTCTCCATTTGTTATCTACTGCATCTCTTCTCTCCTAGTTTCTACAGAGACACGTTGATTCATCTCCGCCATCGTGGGATTAAATATTGGTGATGGGGATGGATGACAAGGTGAACCGCCAGTTCTGGTATAATTACTTCTTCTACAGGACTAATCATGTAGTGGCATACTCATCCGGGTTCCCTGATAAGTGAAACTTCAATCGTAAGGGCCTTTTACCTTTTGTCATATATTTTGTTTATCCCTCCTCTTTTTGTTTTTGAATTGCTCATGTCTTTCTACTTTTAGCTGGTAAGCGTCAACCTTGCTTGGTTCCTAACATCGAAGACCGGGTGACTTACGTCTTACCTCATACAATGGGGATTCATGACTGGATGTCCTTTAACAAGCGGTTAAGTCCCAAGCCTTTGACTAGTGAGTTTGATTTCTATTTCTACGATCTTTTCACTTTCGCTATAGTTTAACAATGTCTTTTCATTATTTTTATTAAATGTGATTTTCATTTTGCGCCAGGTCGGTGAGCTTACAGAAAGACGAAGGTTTTTGTGCCCGCATTCCGCCGGGCAGTTGCATCAGCTAGAATGCAATTCGAACTAGCTGAGTTTGTACGAAAGGGTCAAACTCTAGCTCCGATATTGGGTGATTTCACCTTACAAGAAGCTATCATGTCAGCTGAGATCTCCGATAACCACGTCCTGCACCTAATTGACGAGTTGTCTCATGACGAGGGGGAGGTGGTACTGAGGAAAGGAGGATGGTGGAGACTGTAAGGGTTGGTGCTGCTGATACTGAGTTGGAAAGTCCCATTATTTTGGATGTGGGGGCGGTGCCCATACTGGGTATTGAAGCTACTCCCACGCTGGCTATCGTTATGGAGGAAAGACCATCAAAGGTTGAAGGGACCTCTGATTGAGGGGAACCTGTATCAGTAGCCGGGGTTGGCTCATCATCAGTGGGCGGAAGGGATAAATTTATCCTCGTAGAAAATGGTGAGTCAGGCTTTGATGTCGACCCTGAAGAGGTGTGGGCTTTTGAGGAGAGGCTCAGGTAAGCGGAGATAAGAATGGATGGGCCTGCTCATCACATAGTCATCCCCTTAGATTAGGACCTCTTTGCCAATTCAGAATAGGAGGTGCCAACCTTCGCTCGTCTATGTACAGATTCTAAGAACAGGACGATGCAGACGCTGAAGGATGTGGATCTACCGTTGGGTATATCAGGCATGGCCTTGCGCGTAACTTTGCTTTTCCCATGTTAGGTTAGTTTATTTCGTATATGTAATTTACTTCCAATGACATATAATCTTTTGCATGTAAGACCCTTATTATGGAGATTGAGCATGATCGACGTGAAGAGCGTAGGACGTCCCTCTTAAAGAAGATGGTATCCAAGTACAAAAAGTACTATTCTAAGCACTGACGCTAGTCAAGTTATTTAACAACAATTTTTAGACGCTTCGCGACGAGCTCAAGCAGAAGGATGAGGAGCTGAAGGAGAAGTATGGGGAGATTATGATGGCTATTGGCTGGTGTAGCATGCTTGAGTAGGAGCTAAGGGCTAAGGAGGATGAGCTCGAGGTGAGCAAGGGAGTGATGGCCAAAAACACCACCTTCAGGCATGGGTGGCATCTTTAAGGGTTAAGCTCGAGTAGAACCAAGCAAGGGCCATCAATTTGATGGGTAAGTTGAACGGCAGGGTTGAAGAGTTAGGTGGAGCCGAGAATGTCAGAATGGCCACTATGGTAGAGGTAGCAGCCTAATGGGGCACCCTTCATGTTTGCTGGTCTGAGCAGACTACTGAGGCGAAAACTCGATGCTCAAGAAGGCAAGGTTTAAGGAGAAGATTGGGGGTTCGGAGGCGGAGCTATCTGAGCTGAATGAGCTAGTTGTCACCTTAAGAGTCAAGAATATGCAATAGTAGGCCCAGCCGTCTACATCCCGTACTTCTATCGATCCCGGTGTGTCAGGGGAATTGTATGAAATATGGGTTCATGCTTACGCCTGACTTGATATGTAAAGGTTTTTGAAGACGACTAGGAAGATTTCTTAGGCGGAACTTGAAGATATTCATGTCAAGGAATGTGCAGCTCGTAATGCCTGTGGTTATGATCCTGGTACGCCCAACGGGGAAGATGATGGAGACGCCCTTGCATATGACCCTTGGTATGACGACGAGTATGCTGGTGATGTCGATAATAATGCGACGTGAAGTCTTTGTACTTGGAATGTATGATGATGCAACATAAAGTCTTTGCACTTGGAATGTATTTTTTGTGTTTTGCTGTTTTATTTTTGTGGGGGCGCCTTTCAAGCCCTTTGTATAATGTATTGGAATGGAAATGATTGAAATGGAATAGTTGTCTTTTGTTATGTATTTCTGAGTCTTTTTTTTTGTGAGTCTTCTTTTGTGAGAAAGTCCCCGACCTTTGATCAATCGAATGTAAGTTGATTTGAACGAGGTCGAATGTAGATCAATTCGAATGAGGTCCATTGTATGTTAATCCAAGCGAAGTCGAATGTAGGTCGATTCAAACAAAGTCAGTTGTAAATTAATTCGAGCGAGGTCGAATGTAGATCGATTCGAATGAGGTCTAATGTATGTTAATTCAAGCGAGGTTGAATTTATATTAATTCAAGCGAGGTCGAATATACATTGATTCGAGCGAGGTCGAATGTATATTAATTCAAGCAATGTCGAATGTATATTGATTCGAGCGAGGTCGAATATGTATTGATTAGATCGAGTTCAAATGTGTATTGATTCGATCGAGGTTGAATGTATATTGATTCGATCGAGGTTGAATGTAAACTAATTCGAGCGAGGTCGAATGTATATTCATTCAAGCGAGGTTGAATGTATATTAATTCGAGCGAGGTCGAATGCATATTAATTTGAGCGAGGTTGAATGTATATTCCCTTTGTGTTGGTGTGATTGTGTACGTTTGGTTTTGTGTAAGAATGTCATACCGCTTTGTTTATTCAATACATGTTTCTGTTCGATCCCTACATGCATTTGAGGAGTCCCGATCTATCTTGTCCCATCATCGCTCGACCTGGAGAAGTGTCGATAGGTGGGGTGATGAACTTAATACCTAAACACGAGGTGCTGTCTGTGGGGAGTTCCTTGTTAAAAAGTTTAGTTTCTTGCTGTCACACCTCCTTTTTTAACTCTACTGGAAAGAAATGTGTATTACTACACTATACCCGTGAGGGCGTAGAAGGAGTTTTTCCAATTTAAGGACAGTCGGGACGGGATTAGTTATTTAAATTTTTCAGAGTCGCCACTTGAGAATATAACGGTGTCCCAAGTCACCGGTTTAATCCCGAACCGAGGAAAGTTTAACTTTGTTACAGTTTGTGAACTAGAAATCCGGATAAGGAATTCTGTTAACCCGGATAAAGGTGTTAGGCACTCCCGGATTCCGTGGTTCTAGCAAGGTCGCTCAACTGATTTTTTTATTTTAATCTGATTTCAATTTATATATTCTAAGCATGTACGAGTATTCCGCTTTTTGAATTTTAAGAATTTGTAACGTCGTGAAAATACATCCTCAACCACACTGTACCAGTACGCATGTGGCATTGAATATATTTCGACTTCGTTGAGAGTAGGATTTGGGTCACATAAATGTGCACCCGTTCAAATGAATGTATATTAAATTACGCCTAACGATGTCTATTCTTGTTATTTTTGTGAAAGATGGTGAAATTGTCTAATCGATCCTTCCCGATCTAAAGTTTTATAGTTATTATTTGGGGGCCCCGTGTGTTTTTATCATGTAACGAGGCTCGTCCCATTTCAATTTTAGGGGTTAAGCCTATTTGTGTACTATATTTTCTAATTCTGTTTTTTCCCTAATAGAAATGCTTATAAACGATTTTATGTCATTATTTGTTTGGATCCAGGCCTTTATTCATTATTAGGCCTGGAATCTAGGCCAACTTAAGAGAGTCGTACCAAGGTACAATTGGCTACTTGGAGCCCGATTTTTCTAAATCTTTTAAAATTGAATGTGATACTTCTGGCAAATTAATAGGTGATGTTTTGATGCAAGATTCTAAACCTATTGCATACTTTACTGAGAAGCCGAGTGGAGCTACATTGAACTATTCCACTTATGAGAAAGAGCTATATGATTTGGTAAGGACTTTATCCACATGGCAATATTACTTGAGGCCGAGAGAGTTATTCATTAAAAACTGACCATGAATCCTAGAAGTACTTGAAGAGTCAAGGTAAGCTTAGTAGGAGGCATGCTAAGTGGGTTGAATTCTTTGAAACATTTCCATATGTATTTTCATACAAATAAGGGAAAGAAAATGTTGTTGCTGATAAACTTTCAAGAAGGTATATCTTAGTTTCTACTCTTCTAAATTGATGGGTTTTGATCAAATCAAGGGATTTTATGCTAATGATGTTAATTTTGACAAGATTTTTACAGACTGTAATTTGGGTCTTTTGAGAGGTTTAATCTTCAAGATGTGTTTTTTTAAAGAAAAATAAGTTATGTGTTCCTAATTGCTCTTTACGTGAAGTATTTGTAAGGGAAGCACATTGTGGAGGCCTTATGGGTCACTTTGGAGTCCTAAAGACACGAGACATACTTGCTCAAATTTTTTTTTGGCCTTCCATGAGAAAAGATGTTGAAAAAGTGTGTGCACAGTGTTTGGAATATAAACAAGCTAAATCTAAGGTGTTACCACATGATCCTTAAACAATATTACTTGTTCCTGCTTCACATTGGATTGATATTTCTATGAATATTGTATTAGGTTTGCCTAGAACAAGGTGCGGTAAGGATAGTATATTTGTTGTGGTAGATAGGTTCTTGAAAATGGCTCATTTTATTCCTTGTTGAAAGCCAAATGATGCTTCACTTGTTGCTGATCTATTTGTAAAAGAAGTTGTTAAGTTGCATGGTATACCTAGAACTATTGTTAGTGATAGGGATGCTAAGTTTTTGAGCCACTTTTGGCGTGTATCTTGGAAAAAGTTAGGCACTAAATTATTGTTTTCCACTTCTTGTCACCCAAAAACTGAAGTAGTTAATTGAACCTTAGAAAACATATTGAGGGTTTTTTTCAAAGGTAAATAACTTCTTGGGAAGATCACTTACCTATGATTGAATTTGCTTACAATACAACAATCTATTCTTTTATAGGTATGTTTGAGGTTGTTTATGGTTGTAATCCCTTTACCTCCCCCCCCCCTTCCGATTTATTACCATTACCTACGAATGATATTGTTAATCTTGATGGTAGGACAAATGCTGAAATGATGAAAAAAATTCTTGAGCACACAAGGCTTGCAATTGAAAAAAAAAATGAGCAAACTGCCTTGAGAAAGAATAAGGGTCGAAAACAAGTTGTTTTTTCAACCGAGAGATTTAGTTTGGATAAAAGTCAAAGTAGCATCCTAGAGGAGATAACCCATTTCAAGTCCTTGAAAGGATTGGAGACAATTCTTACAAGTTGGACCTTCCTAGTGAGTTTCAAGTAAGTGTTACATTCAATGTTGCTGACTTGTCTTTGTTTGATGTAGGATCGAATTCGAGGACGAATTCTTTACAAGAAGAGGCTAATGATAGCATCAAGGACAATGATAGAATTTTGGAAGCTCTGAGAAAGCCATTTACAAGATCTCAAGCTAAAGAATTGCAGATTAAGGTTGCTGGACTTCAATGGCAAATAAATAAGATTCTAATTGTAGAGGAAGAGCTCAAGTCCAAAAGGAGATGAATTGTCCAAGTTTTGCAATTATTTGGTGGCTCAAATTGAAGTCCAAGAGGAGGAATATTGCATCCCAACATCAGCCCTTGAAGTCCACCAAAGGCACCCAGAAGAGCTTAAAATAAGTTTAAAAGAGGTCCAAAATGGGCTATTTCAAAAGGAGCCCAATAAGAGTCCAAACCAATGGCTCACACTAGTAGTTTTAAGGCCCAAATCTGCCCCTAAGGGATTTTGTCTCCCATTCCCTTATTTTGATTAGCTTTTATTAGGTTTTCTAGTATTTAGCTTAGCCTCTAAGTCAGGGTTTGTCTTGGCAACCACCTTACCTAGTTTTAAGGAGTTTTACTCCTATAAATAGGAGTTCTTTCATTCACTGTGGGACTTCATTATTGATTTACAATATTATATTTTGAGAGTTCTGTTGTACCTTTGTTGCTTATGCTTTAAAATTTATCTTTCAACCTTTACTAAATCATAGTTCAAGGTAGTAAAATAACTTCTTTATTATGATGTTATTTATTCCTTTGTGATATTCTTAGAAGGCAATTAACACTAATTATTAATTATTGTCTCAAGTTACTCGGAAAGCATTCAAGATCCAAATCTATTATTTTTTATTTGTTCTTTAAGTAAAGGCTTTTTATTTCTTCAATAAATCAAAACATTGTTGTTTAATCTTGTCAAGGCTATAAAACTTGCGTTTTTGAAATTCTTTCCCTAAATATCCCATATCCATTGTTTTCAGAGCTTCAATTTCTTATTGTTATTGCTTTTGTACTTCTTAAATTCTTTACTCTAGTTTGGATTCCCAAATTGGATGTTATCAGATACTGAGAAAGGAATATGTAAGCAGGCCTAACTCAGCCATCAATCAAATAAGAAGGAACGCAAGTACCTTGACTAAAGTGCAAAAAAAAAAAAAAAAAAAAATATATATATATATATATATATATATATATATATATATATATATATATATATATATATATATAATGGGGAAGCGCAAGCAGCTAACACTGCCAGCTGACTGCCCCTTTTGCACTTTTGAGTGCTTGAAATATCTCATTTATCAATATTCTCAACCAAAAGATCGCACGCAGATCTATGACCTGCCCATATAGGCGCAGGAGTCACTGGGCACAGACAAGACACTTTCCCCCAAGTAAGGATGGAATAAATCAGGAATAACACCTGCAGGATTCTTAATCATTTGAACAAATAAAAGTGTCCACAAAATTTAAACCACGAGTTTCTTTATTAATGTACTTTTTAAGATGTGCATAGTCCAAAATTTTCCATGCACCAAGTTGATTGAAGATTGCAAGTCAGCAGCACAGGCAGGAATAAATGGTAATGCCTTGTTCAACAAGGAAAAAACAAGATAAAATCGTAATGGATCAACAACTTATATCCTTGTTACTTGAGTTTCTCAAATAGCTTCGGGGCAACCTGGGTGAACAGTTCACAAAAAGATTAGAAAACAACAAACAAACAAAAATAACCACAAAACTTAAAAAATGCTTAAAGCAGAGAGGCAGCACAAGCCTCCCCCCAAAAAAACGAGTCAAAGAAGATGCTAAACAGACCGACAATGGAGAATATAGAAATAGAAGCTTACGCATTTGTCAATGCATTGCCAATAATCAAAATACTGTCCAGTGCAATGCTTGTGCCCTGATTCATCACCTTCTACCCTTCTAGTACATGCCTGTAGGATGCAGATTCCCAATGAGAGCCAAAGAAGAAAACCACTATAAACGTTGAAGGCATTTGCAAGAAATTCAGGCAACTGAAAAAAACTGGTCTTCTTCAGACTTTATCATAATCCAAACCCCACCCTCCCCCCCACCCCCACCCCCCACCCCAAAAAAAAGGAAAGAAAAGAAGGGGTTATAGCAAACACAAAGAAAATTGTCATTATGGATTATAGGGTAGCAAAAACAATCAAATATTGCAAGCCATAAATTTATGGTGACCAGAACTAATGACAATTATCTATCCAATTTGTAAATATTGATGTCACAATTTGCCCAAAAGAATTGCCATATCAGATTAATGAAACAGATTAATAGATAACCATCATAGAGCAATGAGAATGAAGTGCCCCGCCAAATAACCCTAACCAGTTGAAATCTGGAGTGCCAATACGCTGGTGGGGGGGGGCATAAGCATGCTTTTTTGGCTACTTTGAAAGACCAAACAGTTACAGATTAAGTCCCTTAACATTAATCATATGTTGCTTCATCTCTTCTGAGTCACATAAAGAAAAACTTCCTGACTTACCATATTACTAGTTGATTTTGTATTGAGGGTAGTTGATCATTGAATTGATTGATACGTCAACGATAACATTTGATATTTTCAAAATACAAACTTTCAGGTCTAACATAACATAATCCAATATATTTTTGTGTCACTCTGAGTTCTTGTGGAGACCGTAGATCTTATAGTATTGAAAATATTTTTTTTTGAGAATGGTAACAATATATAGTATTGAAAATATTAAAAATCAAACTATACCAAATTCATGACAAATAAAGAAGGTAATAGCTTTCTCAATTTCAAATTGGTGTGTTTGAAAACAATTTCTTTTATTTGTTTTCTGGGAGAATTATTTTAATTCTGAGTTTTGGAAATTAATGTATTTGGGATATTATTATAAGAAATATATACTTATGTGTGTGTTTCGATTTAATTCTGGAACAATTGGTTTTAAGGGGAAATAAGGCGAACTAAGACATTAATTAAAAAAAATTGAGGCAGTTTGCTGTTTTGCACGAAAAAACTAATGGATAGTGAACAAAGACAGGCCCACTTCTGACAGTGAGGCCATAGCTGTCCAAATTGAAGTTTGTTTCAGAACCTTGAAAACACAATTGTTGTCAAAAACATATACAGTGGTATACTAAGGTTCCATTTAAAAGAACTTATCAACACTAGAATGCTTCAAAAGTCTCAAACTAATACAAAATTCAACTACCATACCCATTTATAAAACAAACATGATAATGTTAAAATTTATACAAGTTAGACTTCCATTAACATAAACGATCAAGACCAGGTTATAGCTCATTCCACTAATTAGCTTAATCGGCAGAAAACCCAAAAAAGAGAATATAAGTAATTTTTTCAAATAATTATATAAGAATAAAAAAGGCCTCTGAAATAACTGAAAGCCTGTTTCACTTTGGTGGAATCACCTGATACTCCTTTAGCTGCCTTACACACTTAGGCTTGCAAGTTACTTCCAGTGTCGCCTTTGGGTCAACAACTTCCTCGTCCGACCTGAACAAACCAAACCCTCAGCAATGTTTTTTCTTAGAGATGAAAATATAAGCAAGATCCCACGCGTCGAAGAATAAATCTTGCATGTAAAAGTCAAACTATAAACCGGGACTAAAAGAGTGAAGCAAACTACGCATACAAAAGTACAAAACAGACTAGAGAAGTGGTATTAGGGAATTGTGGACTAGCCAAAATAGCATTCTGGCTTTTTCATGTATCTCAACCAAACAAACTCAATAGACTCTAAGTTGTCACTAGTCATTAATTACTGCGGTCTAGCTCCATGCTTGTAATATGAGCTTCATATTAGCAAATCATTGAGATAATTATCGTATGAGAATAACAATAAGATGCTTCTGACATAAATTAGTTATTACAGAAGTCAGCATGAAAATGTCTCTCTGGCTACCAGTCTTAAACAAATACAAGCTTATGAAGAGGGCCGACACACTAATCACATACATCTGATTGTGGTGGTTCTTTGGCTAATCTAAATGTAAGGCTTTGTAAGCCAAGTAAAAGAAGGGACATCCTTAGTATTTCTCGCCAGCTAGGAACGTCAACAAACACACTGTATGAATAGAGAAGAATAGAGGAGAACAACAGCAAATGTCTGTGCACTGGAAAACACCAATCGAATTGAGCATTTGACCAAGCACCGCTAGGACTTATTTAATGTTTGAATAGGGAGTGTACACTCGAGAACGGTGCTTCTGACTAAAAACCAATCTATAACACTACACTCTACGGGCCAATAAATGGACAGGAGAATAGAGATAGTTTAAGCTTTACTTTTCCTTATAAAAAAATAGGAGATAGCAGGCTAGCATGGTTGAAAGATTTTAGCCTCATGACCTTGAAGTTGGTTGTTGAAATTTGGAAAAGATTTGAGTTTAAACAAAACAGATAATACCAAGTTAGTTACGCAATGAAGCTGGAGCTTTATTAGTAGTTTAGATATACAGTCAACTAAATGTAACTGTTAATTTTAGATTATGGTGTGTAAGCTAAGCTTTTAACTGTTAAGGCTAAGGTGAAGCCCCAACACTAGTAACCGAATACAAATATAACAGGATATGTTCGGTTCTAGGACACTCATTCCCACTCTCCACTCAAACCTGTGAAGGTATTTCCGTCCAAGATATAGATAGTACTTCTCCAAGAGATACACAATTCATCATGTCTACTTAGAAACTATTAGGTCGCCAGTAAATGTTTTTTGTACAGATGTGTTATATTGATAGTTATTTGCATATTAGAAGACTAATATGATATTGCAGATAATCAAACTATTCGTTTTTCTATACCAAATAAACAAAAGAAAATTACGGGAAAATAACATGAACTATTTTACAACAGGGTTTCATCGAATTTACTTCTCTCAACATAGGTTCCAATTAAGAACCAACCTCAGATTGGTATAGTCAAACACTTGGCTCTTCCTCAAAATAAATCAGTCAAAATAAAGAAGATTAACTAAATATGATATCTTTTTAATTGTTTCAGAAATAAAATTATTATTGGAATTTCAGTTTTTAACAACCTATACTCACAATTTATAACTGAAGAAACTAAGTAAAAATCTACACCCACAAATATGTAATGAGTTACTCATAAACAGTGAAATCCTATTTAGTTAAAATTTTCCATTAATATAATTTGATAACAGGCAAAATGAGAAACATAAATCACATCAATAGTAACCTAAAATTAAATAACTAATGAAGAGAATAATTTCATTATCAGTAGATCAATAGGACTCACATGGCAAATAGATATTGGAGACGAAGGCTTCGATACAGCAAATTTACCTGCAAATGAAACTTTTACACTAATCAATACAAAATTAGCCGGTTAATAAGTAGAAAAAGGATTAAAAGAACTCAAATTTCTCCATACATAAAACCAAAATATGCAGATCGGAAAAAAACCGCGAAAGAGGAAACAGATCAAGTGTGAAGAAGAGGAGCAAAGGCCAAACCTGAGTCTCGTAGAATCAATGAGCTGCGGATGGCAAAGAAGACACAGAATAGAAAGTCTTAAAAAGGCTTTTGTTGGGCTTTTATGATAGTTGGGCTTTTTGGCGGGTGTGTAGGCCCAATGGTAGAATTCCTAACAAAAAAATTGAAGGAATTATTACCTTTCTATACATTATTCAAAAGGGCGTCTATCACTTTAAGACAAGAGGGGTTGCTCTGATGGTAAGCAACCCCCACTTCCAACCGAGAGGTTGTCCACTTCCAACCAAGAGGTTGTGAATTCGAGTCACCCCAAGAGCTATGTGGTGAGTTGCCGAGGGTTTATTGGAAACAGCCTCTATACCCTACCCCTACTCTCCCCTGACCCCACTAGTGGGATTATACTTGGGTTGTTGTTGTTGTTGTATACATTATTCAAAACTTTATTATCCTCCCTACTTAAGTTTCAATTTAATTATATAAGTATATACAATTAGATAAGTATCCTCTCTATCTCTTTGTCTCTCAATCTCGCTTTCTCTTCTTTCCCCAATTTTTCTTCCTCTGATGTCCTCTATATTTTTATTCTTTCATATTATATATATTTTTAATTGAATTCATAATAGATTTCAATCGTTTTACTATAGAATTTTAACTTAGCAATTTCCTTTTATGTTGTACAATTGGTCTTCAAATTGAAATTCTCAATCAATAAATTTTGAAGGTGATTGACTCTCCACCATTAACAACCGTTAAAAAGCTTTGTAGCTTTAAATTAAAATTTGGGTTTTTAAAAATTATCTTTTATTTGGATTGGTGTTGTTGCAAACAATTAAAAATATTAATTGGAGTTTATATCTCAATCTTAAGGGTGTTTGGTGAAGAATTGTTTGACTCTCCACCATTGACAACCATTAAAAAGCTATGTAGCTTTAAATTCTTTTATTTGAATTGGTCTTGTTGCAAACAATTGAAAATATTATTTGGAGTTTATATCTCAATCTTAAGGGTGTTTGGTGAAGATTAGACTTGATTTTGGGTGAATTTCAGATTAAGAAGAAGAAGAAGAAGAAGATGTGACATACAATATACTTACGAAGCTATAGTAAATTTATACTATAATTGTAGGTAAATTGTGTTATTATATATATATATATATATATATATATTATATTTGAATGTTGTATAAAGTTGAAAAATAGTTATATAATATATGAATTGTTGGATAAAATCTGTATTGAAGTCTTGTAGAATCACCCCGCCTCGAGAATGGTAAGCCTGAGTAGAGTTACCTAGATCTGCACATGAAAAAAATGCGCACGAAGGCCATAAGTACATCACATCGATACTCAGTAAGTGTCAAGCCTAACCTCGGTTGGGTAGTGACGAGGAAAGTCAGGGCCCTATTAAGATTAAATAAATAATAAAGTGACAGGATAAGATAAGTAGTGCAATTGTGAATCTACAGTAAGAACCTATGCAACATAATAAAAGTATAATAATGGAAAACAAAAGTATAAGCAAACCACAAGGAACTACCACTCATAACAAGGAATATATATATATTCTATTTGAATGTTGTATAAAAGTTGAAAAATAGTTATATAATGTATGAATTGTTGGATAAAATTTATATTGAAGTCTCATAGAATCGCCCTGCCTCAAAAATGGTAAGTATGAGTAGAGTTACCTGGATATGCACATGAAAAACATGCGCAGTAAGGGCAAGAGTACACCATAGCAGTACTGAGTAAGTGCCAAACCTAACATCGATTGAGTAGTGACGAGGAAGGTCAGGGCCCTATTAAGATTAAATAAATAATAAAGTAACAGGATAAGATAAGTAGTGCAATTATGAATCTACGGTAAGAGCTTGTACAAAATAATAAAAGTACAATAACGGAAAACAAAGGTATAGGCAAGCCACAAGGAACTACCACTCATAACAAGGATGATAACCGGGGATTTCTTAGTATCCCATGGATCTCTTGGTATCCTCAAAAATATACTAGAGATCTCTTCGTATCTCGTGGATCTCTTAGTATCTTCAATATACATGCAAGGGGTCTCTTAGTATCCCGCACCTCAGTCCAGATCATAAGTATTTACAGGGGATCTCCTGGGATGGCGTCCCGTAGTCCCAAATTTAAAACGCACAACAACAACGCAAAAATACTCAATAAATGCTAAGTTTCGTACTAAGTAGATAGATAAGTCTAGCCTAACATGCTTTACGTAAGGCAATTTAAGCAAATAGGCAATTAAGTCTACTAAACATGCTTTTCTAAACTAACAACATGCTAAATATGAAAGTATAATGAAGCAGGAGGAGGGGCTCAATTGAAATACTTAAAGAAAACCGATTTTTCAAAAATTAGCTCAAGTACGCGCTCGTCACCTCACGTACGAGGTATTTCAGTTATCACGATATCAATCCTAAGGGGTGAGGTCCCCCACACAAGGTTAGACAAGCCACTTACCTCGAATATGTGTAAGTCAACCCGAAACTACGCCTTTGCCACGAGTATCCGACTCTAAATGGCCCAAATCTATTTAATTCAATTTCATAAAGTAAATAACACTTCAAATAACTGATTTTATAATTAAATTCTAAGTTACGATGCAAATTTAGGTTAAATAACCAAAATACTCCTTAGGTCTACGTCTCAGAATCAGGTAAAATTTATATTTTCAAAATCCTCATACTCTCACGAGTTCATACATACCAAGAACACTGAAATCGGAGCCAAATGACCCCTTAAATTCTTAATTCAAGTCTCTAAAATCTCAAGCCCTAATTTTTCCATTTTAGGCCTAGCTTCCATGATTTACTAGGTTGATTTCACATTAGAAACGAGTTTTAACACCAAGAATATTCCCTTCGAATCCCTCTTCAATCTCCTCCAAGAGCTCCAAAAATGATTAAAAATGGTGAAAATAAACTTCAAAGTCGCGGAACTCCTTTAAAACCATTCTGCCTAGCAGTTTTCGTATCTGCAGATGTCACGACCCGGATTTTCCCCCAACATCGGGATCGTGATGGCGCTTACTCGTGGTAGCTAGGCAAGCCACTGTATTCATACTATCCTATTTTTAACACAATTTTAATTAAATAAATGCGGAATACTTTATCAAAATAGAAATAACTAATTACAAGATGAAAATCATACTGAAATCCTCTACCCAAGACGTGGAGTCACCAACTCACGAACTACTACCGAATACTACACATAAGAGTTTGAAAGAAATATAACATAATTCTGTTTGTCTCGGAACAAAGAGACTACAGGTTTACAACGTATTTCATACTTTGCCCCCTTTATACGTCATAATTTCTTCTTACACGTCTTATTCTTTACACACAATCGAACTATCGCCGGTGAATCATAGAAAAAATCTAAAATTTTGCTAAATAGATTAAAATATAAAGGATCAAATTACCTACTTATTATTTGCATGCGAATCATAGAATACAAAAAACTGTGGTATATATATATATATATATATATATATATATATATATATATATATATATATATATATATATATATATATATATATATATATATATATATATATATATATATATATATATATATATATATATATATATATATATATATATATATATATATATATATATATATATATATATATATATATATATATATATATATATATATATATATATGCAATAACAGCCAATAACTCATAATATCCAGATTAATCTAATCAACATAATTAAGTCTTACTTTCGTGTCTCAATTCTTTACTTTTCTTTTCTTATCTCGTGGTAGGCGTACCACCCGCTCCCAAATATATCAATAGGATACCGGCAACTATGGCCAATGCCAAGATTCAAATCACTTTGTGGTCGGCGTGCCACACGATCCCATTTCTTATCATAAAAGTGGTCGGCGCGCCACACGATCCTAATTCTTTAATCTATATATTACCACAATTAACAAGAATTAACCAAGTAATAACACAATAAGGAATATCTCAAAAGAACTCAACAATTAACAACGGTTAATAAGTTCACAAGAAAAACAAAGTATAATGGAAACACAAGTAATATCAAGTCAAGGAATAGCAAATAGTTGCACGGCATCACCCAAATAAAATATAATGGAAAAATAAGTAATATCAAGTCAAGGAATAGCAAATAGTTGCACGACATCACCCAAATAAAATATAATGGAAAAACAAGTAATATCAAGTCAAGGAATGGCAAATAGTTGCACGCATCACCCTTCGTGCTTTTACTCTCATCAAGTCAAGGAATAGCAAATAGTTGCACGGCATCACCCTTCGTGCTTTTACTCTCATCCTCACCAAATAAGTAAATAAAGTGCACGACATCACCCTTCGTGCTTTTACTCTCATCCTCACATCCATAGTACGGCATGATCCTTCGTACATGGTTCAATAACAAGGCACGGCATGATCCTTCGTGCATAATCAATAAAACATGGCACGACATTAACCTTCGTGCATAAATAATAAAACATGGCACATAATCCTATTCCCTCAAGCTAGGATAGAACAAACACTTACCTCGAATGTTTAAGGCCAACTCAATGCTTACGCACCGTTTTTCCTTTTAAACTTATCTCCAAATGCTTCAAATCTGTTCACAAACAATATTGAAATACTAAAAACACGAATCGTAGGAATGAATTGGATAATAAATTTACTAATTTTCCGGATAAAATCCGAAATATATTTTAAAATTCAATAGTGGGACCCACATTTCGAATCCCGAAAAAACTTGCGAAATCCAAGCACTATTTCCGATATGAGTTCAACCATACCAAAATTACTAAATTTCGATAACATTTCGACCCTCAAATCCTCAAATCTATTCGAGAGGGTTTCTAAGCTTTTCCCGCAAAATTCATGGATTTAATGACAAAACTTGCAATAGAATCGAGTAATATAACCACAATTAAGTTAAGAACACTTACCCCGTTGTTTTCTCCGAAAATTTCTCGACCATCGCCTCTTCCCGAGCTCCAATTTGACAAAAAAAATGGAAAATGGGACAAATCCCATTTTCCAGAAATAAGTATTCTGTCCAGAAATTCGCGGGTACTGTTCACGCGTTTTTACTGTTCACGCGTTTTTACTATTCACGCGTTTTTACTGTTCACGCATTTTTACTGGTCATGGACTGTACACGGTACTGTGCACTGACTGTACACGTACTGTTCATAGGTACTGTACACGGTACTGTAAATGGGGTACTGTACACGACTGTACATGGGGTACTGTTCATGTGCACTGTTCACATAAGATTTTTCTGCAATTTCTGCCCATTTTCTAAGTCCGGATTTATTCCGAGACACCTCCGAAACACTCCCGAGTCCTCGGGGATCCAAACCAAATATGCACATTGACTCTAAAACATCATACAAACTCGCTCGAGTGATCAAATCGCCGAAATAACATCAAAATCATCAATTTTCATCAAATCAAGGCCTAAGTTTCCAAAAACTTCCGAAAATACACTTTCGATCAAAAACTTGACCAAACGATGTCCGAATAACCTGAAAATTTGCGTACATATCCAAAATCACCTAACGAAGCTACTGCAACTGTCGGAATTCCATTCCGACTCCCGGATCAAAATATCACCTATCGATCGGATTCCGCCAAAATTCCAACTTCGCCAAATTAGGCTAACTTCTTCACCGGACCTCCAAAATTACTTCCGATTGCGCTCCTAAGTCTTAAATCATCCCCGAAACTAACCGAATCATCGGAATTCAGTTCCGAGTCCTCTAACTCATAAGTCAACGTTGGGTTGACTTTTCCAACTTAAGCTTTCCTTAAAGAGATTAATTGTCCCTTTTCCTACCAAAATCAATCCGAATTGACTCAAAGTTTGCACACAAGTCACATTCGACATTACGGACTTGTACCAACTTTCGGAATCGCATTCTGACCCCGATATCAAAATTTTCACTTCCGGTAGAATTTTCTCATAAACCTTCAAATTCCTATATTTAGCCAAATGACTTCAAAATGACCTCCGGACATCCGAATTCACTTCCGATCGCTTTCCCAACTCCAAAATCACCATACGGATCTATTCCCAGACTCGGAATCCCAAATGGACATCTATAACTCTGAAATGCCTTCCAACCCAAATTTATAAAATTTTTCTAAAATACTAACTTCCACCATATACGCCGAAATGCTCACGGGTTATCAAAAACCAAATCCGGACATATGCTCAAGTTCAAAATCATCATACGAGCATGCTGGAACTTTTAGATCCCCATTCCGAGGTCATTTACTCAAAATTCCAATCCTAGTTCATTTCTTCAACTTTAAGCTTTCAGAATGAGAATTTCCATTTAAATTTGACTCCAAACTTCCTGAATTTTAATTCTGACCATACACACAAGTCAATATACCTGAAATGAAGCTGTTCATGGCCTCAATATGCTCAATGACGCATCGGGGCTCAGAACGACTGGTCGGGTCGTTACAGCAGACCTGGTCTGCGGTCCCATTTCTCTGGAACATACGTCGCATATGCGGCTTTTATTTAAGTGATCAAAAACCACATCTGCGGTTAACCTTCCACAGATGCAAAACCGCTTCTGCGGTATTCCTTCCGCATCAGCAGAACTTGAAGGAAAAGTCAAAAATTCGCTTATGCGGTCTTCTTAGTCGCTTCTACGGCACCGCATCTGTGATTTCCAACCCGCAGATGCAAAAATACGAGAAGCAGCAAAAATACAGCAGCTGTAAAAATATCTCAAAATTCCCCGTCAACCATCCGAAATCATCCTGAGGCTCCCGAGACCTCAACCAAAGGCACCAACATGTCTAATACCACTCCACAAACTTGTACCAATCCTTAAAACACCTAAAACAACATCGAAACCTCAAATTAACCATGGATTCAAGCATAAGAACTCCAAATTTTTCCAAATACGCTTACGATAAAAAACCCAACCAAACCATCTTCTAATGGCTTGAAAATTTGCACACACATCACAAATGACATAATGAAACTGCTACAACTCTCGGAACTCCATTTCGACCCTCGAATCAAAATCTCACTATCGAACCGGAAGCTTCAAAAATTAAACTTTTGGCATTTCAAGCCTAAATTAGCTACGGACCTCCAAAACACAATCCGACCACGCCCCTAAACCCGAAATCACATAACGGGCCTAATGGAACCACCAGGTTTCTATTCCAAGGCCGTCTTCACACTGCTCCAACTACGGTCAACTTTCTAATACATAAGCTCTCATTAGGGACTAAGTATCCCAAAACTCTTCGAAACTCAAAACCGAACATCCCATCAAATTAAAATAGTAGAAATAAACTTAGGGAAAGCAATTAATAGAGGATCGAAGCTTAATTTCCAAAAATGACCGACCGGATCGTTACAATATTACCTTCACCTCTGGAATGATTATTTTGAGAACCATTATTATTCTCCTATTTATAGATACAATCATGGTAAAATTTTATATTCCATCCTGTTCCACGCTCACATACATTTATACGGCCCAAACAATTATTTAGTTCTCATTTTAGACTTTTAATCTATTGCTACCAATTTCGCTTCAGGAAATGGAGCAGATCAAGTGGGCCGGAGTTCGTGATTTTTCATTAAAAGTATATTATTTTACATTTATTATCGATATATCATTAATGTAGTGTATTGGGACTCAAATCCAATATCTTACTCTCATAAAGACATGTTAAGTTATAATGCTTTGGGACTCAAACCCAACATTTTATGATCATGGTGTACCAGGACTTTCGTAGTATGATGCGACTTGAACTCACCGTCCTAATCTCATAAAGTCTTAAAATATTATCACTTTATAATTATATGCATATGTAAATTTAGTCTTAATAAGACTCATGGATATAATAACTTAGAATTTTTGAGTAATAAGTAATTAATCAATTAAACTGAATTAATAATATGTGTAACTTAAAGCTTTTTAATGAAAGCCACACGAAGTTTAGGCGTGGTGTATGGATAAGCTGAGTTGTGGGCTGCTTATGCAATGAAATTTGGACATGGCCACTGCAACTCTTGCCTCCCACCACCTCCATTTCTGCTTCTCCAAATTTTCAATTACTAACAGAAAAAGACAACTATGGCTAACTTATCCTAATAGAAATCCTCTTTCAATAGTCTTATGTTCTTCTCCTACTTCGCCCCCTCCGCCATCAGAAGTCAGTGAACCCACTACTCCCACTGCGGAATCTTGCGTCAATGTGGGCCTCGACCTCTTTTCTAAAGGACGGGTATTTTCCTACTTCTTTTCTCAGTTTCATGGCTGTAATTCCTCTAATTGATTTATGATTATTGACACTTTTGGTGTTGTAGAGTAGACATAAAATAAATAAACAAAAGTTCTTTTTTTGTTATTAATTTCAGATGTTTTCACTAAACTTTACCCACCGTATCATAAAAGTCACAATTTTCCCATTGAGTGAATCATATGGTGACAGACTGATAGTTGCACTCCTTCTGGGCTGAATTAACACTTAAAACTCATCCTTGCGATGAAATGTTGAGTGTGGACTTTTTTTTCCATTTGCAAATGATCACTGTTCTTAATGTTGTTAATTTGTCATCACCATTTCATGCATTATCTGTCACTAGCTTTGTAAACTATCAAAAGGACTCCAGAAGTGCATATTGTTTTTTTCTTGACATTTTCCAAAGTCATGTCACAAGTGTATAACAAAGAAATTAGTTATTCATCCGACTCAGTTTGGCTTTTTGGAGTCAAGAATTAACATTTTTGTGGTTGATGTCAATGCCAACTAACTCACGTTCTGACAGTGACTTTAAAAATGGGAAGACACATTTAGATGTTATCTGTAGCAACAACCAGATTTCAAGATACTTATGAGCGGACTATTATAAAAATGATAAGATTGTAAAGATAACCTCAAACGGCCTCACATAACTTAGATGGATGAACTAGGAAGTATTAGAATCAGAAAACAAGTTCAGTAAGTTTTGATGTTTCTTACTCAAGGTTTTGTTGGAGTAGTCACTCGGTGCTTGATTGTTTATGCTGAAAAGCATACCATGTTCTGTTTAATATTATGGAGTCAAGAACATAGGTGCATTTATGAGATTAGGAACTGTCATTTCTGTTAATTTGAGCTAGTAAAATAGCTAAGGCATTTTCCTTACCTTTATGGTTTTGCTGCTTTGAGTTTGTGCATTCATCTCTTATTTTACACTTCTGAGAACATCACACACTCTGTCTAAACATGCCGAAGAAGAATGCTTTGTGTGCATGATGGATAAGTACCACTGCCTTGCATGTGTCATTACATTCCTTTTGTCACAGTGATTTGTCTATTCGTGTGCATAGCAAAAGATTGACGGTCCAAAGATTTGCCTGCTGAAGGAGCTTTTCTATTTGTAGTCTTGTATACATCAGCTGCTTGTATGTCTTGAATATAGTTCTTGTGTATCTCTATCTGATCCTGCATAGCAAGCTTAAGGATAGCATCTAGAAGGTTATATCACTGTTATTACTGGAAAAATCTATCAATTTTGTTAATGTCTTTTCAATTATTTGATCGAATTTTCTTTTCACTTTTAATCAACAATTTGTCTTTTGCAAATTTCGTAATTTTAAACCTGTTAATTTGCTTTTCTTTTTATTTCCCACTTAACTGTTAATTTGCTTTTCTTTATATTTCTCACTTAATTGTGTCCTCAATGTTCTGTGTTTGTGTAACAAACTTTCCTACAAGTTGGTTACAGATCCTTTTGGTTTGGATTTCAGTCTGCAGTATGAGAAATGCATACCATCTTGATTAATTAAATTTTTACTTTCCAGGTTAAAGATGCTCTTGTGCAGTTTGAAACAGCACTTACTTTAGATCCCAACCCCATCGAGGTTCAAGCTGCTCTTTATAATAAAGCATGCTGCCACGCCTACAGGTAGATTTATCCGTTGCCTCTTTCATGGTTGAATTAGTTAAGCTGGATAACCATTAATTTGTTTGACGTCATGTTGAGGAGAAAATATTCCTGAGTTTCTTATCTTATAAACTGCAATTAAATGAACCTAAAATTTCTTAATCACAGCTCTTAGCTTAATTATTTCATTGGAAGGATCACTATGAACAATGTTGAAACTTCAAAGAACATCACAAAGTAGCTTAGTTTTTTTATTCTGCTTCTTCACTCTTTTAATATTTATATATTTATTTATTTTCTAAGAGGGGAAGGAAAGAAAGCTGCTGACTGTTTACGGACTGCTTTAAAAGAGTATAACCTAAAGTTTGGCACAATCCTTAATGATCCAGATTTGGCGTCCTTCAGATCATTGCCTGAATTTAAGGAACTACAGGAAGAGGTTTGTTCCCCACTGATGGATATAGTTCTTTAGTTATCATCATGCTTGGATGTATGAATTAGTTTCATTTCTTTATCGCATTGATTATGTGATTATGTTATCGGTGTCTTAACTTAGCAAGGCTCTAGCTTTATTTCATTGTTTCTGAATCTCATAGTCTTTTATTACCTCACAGGCTAGGTTAGGAGGGGAAGACGTAGGGTACAGTTTCCGTAGAGACCTTAAGCTCATCAGCGAGGTACAAGCACCATTTAGAGGGGTCAGAAGATTCTTCTACGTGGCATTCACCGCTGCTGCTGGAATTTCTACATTTTTCACTATACCCAGGATAATCCGTGCAGTTCAAGGTGGAGAGGGTGCTCCTGATGTTGGGGAGACTGCAGGAAATGTTGCTATAAATGTCGTTGGTAAATATGATTGCATTTGCTATGGATTGTATAGTTCACTTCTGAAGTTCTGTAAAATGATGTTTACTTGGTATATTAATTAACGCTTCTTAATGGAAACGAATTGTTTCTCAAAAATGATTAAGCTCTTGAACCAGCACACTGCAGGTATTATAGTTTTTGTGGCTTTGTTTCTTTGGGAGAACAAAAAAGAGGAGGAACAGCTCGCACAAATATCACGTGATGAAACACTATCAAGGCTACCTTTGCGCCTTTCAACTAATAGGATTGTTGAACTCGTACAGCTAAGAGACACCGTGAGGCCTGTTAGTGAGACAACTTCCCTTTTACTCTTGCTGTTTTCAATTTCCAGAAGTTAGTAGAAGTTGAGTGGAAAACATCAGTAGGACTCCTTCAATTTGTCACTTAAAGAATGAGAAGTCCTGTACAACTCTTACTAGGGTCACATGTCTAGTTCTTGTTTTCACATATTCTGCTTAATAGATCAAAAGAAATGGTTTACCTCTCCACTTAAACAACGAAGAAAGCTTTTCCATCACATTTATATTGTCGGAGGGATGATGACAGAAAAGTTAGTTCCACATTTTGCTAGGTTTGTGACAAATGCCTTTTTCTTAATGAGCAAAAAGATATCCCATTACGTATTTGTTCTCTTCTCTCTTTTTTTTAAAAAAATTCCTGACTTGAACATACTTTCTCCTCTTATATGGAGTTTGACCAGTTGCTTGTTGTTAGGTTATTTTGGCTGGGAAGAAGGAGACAGTCTCTCTGGCTATGAGAAATGCTGAGAGATTCCGCACTGAGCTTGTTAAACGCGGAGTCCTTCTAGTTCCTGTTATTTGGGGTGAAGGTAGGGAAACAAAAATAGAGAAGAAAGGTTTTGGTCTTCCTCAAAAGGCAGCCGCTTCTCTCCCATCAATAGGGGTAAGATTGAAGATTTTTAATGGCACTTAATGATCATTATAAACAACTTGATGCAATAGCATGCACGTCAAGTTCATGATTCTCGCTTACTTTTTGCTCAAAGTCCAGAAGAATCTTTTTACCCGCTACTGATCATTGAAATTTGAAAGTCATTTCTTGTTGCTCAAAAAAGCATAATACAATAATAATCTTAATGTTGCATGTATCTGTTTAGGCTTTCTTATTTTTCTCCCATTGCTACTGTAGGAAGATTTTGACCAAAGAACTCAGTCAATAATTGCAAAATCCAAATTGAAGTCAGAGATCCGGTTCAAGGCGGAGACCGTTTCACCTGCAGAGTGGGAAAGGTATCAGCCTTTTCTTAATAATAGACTTCAAACTACTTATCATCTTCATGGGCTTTTATGTTTGTACCATTTTTATCTTAAGGACATCCTGTCGCGCTTTGTTTGATAGACTGAAATTTTTTCCTTGTGCCCATACTGGAAAGGTCTATTTCTTATTGATCGATAATATGTCTAAACCCATTTTGTTTCAGGTGGATAAGGGATCAACAGAGGTCTGAAGGTGTTACTCCAGGTGAAGATGTCTACATTATACTTCGTCTAGATGGTCGTGTTCGACGATCAGGAAAGGTTAGTCAGTGCTTGTAAAATTCTTTGTGCTGCAGTTCCCTTCTCTGCTCCATTGATTATGACCCAATTAATATTGACCAACTCTGCAGGGGATGCCTGACTGGTCTCAAATTGTGAAGGAACTACCTCCAATGGAAGCAATATTAAGCAAGCTAGAAAGATGATACAAGTTTCTCTGGTTGTGTGCTAAAAGCTTTTCACTACCTGCTGTATTTTGTGTCAGTCTCCTTTCTTGAAATATGTATGGGGTTAAATTTGACCCTGTATGTCTTTGCATCAAAGGGTACGCCATTTGAACGTATATCTACTGCAACGAAGGCACGGTCCGGACGTGAGGGTGTAGATGACGCTATTTGTAGATGGGCGTCCTCGTTAAGAGGACGTCGACCGTGTTCAAATGTCTTTATTATTATTTTAAGGGAGACCCCTCCTTTATAAAAGGGACCTCCCCATTGTAAAAATCATCAGTGTTATTATCTAATAATACAACTCTCTCATTCTCTCTTATTTTTTCTCTACTTCTTAACTCTGACGAATAACTATTCTTAAGTTCATCATTTTACAATCCAATCTATCTTAGCGATATTGTTCTCACGTCTCTAGGCTTATTATATTTGATTACGATTTACCCTTTCATATTTTTTAAGCTTATAAGTAACGTTTAACTTTTGAGCCAAACAAAATATACAAAGGCACTGTATGATTCCTAGCGAGCTCTTGTCCGGCTTTTTGTTCCATTCTTTCATGAACATAAACTGTACGATAAATTGATATTTTCCAGATGAAATTTCACAGCTAATGGAAATCTTAACATGGAACTAAAGTTACTCTTGTTTGATCTTATACATATTGATATAGTTATTCATTTATTTTGAAGTCATAGGTGGATCCATGATTGTGAATGACGCGAAAGACCAGTGCATTCATCACTTTTTTTTTTCTTTAATGGGGACATAGCGTATATGTATCTATTTGAGAAGTTTTCTTCTAGATCTGCAAGCATTAAGTCGTATATGTTGGTGTTTTTAAGCATTAATATGGTTTAAAAGACGGTGAATGGGGAAATGGAATTTTCAAGTGAAATTTTAATTTCCCCTTAACAAAGGTATATTGTCCCATATTGGAAGACGAAGACATTTTTTATGGGTATATAAGCAATTGCTCTTCTTCTAGCTCTTAAAGAGTTGAGAAGAAGACAAATCTCGCGCAGTCGTCGCGCGACTTTAGATTTGGTCGATTGATTAATTTTTTTGACCAAATTTTTTTGTTAATAGTAAATATTAACAAAAATATTATTAAGATTTTGTTTTAATAACAGAATATTAATATTAAATCCAACAGAATATTAAACGGTTTTCCATTATCCGTTTTCCATTTTTCGGTTATGTAATTGAACCTCTTCAATTCCCGGTTTATTAGTGAATAAATTAGACATTTATGTTATGGCTATTTTTCATAAACAACCATTCTGAAGAGTTGCACCTCTTCAGTTTCAGCCCAACATTGGCTATAAATATAAGTCCATTCTCTCAAATTTTCATACGATTTACTGAGTTCTCCTCCTTCCTTCTGCATTATTTTATCTTTAAAGAAAGAAAGAGTAAGTGTGATTTCGCGACTAAACTTTGTATTCGCTAATACACTAAGGTCTAAAGTACTACTACATCAGTGTGTAATTCATTCTATTCTGGGAAAAAATAATCCATGACCTTGGATACTACGAGGGTATTAGATTTAAGGAAATAATATGAATTTAGTGGGCTCGGATTAACTTTCGTTCCATCGTCGTCACACGCTCGCTCGGCTCGGCTTCAGCTTCAAATTCGAATTCGAATTTAGATTCGGTCAAATGATCGATCGATTGATTGATTGATTGATTGATTGATTGATTTTTTGGACCAAAAATTATTTGTTAATAGTAAATATTAACAAAAATATTATTAAAATTTGTTTTAATAACATAATATTAATATTAAATCCAACAGAATACGAAATGATTTTCCATTATCTGTTTTTTATTTTTTGGTTATGTAACTAAACCTCTTCAATTCCCAGTTTATTATTGCATAAATTGGCCATTTGTGTTATGTCATTTATGTTATGGCCGTTTTGCATAAACAGCCACTCTGAAGAGTTGTACCTCTTCAGTTTCAGCCTAACATTGGCTATAAATACAAATCCATTCTCTGAGAATTTTCATACAACTTTCTGAGTTCCTCTCCTTTCTTATGCATTGTTTTATCTTCAAGGAAAGCAACAATAAGTGTGATTTGCTATCGAACTTGTTGTTCGCTGAAACACTCGGTTGTGTAATTTGTTCTATACTTGGAGGAAATAATCCATAATGTTTGGTACTAGGAGGGGATTAGATTCCTTAAGGAAATATTGTGAATTCAGTAGGCTCAGATTAAATTTTGTTCCATTGTCGTTGTCTTTCGCTCGGCTCGGCTTCAGCTTCGGCTTCGGCGTCAGATACATATCCGAATTCATATTTGGAGTTGGATTTGGATTTGGTCAAATGATCGATTAATTTTTTGGACCAAAGTTATTTGTTAATAGTAAATATTAACAGAAACGTTATTGAAAATCTATTTTAATAACATAATATTAATATTAATACAACAACAACAACAACAACAACCCAGCATGGTCACACAAGTGGGGTCTGAGGAGTGTAGGATGTATGTAGCCTTACCCCTACCCTGGAAGGGCAGAGAGGCTATTTTCGATAGACCCTCGGCTAAAGAAGGTGAGAGAAGACCTAGTAGCAAGTAATAGCAGTAATTAGAAAACTAAATCGAAGATAGCAACATATAATATGAAAGGGGTACAAATAACAAGTAGTAGCAAGATAACATTTTTAGAAAACTATTCCAAGGCCGCAAACGAGAATATGAATAAAGTACTGCTAGAAACAATAGAATTACCAATGGCAAGTAACAACAAATAATACATGCAAAAAAAACAAATTAATGAGTTAGGGTACCGTACTAGCGCTAATACTATCGAGCTAGACAAGACAAAGGGAGAAAGCACTACTACCTACTAACCTTCTACCCTACTCTTCAATCGCTACACCCTTCTATCTATAGTCATGTCCTCGGTTAGCTCAAGTAGAGTCATATCCCGCCTGATCACCTCTCCCCAAGACTTTTTTGACCTACCTCCACCCCCCCACTCACCTCCTAAGGCCAACCTCTCAAATCTCCTGACAGGGGCATCTGCGCTTCTCCTATTAACATGCCTGAACCATCTCAACCTTACCTCACGTATCTTTTCCATCACAGGGGTCACTCCCACCTTGTCTCAAATAACTTCATTCCTAAACATCCTCTTTTCCGCTACCTTCATGTGCTGGACATAAAAGTTTTGACTGAACAACACTCTGCCCCACACAACATAGTAATTTATGTTAATATTAATATCAATATTAAATCCAACAGAATATTAAAGGTTTTTAGTTATCCGTTTTCCATTTTTCGATTACGTAACTGAACCTCTTCAATTCCCGATTTATTATTGCATAAATCAGTCATTTATGTTATGGCATTTATGCTATGGCCGTTTTGCATAAACATCCATTCTGAAGAGTTGCACCTCCTCATTTTCAGCACAATATTGGCTATAAATACAAGTTCATTCTCTCAGAATTTCTATATGATTTTCTGAGTTCTCCTCCTTTCTTCTACATTGTTTTATCTTTAAAGAAAGCAACACTAAGTAGGATTTGCTACAGATCTTTGTGTTCGCTGAAACACTGGGGTTTGAAGTACCACTACGCCAATGTGTAATTCGTTCTATCTTGTGAGGAAATAATCCATACTAGGAGGGGATTAGATTCCTTAAAGATACATTGTGAATTTAGTGGGCTCGAATTAACTTTTGTTCCGTCGTCCTTATCTCTTACTCTGCTCGGCTTCAATTTTGGCTTTGGCTTCGGATTTGAATTAAGATTCGAATTCAAATTTGAATTTGGTCCAATAATCGATTAATTGATTAATTTTTTAGACTAAATTTGTTTTTAATAGTATATATTAATAGAAATGTTATTAAAAATCTGTTGTAATAACAGAATATTAATATTAGTATTAAATCCAAACGGAATATTAAAGGGTTTTCCATTATCCATTATTTGTTTTCCATTTTTAAGTTACTGAGCCTCTTCAATTCCCGATTTATTATTCCATAAATCAGTCATTTATATTATGACATTTATGCAATGACCGTTTTGCATAAACAACCATTCTGAAGAGTTGAACCTCTTCAATTTCAGCCCAACATTGGCTATAAATACAAGTTGATTTTCTCAGAATTTCATATGATTTTCTAAGTTCTCCTCCTTTCTTATGCATTGTTTTATCTTCAAAGAAAGCAACCGTAGGTGAGATTTTCTCCTGAACTTTGTGTTCGCTGAAACAGTGGGGTTTAAAGTACCACTACACTTGTGTGTAATTCGTTCTATTCTGAGAGGAAATAATCTATAACCTTGTGTACTAGGAGGGGATCAGATTCCTTAAGGAAACATTGTGAATTCAATGGGCTCGGACTAACTTTTATTCTGTCATCATTTTATGTTGCTCGGCTCGGCTTCAGCTTCAGCTTGAGATTCGAATTTAGATTCGAATTCAAATATAGATTTGGTCAAATGATCAATTGATTGATTCACTTTATGAATCAAATTAATTTGTTAATAGTAAATACTAACTAAAATATTATGAGAAACTTATTTTAGTAACAGAATATTAATTTTAATATTAAATCCAACGGAATATTAAAGGGTTTTCCGTTATTCGTTTCCAGTTTTCGGTTACATAACTGAACCTCTTCAATACCTGGTTTATTATTGCATAATTCAGTCATTTACATTATGGCATGTATGCTATAGTTGTTTTGCATAAACATCGATTCTAAATAGTTGCACCACTTCAGTTTTAGCCCAATATTGGCTATAAATACAAGTCCATTCTCTCAAAATTTTCATACGATTTTTTGAGTTCTCATCCTTTCTTCTGCATTGTTTTATCTTCAAAGAAAGAAATATTAAGTGTGATTTGCTACCAAACTTTGTGTTCTGAAACACTGGGGTTTGAAGTACCACTACACCGGTATGTAATTCGTTCTATCTTGAGAGGAAATAATCCATAACTTTGGGTACTAGCGGGAGATTAGATTCCTTAAGGAAATATTGTAAATTTAGAGGGTTCGGATTAACTTTTGTTCTGCCATTGTTATCGCTTGCTCGTCTCATCTTCAGCTTCGGCTTCGGCTTCAGATTCGAATTAAGATTCAGATTCAAAATTGGATTTAGTTAAATGATCGATTGATTGATTAATTTTTTGGACCAAATTTATTTATTAATAGTAAATATTAGCATAAATGTTATTAAAAATCTATTTTCATAACTGAATATTAATATTAATATTAAATCTATCGGAATATTTAAGGGTTTTCTTTTATTTGTTTTCGATTTCTAGGTTACATAACTGAACCTCTTCAATTCCTGGTTTATTATTGCATAAAGCAGTCATTTATGTTATGGTTTTTATGCTAGGGTCGTTTTGCATAAACAACCATGCTGAAGAGTTGCACCTCTTCAGTTTCAGCCCAATATTGGCTATAAATACAAGTCCATCCTCTTAGAATTTCCATACAATTTTCAAAGTTCTCCTCCTTTGTTTTGCATTGTTTTATCTTCAAATAAAAGCAACATCAAGTGGGATTTGCTACCAAACTTTGTGTTCGCTGAAATACTAGGGTTTGAAGTACCACTTGTAATTACCCGACTTGTAATTTACTTTTTAAAACCCTGCCCCCCAAATAAGACTTCCTGTTCTTGCTTCAACTAATTTACATTCTGCGGGGATGGTTAGTTCGGGATTTGGAAGAGTTTGAGTTGAAATAGGCCACTTGATTCCCTAAGATTTCTTAAAAGGCTAAGTTTGACTTTGGCCTATTTTTTTAAGAAACGGACCCGGAATTGTGTTTTGATAGTCCCGGAGGGTCCATAAGAAAATACGGATCACGACCGAGGTAATAAATACATCTATGGTTCACATTGTTCGACCATCTGGCAGTGCACACTTTATTTTTATGTTAGATCGGGTCGTACGACCTTGGTACTACTTGCATATGCTTTCTTGCTTGGTATACTATCGTGGACTGGACTTTGTTATATGCCCTGAAATGCAAATGGCTAACCATGATATCATCTAGGAAAGGACCCGTTGCTTCTTGCTAGGATTGTTAATCATTTGTGCTATTCATGCTTAGTATACCACTTTATTATATCATCTAGGAAACGACCTGTTGCTTCGAATTTGGATTTAGTTAATTTGAAGTAGGGATTCTTGTACGTCCGGGTATTTAATATTATGGAAGGAGTTGCCTGAAATAAAGAAGGACGCAACATAACTCTGAATTTGGGAAGGTGTTGCCGCACATTTAATTGATGTCCACGAGGAGTGAACGGATTGTTGCAGCTAGAAAGTGAGATTGGACTCAGGATTTAGTTATTGATGTCATAGTAATTGTATCTCGTGCAGCAACATTGGAAGGTGTCAGGAGGTGATTTCCACAGGTGGGTTATTTCCCGTGAGCAGGTTAGCAGTCACGTTGTTGGCGAAGCTTCTGCAAAGAATTATAGTAGTTATCCAGCAAGGAGATTGGTCGTGCGAATGTGGAAGATGATTCAGGATACGAGAGATGGGGATTTACAGAAAGATTCTTGGAATTTGATACTTCAAAGTGGGTTTTGATGGGTCATTTGGGCTTGAATTTAGGAGTTCTTGATATGTATAGACTCGTCGCGAGAGAAGGAATCCGATGATATTAAATTTTTTGATTTTTCAGAAGTGGGCCCGGGGCTCGGGCTTTGCAAATTTTGTGATTTTCGATGTTTGATTCTTTTCGATTGGGTTATGTTCCTTTAGCCTATTGTAACATATTCATTGTGGTTTTAATCAGATTCGAGGTGCGATGAGGTCGATTTGCGAGGCAAAGGCATATCGAGATAGGATTTTGGTCGGCTTGAGGTGAGTAATGATAGTAAATGATATCCTCGGGGTTTGAAACCACGAATTTGCAACGTAGTGAAACACACACCTTATGATGAGGAGGTTGTTTACTACTGAGGATTATGACTTGGTCCGTCCCGATTGATACTTTACCTCATATTTAACTGAGATATATTTGTTATCAACATGATTTGGTCTTCTTGCCATATTTTGGGCTTCATTCCGACTACTTGAGTCCTTCGTGGATTTTTATCACTCTCTCCCCACTATTTGATATATTACTTGAACTCATTCCCGTTGATTATATTGTTTTACAAACTCAGCCACTCTAATTAAATTTTGAGACTTAATTGATATTTTCACTATTATTTGGCATGAGTACTACTATTCTATTGATGCCCGAGGGGCTTATGATATTTCTAAACTGAATGAGGTTTTCAGGCCTTGAGTGTGATGTGAGGAGGCTTGCAGGCCTTGAGTGTTATGTGTAGAGGCTTTCAGGCCTCAAGTGTTATATGAGGAGGCTTTCAGGCCTCGAGTGTGATGTGATGTGAGAAGGCTTTCATACCTTATGTTGATATAGCTTGGGCCGTAAGGGGCCCCTCTAGAGTGCACACCCACAGTGAGCGCGGGTACCCATATTTTATGATATTGAGCCTAAGGGGTTGATACTGTTCTGAGTGATTGATACTGGGCCCGTGGGGCTGATATTGTTCTGAGTGATTGATGTTGAGCCCGAGGGGCTGGTACTGTTCTGGGCAATTGATATTAGGCCTGAGGGGAAAATTTCTACTCACTATTTACTTGTTGTTTACCTGATTTACCGGATTTTAAAAGGAGATTTCATTTGATTCTGTATTGTTCTATTGTTTTACTATTTTTGCTGCATGATATATAATTTCTTTGTGTAGTTATGTGTTTTCATGCCTTAAGTTATTATTTATTATTATTACTCACTTGGTCGAAGTTCTCACATTACTCTCTGCACCATGTGTGCAGATACAGGCATAGAGGAGTCTGTACCTGAGCGCTGGTTCCTTCTAGACTAGGCAGCGAGTCAGAGTGACGAGGTAGTTGTTGATGTCCGCAACACCTTGTCTCCCCTATTTTTATGTCTTTTGAGTTCCTTCATACTATTGTGTCAGATATTTTATTCCGTAGACTCATTACAAAATCTGTAGTAGCTCATGAGTTGTGACACACCTGTTTAGGCTGTGTTGGGATGGCTTCCCTCGTTGTTATCACTATTTCCATGCTATTTGTCATATTATTCATGTGTTAGAATTATTCGTGTTAATTAATTGCTTTAAATAGGTGTTTGCATTGTTTCTGGCTGGCCTTGCGTTGTACTCACGCTCACTGGGGGTGTACAGACTCCGAGAGGGGCCCCTTACGACCCAAGCGCAATATCAAGCCATATCATGGCATCATAAACAAGCTCTCGGCCTGATATCAATATTAAGACACCTCGGGGCGTACAATATCAGGCTCTCGGCCTCATTATCATAATCATATTACCACTGTTGCAGCGTGCAGCTCGACCCAAAAGTATCTTCAAAACACAGGACCTCGGCCTTACTCAATCAGAATCTCATAAGCCCCGTAGCAAGAGTAAACGATGAAGCTCAACACAAATATTTCTGAAAATATCATTTAATGCGTTGAAAATAAAATAACATAGCTTAGTTTTTAAAATAGTGAAATATAGCATGATACGGAATCAAACATTGAGGAAAAATATTATTTAAATTCCTCTAGGGTTCAAACAGTTGGCATAAAGCCCACATATGGCATTTAGCCCAAAATATTATAATATCAGTCAATTAACTATCAAATACACAGTAAAATAGTCATTCAAGATGGATTAAGTCACAATCTCCAATGGTAAACGACCCCACGCTCGTCATCTAGCGTGCGTGTCATCTCAATATAGCTGAACGCTATAAAATTCTAGGGTTTCATACCCTTAGGACATCATTTAAAATTATTACTCACCTCAATCCGGCCCGAAGTTTAGCTCGCAATGCCTTTGCCCTTCGAATTGATCTCCGGATGCTCTCAATCTACCAAAAGTAGAAGGTAACCATCAATTTATGTTAAAGTTACGAAGCCCACTTAAAAATAACAGAAAAAATGTCACAATTCCTAAAATTATCCAAAACCCGACCCCCGAGCTCATGTCTTGAAATTCGATAAAATTCACGTCATTAGATTTCTTATCTCGCCACGAGTTCAAGCATATAAAAAGTTACAAAATCCGACCACAAATGGTCTTTCGAATCCCCAATTATAGGCCTAGGATTCTAAGTCCTAGATTTTCTCAACCTTTACCTTTAATTACAGCTCTAATCTAGGCATTAATACCATAGAGTCAAATTTTTAAGTCAAAAATTCTTACCTCAATTAGTTCTCCTTGAATTCTCTCTTCAAAATCGCTCAAAACTCTTAAATTCGTGCTAAAAATGAAGAAACCCTCTGAAAATCGTGAAGAAAATAACTTATATGTCCTGTCCAGACATTTCTGAATCTATAGTTACCCCACCGCATCTGCGGTTCTCACTTAAGTCTGCTTCTCCGCATCTCCGATGACCCATCCGCATCTGCGCCATCGCAGGTGCAGTCAAATTTTTGCTTTTGCGGTACTATCCAAATGCACCTCTAGCCGCTTCTGCGACCCATCTTTCGCATATGCGGCGCCGCACCTGTAGTCCCAAATTCGCAGGTGCGGAAATACTAGAAGCAGCAAAAATCTGCAGCTGCATCAAACTTCCAACTCCTCATCAACCATCCGAAATCACCTCGAGGCCCCCGGTACCTCAACCAAAAGCATTGACATATCCCATCACATTATTCAAACTTGTACCATTCTTTAAAACACCTCAAACAACATCAAAACCACCAAAACACATCAAATTCAAGTCTAAGGTTCTAAAATCTTCCGCATTCTGCTTTTGATCAGAAAGTATACCAAGTCACGTCTGAATGACCTGAAATTTTATACACATATCCCAAATGACATAACGAAGCTACTGCAACTTACGGAATTCCATTCCGACACCTATATTAAAATCTCACCTATCAACCGAAAAAAGCCAAAAACTCAATTTTGCCAATTCAAGCCTAAACCTACTCCGGACCTCCAAAACACATTTGATCACACTCATAAATTCCAAATCATCTCTCTGAAGCTATCCTAACCATCGAAACTTACATCCGAGCCCTCTAACACATAAGTCAATATCCGGTTGACTTTTCCAACTTAAGCCTTCTTAAATGAGACTCAGTGTCCAAATATTCTCAAAACCTTTCCGAACCCGAGCCAACCAACTCGATCACATATAAAACGGATAATTAAAGAAATAAGAAGTAGAATGGGGAAAACGGAGTGGTAGCTCATAAGACGATCGGCCGGATCGTCACAACTAGGAGAGGATTAGATTCCTTAAGGAAACACTGTAAATTCAATGGGCTCGGATTAACTTCTGTTCTGTCGTCGTTCATCGCTCGCTCGGCTCGGCTTCGGCTTCAGATTCGAATTCGAATTTAAATTCAAATTCGAATTCTGATTTGGATTTGGTCAAAGGATCGATTGATTGATTAATCTTTTGGACTAAATTCATTTGTTAATAGTAAATATTAACAGAAATTTTATTAATAATCAGTTTTAATGACATGATATTAATATCCAATGGAATATTAAACGGTTTTGCGTTATCCGTTTTTCATTTTTGGGTTATGTAACTGAACCTCTTCAATTCCCGCTTTATTATTGCATTAATTAGCCATTTTTATTATGGCATTTATGCTATGATTGTTTTGCATAAATAGCCATTTGAAGAGTTGCACCTCATCAGTTTCAGCCCAACATTGACTATAAATACAAGTCCATTCTCTCATAATTTCCATACGATTTTCTGAGTTCTCCTCCTTTCTTCTACATTGTTTTATCTTTAAATAAAGCAATAGTACATATAATTTGCTACCGAACTTTATTTTTGGTAAAACACTGGGTTTGAAGTACCACTATACCAACATGATACTTCAGTGGGCTCGGATTAACTTTTGTTTCGCTTACATTTTCTATTTATACATTATTCTATTTTTTCCAGAATTAGTTTTACAGATAAAGTTTACTTATAGTATACTGTAATTAAGTGCATCCGCCTATGCTTTGAAGTCTTTGTTTTTCGGTTTCCTTATTGATTGTTGGGACAATGAACTTGACAAAGAAGAGAAACAAGTGAAGCATTTCGAAGCTGGGGGAGTAATTTCTGCTTTGGTGGTTGACTTCTTTTGGAAATAATAGTAATGTGTTTCTTGCATACGTTAAAACTGAGTTTGGTTCAGAAATTGTTGAAGGTCGATCTATTTTTATTATTAAGTATGTTTTTTTAATCAAAACGAGAGGATTTAAGCTTGAATTATTCCAACAAGAAGATATTCTAAACCTACTTCAACAAAAATAGTAATAACTCTGCCGGGAAGACTTCTGCATAAACTATAAGGTGAAGGGACCAACGTCCAAGATGATTGCCCATTTTTTTTTTTTTTTTTTAAACAGATGATAAGAAATACTTGATGTAGCACCATGCTCGTATAGAGATGATTGCCCATTTTATTATTCTATTACTCCGACAATTTGCATCCCTCCTTTGCCTGCACGGTCACTCTACTTAAATGCATTTATTTAAAACTAGATACTCATAATTTCAGCAATTTCTTATGGATTATGAAGTATTTAACTATTACTTTTAAATTGGAACACAACATACTTAAAACCTTAAGGATAATTGACTTATGTATATGTGATGATTTAATTGCTTGAAGTAATATTTTACATATTTGAAATCTGTAAAAAGAATAGTCTATTAATCACAATAATACTTTAAAATTAGTCAGGAATAAATTGTTTGACTCCGTTAATAATTGTGGCATATAAGGATTAAGGCGGACCGACAGGAGTTAAAACTAAAACTTAAGAGACAAAGAGTTGGAACCAAAATATTGACTTGAATTAAACCAAACAACTCTCAAGAAGAAGATTAGATGATCAATAATAATATAGAAAGATTGACATCATTTTCTTTGGTAGGTTTTGAAAGGTTCATCTGTTTGAGGATGACTAAACTTTCCAACAGCAATAAGGACGCGGTTGAAATGGTAAAAAGGAAATCCATTAGGATAGAAGGTTCTTTCAGTATAAAAAGGTCTCATTACATCATTATCATCTTAAGCCAATTGAAATTACTATTTTTTATAATCATAATGTTTGGGTTAGTTTGTGAATATTTCAATTAATTTTAGGGTATCCTTTCTATCCCACCGGCACATATATTAAATTATTCTATTCATCAAGGCTTGAATAAATGGGAGAAATTATTTGTGGTTCTAACTTATTTCATTGATGTTCCACATTCTTGGATGCTTAACTGAAATTATTTTGTTCTCCAACCACAATCCTTGATTTGGTTTACTTCAAATATTATTATTATTATTGGTCCAAGATTAGGACAACTGAACTGAACTTTTGCGCTAGATCAACACTATACTTCTAATAAACTCTGCTTTCCCCGAAATATCCTTTTTTTTGTATAAATATTTTTCGAATTCTAACCTAAATAATTTCAAGTACCCTTAGTTTACGATTTTTTTTAATATATATATATATATATATATATATATATATATTTTTTTTTTTTTTTTTTTTTGTAATTACACATTACTGATACAAGTAGTCCATGTGGATTCACATGGTGAAAATGTTTTCGAGAATAATATTGGGATTAGAAGTTTGAGTGTGAAGCCTTTAGATCAGAATTATTAACTATTTCACAATTAATTTATTTTATTTTCTCCTCCTGGCCTTTCTTTTAACTTATGGTACTAACCTCGAAGCAAAACAACTTTTCAAGTTCACACTTAAACCCTCACCGCGCTCCTTTTCTTTCCATATACAAAAATTATATATGTGGGTTCAAATCTTGTCGACAGTAATTTTTTTCCCTTTTTTACAAGATTTTCCCACCCCATAAAATTCTTAAATGAAAAAGGACAAATAAAGAATCAGGTTATGCTTTATCCTTTTCTGCCCGACAATAACTAAGTATAGATACTTTTAAGGTTCCAAAAAGAATAACGAGCCTTAGAATAGATGATCAATCATTTAACTGTAGTGTAAAGTTAGACGTAAATTATTAAATCTTTCTAACAAAATACATGTGCAGAAAATACATAAAAATTACAAACAATTTTTTCTTTTAATATCTAAATAATTTAGAAAACATTCAATAGTGAGATTTGAGCATACATTATGTTGTGGCAATGGTAGTTTGGTAAATACCAGCAACATGAACACCATTTCGTGAAAAAAGCCAAAAATACTTAAATACATTGTATCCCGCGCTATTGAGTCGTCGAACTAAAATAGTTGTATGGTAGTAGTAGTTAGAACTTACAACAAAGAGAAAGCAACTAGTAGCTATAGTTTCTCTCCCTATAAATATATATAAATATATAATTAGGAGGAGAAGAAGTATACCATTTACCATTGACAAAGTTGTAGGCGATGGCGAAGTCGTTTAGTTCCATTTTCATCGTCTCTTCGCTATTAATCAACCTATTCATTATCTCCGGCGAAGCTACCGGCGGCGACTTCGACATGAGCGGATGGATTCCGATGAAATCAGCCGACAGCTGTCAAGGTTCGATAGCGGAGTGCATGGCCGCCGGTGAATTCGAAATGGATTCAGAGAGTAACCGGCGCATTTTAGCAACTGATGATTATATAAGCTATGGTGCTCTGCAGAGAAACACTGTACCCTGTTCTAGAAGAGGTGCTTCCTATTATAACTGTCAAACAGGTGCTGAAGCTAATCCTTATACCCGTGGCTGCAGTGCTATTACTCGTTGCCGAAGTTAACGGTTATATCGATTTGTGTAAATCGTTTTTAAGATTTATCTGCTCTTTGTTGATTAATTAGTATGTAATTGTTTGATTTTACTGTTTTTTGGTTAGAATAAATCTTGTATGCGTATGAAAATCATGTGTTTATAGTTTATATATAGTGTTTTTTTTTTTCAGTTGCTTTCAATAAAATGATAATGATCATGTATTTCTGTTTAATGCAATGTTCATTTGTAGGCTTGTTAAGTTCATTCTGGAATTGATTGCTTTTGAGTTCTACATTAAAATTGAATAGTACTAATTTTTTTTAGCTATGGTTTTAAATTATTTTCAACTATAATCAGATTGTCTTGGTACTTTTATTTAATTTAAATCTGTAAATTTCTTTTGAAGAAAACTTAAACGATTGATGTCAACATTTACACTTTTTTTAAAATCATAACATTTACACAGATTAGATACACTAGTTTGTAGTTGAAAATTAGGTGGAAGGTGACTAGATGAGTAATCAGGAAAGGCCTACTACTTTGGCTCAATGGTAAGAGCGTGTATATCCCGAGTTCGAATCTAAATTGATATTTAACTGGAGATAGCGATGCATATTTTCCACCAAACTTCAAACAGTTAACAAATAGAAAGGCTTAATATATACTTATACACCTAAAGTTAGCATAATCTTTCACTTAGTCACTTAAACTAAACCCTTTTTCAATTAGATATATTGTAGGGATTTGTTGCAGCTTTGAATAAAGTTTTACCCAATACTGAATTTAGGATGTGTGTCGGGCATATCTGGTCTAATGGGCATCAGAAATAGAAAGGAGAAAATAGTTTTGGAAGTGCTCTAAATCTAGTATGAAGTTAAGTTTATTTGTAAAGATATTTGTGGGGATTTGTTATATTATCCAAAAAAGTCATGGGTTTAGAACCTAGTTCAAGTGTCTAATTGATACGAGAATTGACTAAGAAATATGTTTAATTGGAAAAAGGCCTAATTAAAGTATCTAAGTAAAAGATCGTACCAACTTTAGGTGTCTTACGCCACAAAGAAAACAATTGGATGTATTAGGATGGATAACTTAGGGAACATAATTTCTTTTTAAGGGCTATTGAACTTTCTAAATATTAGCCCAAGAATTGACTTTTCGAAACGTTAAAAAAAGATCATATATTTTGACAGGGAATTAGGAAAGGGGAGTAACCTTTGGTATAACATATGAAGATTTTGAATTAATTTTTATATCTTCCATGACCATAAGTTTTAGATAACTCTGCTTATCAAAACTTAGACAAATAAAAATTTATCGAACTGGTACTATTTTACATTAACAGTCGCAAGCAAAACGCAGCCATCCTCCCAGCCACTTGAATCTTGAGTTTGTGGCTAGATCACTTACTGTATGGTTCAAAATCGGACTTAGAAAATCAAGCATGAGGGGGCCGTTAAGTGAGAATATGTTGACTTTGGGGGGGGGAAAGCCATGGCCGACCGAAGCCCAACAACGAGCAGTTGTTGAGCAAGACCTGGAGCTGAGGTCGAATAGCGAGGAGTAGGAATAACAGCTAGTGCAATCTCGGGACTAGAGATAGGAGTATTCTCTTGAATATGAGAATATTCCCTTTATTGTACTTTTTAGGATTTTTAGAGATCATCCCATATAAATAGAAAAGGAGAGACATGCAAGAGACGCGTGAGATTCATTCTAAAAAAACTATTGTAAGAAGTTGACCCTTCAGAGAAATACAAAGTTCACCTTTCCACAGTGATTGCTTTTATTGATTATTCTTCCTTGCACTCACATGATCCAAGAAAGCATTATTCATCTCCTTATCTACTAGCATATTTTGTTGTCAGAAGGAAGAATCTTCCACATCATTTCATATTTGGATGAATTGTTCTTCCTATTTATATTTACTACCACTTTCTATATTTATTGCTCATCATTCATTCTTCATTTATTCTCCATGGTGCACATTTAATTATTGAATACACGACTCTGAGCACTAAGTAAACGGTATCACTTAAATTCTTATGCTTGACTAGGATTCAACTTTCATCTCTGTTATCTTTTAGCTACTTTAACAAAGAGTACTATACTCTTTGATGAAATAATTTGGCTTGTCTGAGGGAACTTTCTAATCAATATCATAGTCTTTCTAGATTTACAAAAAGACACGAATAGAAAAGTACAAATTTTTATTTCCCCAACTTGTATAGTCAAACACGGTGGAAATGGAGAAGAAATCAATGAAGCTCACGGAGAAGACGAGGAGAACGTGAAGCCGAGCGCCTCACCCAGGCGAAGTGATTCAACCCCCTTCATGGTAGCGTTACCGCTTCTCATGAAAAGGGAGCCTCTGTGTCCACTACGGAAGAAGCACCACCTGCGGTAAAAAGGCTGCTAGAAGCATGGCTAACGAGTACACTAATACTCGACAAACCCGCCCAGATCGCGAGCAGGGAAGGTGTGCGAGTTCACATCACCACAACAAAAAATGAGCAATACACCCAGCCCCCATGGACAGGTATCACATATTCTGTTAATGATGTAGGTAACGACGCCCTCACTGCCATCCTTAGAAAAATGGAAGAGATGGAGAAAGAGAACAACGTACTCCACGACCAAATGAGAGAGCATCAAAAAGGGTAGATAAGATACGAGGCGCCCCAAAACTCCTACCAAAATCAGACGCCGACCGATTTTTGGAACAATGATATAGCGACGAAGACGCACCACAAGCTATACCTAAAAATTTCAAAATGCCGCCATACTTGAAAATATATGATGGTATAACGGACCCGGAGGATCATGTGACTCACTATGTTAATGTAGTGAAAGGCAATGGCCTCGCAAAAGAAAAAGTATCTTTCATATTGTTGAAGATGTTTGGAGAGACCCTAACCGGCGGGGCCCTGACTTGGTACTCGCAATTACCTTCACACTGCATAGAAACATTCGAGGAAATGGCCTTCAAATTCATCATCGCCCATGTGGGGGCCAAGAATGCGGAGGCAATGGTGAATGACATATTCTCCATTAAACAATCACCTGGTGAAGGACTCAAAGACTTCATGGCTCGGTTTAACTGTGTAAGAATGACCCTTTAAATGTACCTGAAGGAATGGTTGTGGCCGCTTTCTAGAATGGGCTGAGTAGAAGTAGGTCACAAGATACCAAAAAGTTGCTAAGCCGACTCGTGAAATAGCCTCCAACCACTTGGGATGAGATACACAATGCCTATTGTGCCGAGGTAAGGCCAACGAGGATGATCTTAACGGACCTACTCAACGCCTCGGTCCAAATGGAGTCTAGGAAAGACCGAAGATATGAAAGCAAAAAAGATCTAGCAGGTCACGACCTAATTGTAAACGCGTGATTTTTGACTCTCCCCGAGATTTTTTATATTTTTAGCGTAAAATATTTAGTTTAGTTTTAATATAGCTATTTTAGCTAAATTTGACTCTTTTACTTTATTTTTACCTCAAAATGAAAAATAACAAAAATATGGTTTTATTAATGTTTCGTAGTCATTTTAAACTTGAAAAATACAAAAATAGTACTTTATATTTTTTATCTTTTTATAAAAAGCGAAAATAATAAAAAAATAGTTTCATTAATATTTTGTAGTTATTTTAAACTTGAAAAATATAAAAATAGTACTTTATATTTTTATCTTTTTATAAAAACGAAAATAATAAAAAAATAGTTTCATAAATATTTTGTAGTTATTTTAAACTTGAAAAATATAAAAAATAGTTTTATTTTAGTTATAAGTATTATAGTTATTTTGATTACCTAGGATTAATTAAATAACACCATTCTCGGTTCCGGGCGAAGAATAATATTCGGGTTCAAACTACCCGGTTTTATAATTTTCGGACCTAGCCCGTAATAATCCGAGTCCACTACACTAAGGGGGACAATACATAATGGATGGGGAATAAGAACAAAGACAAGAAGAAAAAGACAAAGGGATAAAAACAAGAAGAAAAAAACAAAAAAAGGCATGGAGCTTATTTTAAAAAAAAAATAAAAAAAAATAAAAAAATAAAAAAATACAATACACATACTATACTCTTCTTCTTTAAAAAGAAGAAGAGAAAAACGGCAAGAGGATGGGGAAACAAAAAGAAGAAATGAAATAGAGAGAAAAAACGAAAAAGAAGAGAAGAACAAAGAAAAGAAAAGAAGGAAAACGACGGAAGGAAAGAAGAAAAGAAAGGATTGAAAACGAAATGGAAAAAGAAGAGGGAACCAAACAGAAAGAAAAAAAGGATTCAAAAGACAAGGAAAAAAACGAAACAGAGACGAAAAAAGGGGATGGCTTCTTCTTAACAGAGACGGGAGTATACATGATATATGCTGGATATACAGTCAATATACACGGACAGACCACTTCGTCTTCTTCACGAGGTACAACTTCAGTCGAGGTCGTCGTTTGATTCGAGTTCTGTCCGGAGAGGTCGAGGTTTGAGATCGTCATAAGAGGTTCGTTTTCTCGTTGTGTACGTTGAAAATATGCAGAAATAAAGGTGCATGTTCTTTTCCGATATTGTTCTTCTCGTTAATATTTTGGATCGTTTCGCATTTGATTTAGTTTCGTATGATTCGGATTATTTTTGTAAATATATGATTCTGTTGAACATGCAATTTCACAATTAATGGTGGTCTTGTAGTGTCGAAATTAGCTAATGAAAATAACTAATCCTTCACATGCTCACCAACTAGTTATGCTTTCGTTGTTTATGTAGTTGCTCGTCGTAGTCTTGAATTTGCTCACTTAGTTATCTACTCGTATGTTTACTCGAATTGGTTATAGTTGAGCATGATTTTGTCACCTTATCGAAATTGGTTCCTTATTCCTCAACCGAACGGCGGAATTAGATAAAGGAATCGGGGGTGTATTTCATGTGACCCGACTCCAATTTTGAACAAGGTTAAATAAAGCGTGTCATGGACCACGGTCGCATTTCATGTAGCGTGGTTTGCAACATGTTCTAAATAATCTCGAATTAATTCTTAAATGAATATAGCGGAATATAGTTCTCTTTTAAATCAGAATTAGAGGTGTGCCTCGCCTAACAAAATTATACAAATTGCGGGGCCCTCATAAATGTATATATATAAAAATACTTAGACTTCGGATCAACCGTATAGTGAATTTTACGGTGTTCTCCAAAGATAATAAATGCGTAGTTGCTTTAATCACGTATTCTAGTACTACCTTCTCAAATACGGGTGCATATTTATGTGACCCAAATCTAAATCTCAACGAAGTCGAAACGTGTCAAAAGTCACGGGTGCACTGGTGCGACGTGGTTCGAGATACGTTTCCACTGCGTTGTAATTCATTTAAAACAATAAACAATAAAAGGGTAATGAGCCCTTAAACAATAAGCGAGACGAGCCTCGCCAAAATAACACGCAAATTGCGGGGCCCTCAACGGACGATTATTACGAAAAATGTTTAGATTCCGGGATGTGCTGTTTAGCGGATTCCACGGCCTCTCCCGAACACAAAATGCGTTAGTATCTTTAGGCGCGTATTTAATAATCTTATCTCCTTAAACTCGAGTGCACATTTATGTGACTCAAATCCAAATTTCAACGGAGTCGAAATGTGTTGACAACCGCGGGTGCACTGGTGCGACGTGGTTCGAGATACATTTTCACAACGTTGTAATTCTTTGTTAATAATTCTTATAATAATAATAATAATAATAATAATAATAAAAAACAGAGGTTAAAGCACATTATAAAATCAGATAAAGAGGCCAAATACGATGATTGAGCGACCGTGCTAGAACCACGGAACCCGGGAATGCCTAACACCTTCTCTCGGGTTAACAGAATTCCTTATCCGGATTTCTGGTTCGCGGACCGTAATATAGAGTCAAACCTTTCCTCGGTTCGGGATCAAACCGGTGACTTGGGACACCATTATTTTTCCAAGTGGCGACTCCGAATTAATTAAATAAATCCCGTTTCGATTGTCCTTTAATTGGAAAAACTCCCTCGCGCGCGCGGTAGCGCCGAAAGGAGGTGTGACAGCTCTGGCGACTCTGCTGGGGATGATGCTATTCACCCAGAACTTCGGTTCAGGGTTTAAGAATTCGAGCTCAGTTAAATTGTTGTTTTTGTCTATATCCGATTTTATTATATGTTTAATTAATGTGCTACATGTCTACCGCTTTGATACTTGGGTTTAAATGTGCAAAATGATATTTTTATCGCTTTGATATTTTTTTGAACTGTATATATATAAACCGTGCCGAAACCCTTCTCTTCTCACCTATGGGGATGTGCTTACCGGTTGAGACTCCCTATTCTGGTAGTGTCTTACCCAAAAAATAAGAAAAAGGCTCGGAAAGTTTCTAAGTCGGTTGGCCTTTTGGTTCCCAGAAAGGAGCTCCTTCCTCAGCCCGAGTTGTCCGCTTGGGTACACAGTCTAGATCACATACCGAGGTTCCGAGCTTAGAATAACATGACTCATGCCGGATCCCTAGTAGGAAACGCTTATTTGCATCACGTTGCATTTGACTTAGGGGACTCAACACAGGGGTTGGGTCCGTCTAGGACAGGTGACCCGGTAATCAAAGACCAAGTATATTATATGTTGCATTTATTTATCATGTATTATTATGATGATTGGTTAAATTCCTGAAAACAAAAAAAAAAGAAGAAATGGAATTTTGGAATAGAAAAATATCAAAAATATTGACGAAATGCTGTCGAAAATTTGAAAATTTGAAAAATAGGAAGAACAATCTTGTTGAAATAATTGGTCATAAATAATCTGACCGAACTACGCAGGTTTGATTCTCGCCATTAGGTGGGATACGTAGGCAACCCTCATCGGGTCCAACCACCCCTTCAAAAAATTAAAAAAAAAATGTCGAAGTTTTAGTTTTTAATAAAATCAAAGTGATGCCATTTTGAAAAATAGCCGAATGTTCCGAAAGGACGCCGGAAGGCTGTTTTTGCAAAAATAGCCACTTTGAATCATTTTTAATAATTTGCGGGCCACAGCCTTGAAATATTCCTTGTGGAAATGTTGCAAGGCCATAGCCGCAAAATCAAGTTCGGGTTCACACCCCGTTTGCAAAAATAACCAAAAAAAAATGTCAAATTTTTTATTTTGTTATAAATAAGTCGGGTGATGCTATTCTTGCTTAAAATAAGCCGAACGTCCCTCAAAAGACGTCGGAAGGCTGTTTTTGCAAGAATAGCCACTTTGGATTTTTTAAAATAATTTTGGACACAGCCTTGAAATATTCCCTCGCGGAAATGTCGAAAGGCTGTATCCGCAAAAATCAATGTTTTGAGTCATCACTCAACTTTACAAAAATAACCACTTTATCAAACAAGCCATTACATGGCCGAAATTTTACCGAAATAGCTACATTTTTGCATTTGAACTTTCTCAGTCTTGTGTTGGCCTGTGTCGGTGCTGAACGATGCCCCATAGGCCCAGGATAAAATTTTGAATTTGCATCTTCTTACATAAAATATTGCAAAAAGAGCCACTTTGTCTAAATAAGCCATTACATGGCCAATTTATGAAAAAATAGTTTTGTGTTGGTTTAGGATGATGCCGAACAATGCCCCATGAGCCACAGGATAAAAAAAAAATTCAAGTTTTATCTTTCTTAAATAAATTTTGCAAAAATAGCCATTTTGTCAAATAAGCCATTATGTGGCCAATTTTGTAGAAATAGTCATAAGTGACACCAAAAATATTTTTATTCTTGTAGAAATCTCCGACACAAGGTGTGAAAGTTTTTCATCAGAGTTTGTAGTTGGAGTCGGCTTTTACAATTTTTTTCAAAAAAAAAAAAGAAAAAAAATCAAATATTCATCTCTTTATTTCTTGCATTAATTTGCAAGAACTACGCTCGGTCTGATTCATGCGGGGTCATGATACGTAGGCAATCTCCATAAGATTCGACCACAACTGTATATGTATATATATATAAAAAAAATGAAAAAAAAAATGGAAGTTAATGACAAGAGAGGTTTTCAAGGATAATGGAAAAGGAAAAGCTTGGAATGATGCATGTAGCGAATACATATATGGTTAACTGACTAGGTGCATTACATCCAATGTGTGATAACATATCTGTTAAACTCTGTGATCTTACAAGTTTGTTGCATTTCCAGAAAGTTTAGCGGTTGGCTTGACAGAATATTCTGGCCAATCACCATTACCATACTAGATCAAAAGGTCCAATTCTAGCAAGCATGTCTAGTTCCGGCAAAAGTCTCGATGGAGAGAAAACAGAGATACATATCATGAAAGATGAGGTGGACCGGTTGAGACATCAAATAACAGAGATGCACCTAGCTTGGGCTAGGGGACAGTCATCACCAAACCTTCCTACTCTTACACCAGCTCCAGAGCGTCCACCTATTGATCCCTCGACAAGTGCACCAATCTATCCATATTATCAAGGGAAAACCCTTATACATCCCAGGTTCCACCAGCTAGACAAAACACTCCTCCTCCGGTCACCCCTGTTTTCGTGGCACCTCCACCTGCTACTTTACAGAAGTCGTCCGGTGAACCGCTTTTTCAAATACATGACAATCATTGTTATGATCCCGAGCCTACCTTTAAGGCTCCTGAACCGCATTCACACACCCCTCACTGGGATAACCCTGCAGAACCGGAAAAGCACTTCAAAAGTTTGGAGCATGAGGAAGTTATTCGGAAAGTCAAAAGCCTGGAGCAATCCTTCAGGAATATGCATGGTTTAGGCAACCAAGTCAGCGTTGCTTACAAAGATCTGTGCCCATTTCCAGACGTCCGGTTGCCCGCTGGGTTCAAATTGCCCAAGTTTGACCTATACGAGGGGCATGGTGACCCAGTAGCCCATCTCCGATGTTTCTGCAGCAAAATGCGAGGAACCGGAGGGCGAAATAAAATTCTGATAGCTTACTTCGGTCAGAGTTTGGGAGGGTCTGCACTAGAGTGGTACACCAGGCAGGATCCCAGCAGATGGTTTACATGGGATGACCTGGCCCAAGCATTCATCGGCCAGTTTCAATATAATCTTGAAATAATCCCCGATCGCTTATCATTGCTAAAGCTAGAGAAGAAACCCGCCGAAAGCTTCAGAGAATTTGGGTTCCGCTGGAGGGAACAGACAGCAAGGGTAGATCCACCGATGAGAGAGACCGAGATGGTAGATTACTTCTTGCAGACACTGGAGCCAACCTACTTTAGTCACCTGGTGACATCGGTTGGTAAATCTTTCAATGAGGTGGTCAAAATGGGCGGAATGATAGAAGAGGGACTTAAGTCCAATAAGATCTTGAGCTATGCCGCGTTGAAAGCAACAACTCAAGCTATTCAGAATGGCACAGGGGTTGCATTCGGGAAAAAGAGAAGAGAAGAAGTTGCAACGGTAGAGGAGGGTACTTGGTCCAGATCGAAAGGTCCTTCACCTCACTACCAAGCCAAACCCTACTACCCAAATCACCCTAATCACCCTCCCCGAAACACATATCCACCACCAAGGGCTTACAATAACCCTCCAGGACCAGGTTTCCGAGGGAATCATGCCTTCGGAAAGGAAAAGACACAAAGAACATTCACTGAGTTGGGAGAAACTTATACTGCTCTGTTCCACAAATTGAAGCAGATAGGTTTGTTGAGTCCTGTTGAGACAAGATTGCCAAATCCCCTACCCCCAAATGTGGATCGCTCAGTAAGCTATGAGTATTGTTCAGGAGCTCCCGGACATGATACCGAGAAATGTTAGAAACTGAAACATGCAGTGCAAAATCTTATTGACACCAATAAGATCGAGGTTCGGACACCAGAGGCACCCAACATTAATCAGAATCCATTGCCAGCTCACCCTTAAACCCATATGATCAAATTGATACACAAGGGAAGGGAAAATTAAGAAGCCCGATCTGTATTCCAAAGCAAAACCAATCGGCGGAAGTTGGTATATGAGAAGTCATGCTTGGTAATCAGGAGGAGTTTTCGGTGGTTTGTTTTTGTTGTCATTTCTTTTGTCCGAGTTGTTTCTAGGGTTGTGACATAGATTTTGTCTTGTAGTGAAACCCTCTTATCTTTCCATTTTTGGTCATTTCAGTTTGCCTAGTCTTATCAAGTCTCGTTTCAGGTTTGTATTTTTTGGTTTTGCTTGTTTGTATTTGAAACTTTTCTCCGTTTAATGGAACTTTCGGTCTTTTATTACCCAGTTGTCTTTTGTTTAGTTCTTCTGTATTTAGATTTGTCATCTGTTCGAACGCCGATTCTAGTGACATGACATGCACGCATAATCGTGGCCTAATCTTAAAAGTGAATCATGAAGGAATTGGAAGATAGTCATGGCATTTTAAAAGAAATAATGATTTGAGATTATTTGGAACCCGAGTCACGTGAAATTTGGGGCGGGTAAAATACAAAGAAAGCCTTAAGGGCAAAATGACCATGCTGACATGGGGTTCGCTCGTGATACTGAAATGGAAGTGTCGTCCAGCAATACTTTAAAATGGCGGATGAAAAAGGTGAATGGACGATATGGTTATCACTCCTAGCACAACCAGAAGATGTCGTAAATATGTTGTTTGTACTTGACATGTTTTGAAGATTGGAATGACGAAGGCATTTTGTTCTGCTACCCAAACACTTTATCTTTCGTTAACCCTTCGAGCCTTATTTTGATTTCTTTCATACCCCTCCTTCGGAATCGGTACCAAAATTAGAAACACAAATGGGGAAGATTAAAAAAAAAACAACCAAAAAGGAACGAAAAAGAAAAGAAAATGAAAAAATGATGAAAAAAAAATGAAAAGAAGGAATTGGGAACTACGTTTGACCTGATTCCTTAAAGAGGATACGTAGGCGCTTCACAACTCGGTCATAGTGTAAATAAAGTAATAAAAATTCCCCAAGTAAAAACTGGGGCAAAGAAAAATTGTGTTGATTATAAATAAATTTAGTTCCGAAGGTTGTAAATTTTGAACCCAAAATTGATTTTGTTTTGAGCCTTCAATACCCTTTCTTTCTAACCCTATCCAAATCCCACATTACGGTCCAAAAAGACCTTCCGATCAGTCTTCAAAAGATGCCACGTCAGGCGAGTGAGAGAGACCTATCAGAATATAACACTCTGATTCTCAGCAAAAAAGACTCCGATTCCCAGCAGAAAGGAAACACGAGAGAGTCTTAGCAGTGACACCCCAATCCCCAGCTAAAAGTGATACAAATGAGAGAGTCTTACCGGTGAAAACCTTCACAGGCACCATAAGGCGACGAAAGCTGAGAGAAAATCAAAATGAGAGAGGCTTGAAAGTGAAAACCCTTCGGGCACTATAAGTCGAATAAAGGTGATAATCAGATGGAAATCACGAGACAGAAATCGTGAAAGGCAATTAACGACGAAGGATAGGCCATATGTGCATGTCATGACCAATAGAGTTGGTATTCGCGTTTGATAAGTTTTTATAGATATTTCTTGCTAGAGAGTCATTTTTTTTCTTTGTCTTCTATTTTGTTTCTTTTTATCTTTCTCATTTTTATCAAAAATTCCCCATCAAAGTCTGTGTAGTCAGAACAAGTGAGAAATGACTTCAAAACTTGCCACCAACTTTCCAATTAGTATGCAAAGCAAGGAAATGCCATTGACGGCAGAGAAGTAGGGTGCAAAAAAGATTATTAAACTAGGGCAGAAAATTTTCTTTTCAGTTTGAAAATTTTCTGGAAGTCAATACCCACTTGGGGACGAAGGAAAATCTTAAGGGAAATGGTCTTCGAACCAGTGTCATCCTCAACAGCCTTCAAGAAGAGTGAAACGTCAATTTTGAGGAAATGAAAATCCCCCCAGCAATGTTGTCTACAGCAAGTTCCGATGTGGTCGGACAACACAGAATGATAAAGGAAGAAAGGAAATCCCATCTTCAACAAAATAAACCCCAGCAAGTTGAGAAACACAGAACGGGGAAGGGATAAATGGAAAAACCCATCCCCAGCAGGAATATCATCTCCATCAAATGAAATCATTCCACAATAATGTTTTGGGGACCCCGAGCGAGGGAAAGGAGAACAGGAAAAACCACCACACAGGAGCGGCACAACCGCTCACAATGTTTTGAACTAACAATTTTTCTATGATTTGAAACAGGGAAGGAAAGTGCTATTGATAGCAGAAAGTCATGCCACAAGGAAGAACACCAATACTGGGGGAGAAAATTTTCTGCCGTTGTTGAAAATTTTCTCGGAGAAACGAGGAAGGCAATTCAAGATGACATGTCAGGTTTGTCCACCTTCAAATAGGATGTTTCAGGTTTGTCCACCTTCGAACAGGACGTCTCAGGTTTGTCCACCTTCAAATAGGATGTTTCAGGTTTATCCACCGTCGAACAGGACGTCTCGGGTTTGTTCACTTTCATACATTGATCTCATGGGAGTATTCGCCCTCGAATAGGATACAATGGGAGTATTCGCCCTCGAATAGGATACAATGGGCGTATTCGCCCTCGAATAGGATACAATGGGAGTATTCGCCCTCGAATAGGATACAATGGGAGTATTCGCCCTCGAATAGGATACAATGGGAGTATTCGCCCTCGAATAGGATACAATGGGAGTAGTCGCCCTCGAATAGGATACAATGGGAGTATTCGCCCTCGAATAGGATACAATGGGAGTATTCGCCCTCGAATAGGATACAATGGGAGTATTCGCCCTCGAATAGGATACAATGGGAGTATTCGCCCTCGAATAGGATACAATAGGAGTATTCGCCCTCGAATAGGATACAATGGGAGTATTCGCCCTCGAATAGGATACAATGGGAGTATTCGCCCTCGAATAGGATACGATGGGAGTATTCGCCCTCGAATAGGATACGATGGGAGTATTCGCCCTCGAATAGGATACGATAGGAGTATTCGCCCTCGAATAGGATACAATGGGAGTATTCGCCCTCGAATAGAATACGATGGGAGTATTCGCCCTCGAATAGGATACAATGGGAGTATTCGCCCTCGAATAGGATACAATGTGAGTATTCGCCCTCGAATAGGATACAATGGGAGTATTCCCCCTCGAATAGGATACAATGGGAGTATTAGCCCTCGAATAGGATACAATGGGAGTATTCGCCCTCGAATAGGATACGGTGGGACTATCCACCCTCGAATAGGATATTTTACGTTTGTTTCATTTTACATTGTCCTATGCATATTTTGTAAATTATTGCCAGCATGCATTTTAAATTCAAATTGCTACTAAAAGCAGGCGCCTACCTGTATAACAAAAGGCAAGTCTTCAGTCTTTACATTGCAGGTCTTGAAACCAGTAACCCACTATAAAGCAGAGGGTTACAACAAGAGATCCCAGCGCAAATTCAAGCGCATGAGTCAAAGGAAATAAGGGAATGAAGGAAAATATTCCCAGCATCATTATCCTCAGCCGGCAAATAAACAGTTCTAAAGATATCCCCAGCAGTCAGGAGGGAAAGCAACACGACCCAGGAAGAAAGCAATTCCGAAACAAGGAAATTTAGGAGAAATGATGGTTCAAGAGTCGATGCAGCAAGAAGAAAGTGGTGCAGGAAGCAAAGGAAGGCGACATGGATGGGATGAAGTTAGTGAGTTGATGTTGAAGTCAGGTGCCCGCCTGAAGAATGGAGTGGCGATTTATTTTCAAAAGATGTTGTTGAGGTCAGGAGCCCGCCTGAAGAATGGAGTGGCGATTTATTTTCAAAGGATGTTGTTGAACTCAGGAGCCCGCCTGAAGAATGGAGTGGCGATTTATTTTCAAAGATGTTGTTGAAGTCAGGAGCCCGCCTGAAGAATGGAGTGGCGATTTATTTTCAAAGGATGTTGTTGAAGTCGGGAGCCCGCTTGAAGAGAGGAATGGCGATTTATTTTCAAAAGTTGATGTTGAAGTCAGGAGCCCGCCTGAAGAATGGAATGGCAATTTATTTTCAAAGGATGTTGATGAAGTCAGGAGCCCGCCTGAAGAATGGAGTGGCGATTTATTTTCAAAAGTTGATGTTGAAGTCAGGAGCCCGCCTGAAGAGAGGAATGGCGATTTATTTTCAAAGGATGTTGTTGAAGTCAGGAGCCCGCCTGAAGAATGGAGTGGCGATTTATTTTCAAAGGATGTTGTTGAAGTCAGGAGCCCGCCTGAAGAATGGAGTGGCGATTTATTTTCAAAGGATGTTGTTGAAGTCAGGAGCCCGCCTGAAGAATGGAGTGGCGATTTATTTTCAAAGGATGTTGTTGAAGTAAGGAGCCCGCCCGAAGAATGGAGTGGCGATTTATTTTCAAAGGATGTTGTTGAAGTCGGGAGCCCGCTTGAAGAGAGGAATGGCGATTTATTTTCAAAAGTTGATGTTGAAGTCAGGAGCCCGCCTGAAGAATGGAATGGCAATTTATTTTCAAAGGATGTTGATGAAGTCAGGAGCCCGCCTGAAGAATGGAGTGTCAATTTATTTTCAAAAGATGTTGTTGAAGTCAGGAGCCCGCCTGAAGAGAGGAATGGCGTTTATTTTCAAAAGATGTTGTTGAAGTCGGGAGCCCGCCCGAAGAGAGGAATGGCGATTTATTTTCAAAAGTTGATGATTGAAGTCAGGAGCCCGCCTGAAGAGAGGAATGGCGTTTATTTTCAAAGTTGCTGTTGAAGTCAGGAGCCCGCCTGAAGAGAGGAATGGCGATTTATGTCAAAAGATGTTGTTGAAGTCAGGAGCCCGCCTGAAGAGAGGAATGGCGATTTATTTTCAAAAGATGTTATTGAAGTCAGGAGCCCGCCTGAAGACTGGAGTCGAAAAGTGACAGAGTGTAACGGAAATCCCCAGCATGAATCAGAAGGAAGGCAACAAGGATAAGAAAAGATAGATTCAAACTTCAAAGGAGAATCGATCGAATATCACAAGTAAGGGAATTCGCTTCGGAGTGCAATGCAAGATAGCAGCAAAAGAAGTTTGCAACCAGAATGAGAGTCAACAGTCCGAGGGGATCAACAGAAGTTTAGTCACAATAAACAAAAAGAAAAAAAAAGAGGCATGAAGCCAATCCAAAATGCAGAAGTTGATGAAAGATGTGGCATGCTCAAGACATGGCCGATGTCACAAGCACTGTATACCTGGTCTTGATTCGAAAAGCAGCACCTGCAACTAGCAAGTATCAAGGTTCAAATTTAGAGTCCGCATGAAGCACCAACCAATACTCAAGATCAAGCTTCAGAAGACTTATAGATAGGAATCTTGTAACTAGTAGCCGATAGGCTTAGTTAGTCTTTCTCATGTTTTGATTTTTGATGTAATAGCAGGACCACGGACCGGAACTTCGATGGAACAGAACCTCGATGGAATGACACCTCGACTGGCTCTCCACCTCGGTATACCCCTTCCTCACTCACTTTCGAACTACACGTGGCTTGATTCCTTTATAGCCAAGGATATGTAGGCAGCTCAGATACAAGGGCTCGGTCACATTCCTCTTCTTTTAGTTTAGTCCCTCCGAATAAGGGTCGGGTCAAAAACACTTGTCTAGTCGTTCTTTGTCTGAAAACTCTTTGTGTTTTCAGTCAAAGAGGGGCAGCTGTAAACGCGTGATTTTTGACCCTCCCCGAGATTTTTTATATTTTTAGCGTAAAATATTTAGTTTAGTTTTAATATAGCTATTTTAGCTAAATTTGACTCTTTTACTTTATTTTTACCTCAAAATGAAAAATAACAAAAATATGGTTTTATTAATGTTTCGTAGTCATTTTAAACTTGAAAAATACAAAAATAGTACTTTATATTTTTTATCTTTTTATAAAAAGCGAAAATAATAAAAAAATAGTTTCATTAATATTTTGTAGTTATTTTAAACTTGAAAAATATAAAAATAGTACTTTATATTTTTATCTTTTTATAAAAACGAAAATAATAAAAAAATAGTTTCATAAATATTTTGTAGTTATTTTAAACTTGAAAAATATAAAAAATAGTTTTATTTTAATTATAAGTATTATAGTTATTTTGATTACCTAGGATTAATTAAATAACACCATTCTCGGTTCCGGCGAAGAATAATATTCGAGTTCAAACTACCCGGTTTTATAATTTTCGGACCTAGCCCGTAATAATCCGAGTCCACTACACTAAGGGGGACAATACATAATGGATGGGGAATAAGAACAAAGACAAGAAGAAAAAGACAAAGGGATAAAAACAAGAAGAAAAAAACAAAAAAAGGCATGGAGCTTATTTTAAAAAAATAAAATAAAAAAATAAAAAAATAAAAAAATACAATACACATACTATACTCTTCTTCTTTAAAAAGAAGAAGAGAAAAACGGCAAGAGGATGGGGGAAACAAAAAGAAAGAAATGAAATAGAGAGAAAAACGAAAAAGAAGAGAAGAACAAAGAAAAGAAAAGAAGGAAAACGGCGGAAGGAAAGAAGAAAAGAAAGGATTGAAAACGAAATGGAAAAAGAAGAGGGAACCAAACAGAAAGAAAAAAAGGATTCAAAAGACAAGGAAAAAAACGAAACAGAGACGAAAAAAGGGGATGGCTTCTTCTTAACAGAGACGGGAGTATACACGATATATGCTGGATATACAGTCAATATACACGGACAGACCACTTCGTCTTCTTCACGAGGTACAACTTCAGTCGAGGTCGTCGTTTGATTCGAGTTCTGTCCGGAGAGGTCGAGGTTTGAGATCGTCATAAGAGGTTCGTTTTCTCGTTGTGTACGTTGAAAATATGCAGAAATAAAGGTGCATGTTCTTTTCCGATATTGTTCTTCTCGTTAATATTTTGGATCGTTTCGCATTTGATTTAATTTCGTATGATTCAGATTATTTTTTTTTTTGTAAATATATGATTCTGTTGAACATGCAATTTCACAATTAATGGTGGTCTTGTAGTGTCGAAATTAGCTAATGAAAATAACTAATCATTCACATGCTCACCAACTAGTTATGCTTCCGTTGTTTATGTAGTTGCTCATCGTAGTCTTGAATTTGCTCACTTAGTTATCTACTCGTATGTTTACTCGAATTGGTTATAGTTGAGCATGATTTTGTCACCTTATCAAAATTGGTTCCTTATTCCTCAACCGAACGGCGGAATTAGATTAAAGGAATCGGGGGTGTATTTCATGTGACTCGACTCCAATTTTGAACAAGGTTAAATAAAGCGTGTCATGGTCCACGGGCGCATTTCATGTAGCGTGGTTTGCAACATGTTCTAAATAATCTCGAATTAATTCTTAAATGAATATAGCGGAATGTAGTTCTCTTTTAAATCAGAATTAGAGGCGTGCCTCGCCTAACAAAATTATACAAATTGCGGGGCCCTCATAAATGTATATATATAAAAATACTTAGACTTCGGGATCAACCGTATAGCGAATTTTACGGTGTTCTCCAAAGATAATAAATGCGTAGTTGCTTTAATCACGTATTCTAGTACTACCTTTCAAATACGGGTGCACATTTATGTGACCCAAATCTAAATCTCAACGAAGTCGAAACGTGTCAAAAGTCACGGTTGCACTGGTGCAACGTGGTTCGAGATACGTTTCCACTGCATTGTAATTCATTTAAAACAATAAACAATAAAAGGGTAATGAGCCCTTAAACAATAAGTGAGACGAGCCTCGCCAAAATAACACGCAAATTGCGGGGCCCTCAACAGACGATTATTACGAAAAATGTTTAGATTCCGGGATGTGCTGTTTAGCGGATTCCACGGCCTCTCCCGAACACAAAACGCGTTAGTATCTTTAGGCGCGTATTTAATAATCTTATCTCCTTAAACTCGAGTGCACATTTATGTAACTCAAATCCAAATCTCAACGGAGTCGAAATGTGTTGACAACCACGGGTGCACTGGTGCGACGTGGTTCAAGATACATTTTCACAACGTTGCAATTCTTTCTTAAAATAATAATAATAATAATTCTTATAATAATAATAATAATCAAAAACGGTTAAAAGTTAAAATTTGCACAGAGGTTAAAGCACATTATAAAATCAGATAAAGAGGCCAAATACGATGATTGAGTGACCGTGCTAGAAGCACGGAACCCGGGAATGCCTAACACCTTCTCCCGGGTTAACAGAATTCCTTATCCGGATTTCTGGTTCGCGGACCGTAATATAGAGTCAAACCTTTCCTCGGTTCGGGATCAAACCGGTGACTTGGGACACCATTATTTTTCCAAGTGGCGACTCTGAATTAAATAAGTTGATCCCGTTTCGATTGTCCTTTAATTGGACAAACTCCCTTGTGTCCTCGCGGGTGCGTAAAAAGGAGGTGTGACACTAATCAAGAAAGACATCAGCCTTACGTTATAGGCACTCTCATATCGCCTCCACATCACGATGAAGGTCCATCCAGGCCGCGAACGGCAATCCATCAAAATAAAAGATGTATGCCCCCCGTATTATCAACTCACAATTTGTGTGTTGCCCTCAGAAAGAGTGTACGCATTGGAAAAGCTCAACACAAAGGTAAAGTGGTCACAGAAGATGAAATCCGACCCAAGCACTAGAAAGTAAAACGCCCTCTGCAAATTTCACTAGGAAAGAGGTCACAAGATCAAGGACTGCATCGCCCTTAGATAGGAGGTCGTGAGCATGCTTCTCCAAGGGCACCTAAAAGAGTTGATGAGAGATCTAGGGAGGTCCAACTTCGCCCGAGGGAGAGAATATCATCAGGGGCTGCCCAAACCACCTTCCCCGGTTCGTCCATACAAATGATCATCGAAGGAGGCAATGATGCATCCATCAATAGTATGAAATTTACTGCCACTAACAAGCTCAAGCGGTCAATCACCCACGAATGGTATGACGAACTCGAAGAAAGTATCTTCTTCGATAAGTTAGATACTTGCGGTTTGGTCTTTCCTCACTATGACGCCCTTGTCATTACTTTATATGTTGTTGATACTAATATAAGATGTATCATGGTCGATGATGGAAGCAACGCGTGCATCATCCATCCTCAAGTTCTTACCCAAATCAAACTTGAGGACCGGATAGTTCCACGTTGCATCACACTAATAGGTTTTAACAATGATGTTTAGCGAACATCTGGAGAAATCACGCGTAGTGTCTTGGCTGTCGGCGTCACCTTGGAGACCACGTTCTTTGTCATGGACCAGGATACGACATACAACACCATCATAGGCCAATCATAGATACACGCCGTGAAGGTTGTCCCATCCAGGTTGAACCAAGTCATTAAATTACCCACCCCTGGGGAGTATTCTACATCCGGAGAGAGCAACACATGGCCCAAGAATGCTACCGCATCACCCAAGACTGTATTGAAAGAAAGGGGATCGTGTGGCACGTCGATCATGCGTTATTATAAATAGGGATCGTGTGGCACGCCGACCACGTGATATTGTTGTGATTGGATCATGTGGTACACCTACCACGTGATGTAAGGAAATGGGATCATGTTGCACGCCTGCAACGAGAGGAATTTGAAATAAGTGAAAGTGGTTTGTTTTCTTATTCTGTGTTAGAAGAAATCAGACGTAGTTTCTTTTGTAAATCCTGATAATATGTTTTAACTGTTTCCCCATGAGCATGCTCCCCCTCCCAATCCTGATATATATATATATATATATATATATATATATATATATATATATATATATATATATATATATATATCTGCACGGGTTTATCTGGTAGTCTCGTCTAGCCTCATCACTACTTTTTCGGGGTTAAGCTAGGCACTTACCAGCATATAGGGTTGTGATGATGCTACACTCTATGCATCTTTTTGCACAAATCACAGTACCGAAGTCGCAGCTTTCGGACAACAGTAGGAGCATTTGGAGCTGACTTCAATCCAGAGATTTTCGAGGTAGCCTTGTTGACGTCCGCATGGCCCGAAGTCTCTTCTACTTTTATTTGTTTTGTTTTTCATGTACCGGAACAAACAGTATTGTATTTTGTTCGGACTCTGTATTTAGTATTCTGTAGACGTTCGCGAGTTAGTGACACCATTCTTGGGTAGATGTTGTAATTGAACTTCCGCACTTGTTTTCAGTTTAATTATGTTTAAGACTTCCACTTTTATATTAAATATTTCATCGTTTCTAATATTGCTTGTGTTCGCAAAAAGGAGTAATTGATAATTGGTTTGCCTAGCTCCTATTAGTAGGCGCCATCACGACTCCCGAGGGTAAAAAATTCGGGTCATGACAAGCATATAACTCACAATAAAAGGACATAATCGGAATTTTAGATATTAGCCTTGTAATCCTGTTAGTTTTAGGACATAATATTACACATTAAGAATCCTCTATGATTACCTTTAGGAATCCTATTAATATAATTATTTTCGGGCATAGATATTAGCCTTGCTATCCTATTACTTTTAGGATATATACTTATGAATTTTATTTAATATCCATGGATTTGAAAATAATTAGGTCGACCATCATTGGTTACCAATTGCACAATAAAACATTTTAATAATATTTTGTTAATTACAACTTTTAAATAATAGAATTTGGTACAACCATAATATAACTACTGATACCAAGTTGTACATTAAGCACTTGAATTTAATTGTTATGTTCCACTTTTATTTTTTTATTTTTTGCATTTATTTAACAAACGATTCTCTGAATACATCGAAATCTATATCTATATTATTATAAAATACTAAATAAAATATTGGATTACAAAAATAACCTCTCAATATTATGCATAATAACTCACAAAAACAACATAATCAGAATTCTAGACATTAGTTTTGTAATCCTATTAGTTTCGGGACATAATACTATACGTTAGGAATCCTACACGATTACCTTGCACAGCTTTTTCTGCACTTTTTTCTAAGTTCAAAAACCTCCCAAAACACATCCGAAACACATCCGAGCCCTCGGGGCTCCTAAACAAACATAGGTACTAACTCAACAACATCATACGAACCTATCTGTGCGATCAAATTGCCAAAATAACATCATTATCAACAAATTAAACCTCAAAATCAAAGCATTTTTCTCAAACTTCTTAAAACATCAACTTTAGCAATTCAAGTCCGAATCACGTCCACGATGTCCGTTTTTCACCAAATTTTACAGAAATATCTTAAATCATATATAAGACCTATACTGGGCGCCAGAACCAAAATACGAGCCAAATTTCATTTTAAATTTTCTTAAACAATTTCAGAAAAAAAAATTTACTTAAAAATTTATTTCTCGGGCTTGGGATCTCGGAATTCGATTATGGGCATACGACCAAGTCCCGTATTTTCCTACGGATACTCCGGGATCATCGAATTACGGGTCTGGGTCCGTTTATCCAAAATATTGACCGAAGTAAAATTAACTCATATTATAATCAAAACTCGTCATTTCTCACAAATTTTCATATTTAAGCTTTTACGCGTCCGGATTGCGCACCCAAATTGAGGCGACTCTAAATGAGATTTTCAAGGCCCTGGAGACACAGAATTTAATATAAAACAATTGATGACCCACAATAAATTAACCTATTATGCACTCTAATATCTCATAGGCAATAAATTAAATGATACAAATAATTTTCTCTTGATAAATTAATTATTTAACGCAAAGAAAAAAAAATGTAAAAAAAAATAATTCTCGCATGAAATATCTTGGGGTCACGCTCAGCATGGGCATCTTTTACTAGTGTTAAATATAATTATACATATAATATACATATATAATTAGTATAAATTGGAACAAAAAAAAAGAAAAACTAAATCATGGCCTACATGCATGCGTGTTAGTGGCTGGTTCCAAGCAGCGAACATCATCTGGATCGGAGTCGGCACATTAACGAAACAAATGATAGGTACGTCATTTGTGTTGTTCCTTTGACCAGAAGTTTAATTGTTTTGATAGAAAGACGATAACTGTAGCAATCACTGTTGGCACTGACTTCTCACCACGTGTACTGCTTCTTTCCCCTCTTCATCACTTATTTCGGCCATCTGTCCTCTTTTCCTAATGCTGCTAACGTTCATCTTGCTATACACAAACTTCTTTTATCATCAATATCAACATTTCAGTTTAAATAATAACAGCTTATTAATATATAAATGCAACTCTGACATTAACTACAGCTGTATTTATTTAATTATTTTTAATCAGCTAGTAAGCAGTATAAGTTTTAAAAATAAAAAATGAAAAAATTGCATATATAAAAGGTTACACGACTGTATATAAATAGTGGATCCGCCTTCTTTCAATATATCATTCCATCACCTGAAATTTCTCTGGACCCTTCTTGTTCCCGAGTCTAGTTCCTTCTACTTTGCACTCTCTTCTCAATAGTAAACGCTATAATCGGATCAGATGGAGGTGAAACACAGAATTACCAAAGGAGGACAAGAAGAAGAAAAGAAAGTTGTCCAAACAGCAGAACAGAAAGATAGAGAAATGGACAGAAGCAGCAAAACAACAAGAAGACAGAAAGCCAAACGTGGGCTAAAATCTTTGGGAATCGCCTTGACCTTACCTTTGCTATTAACCATTTTAGACATATCTTTCTTTGGGTCCAGTTACCAGTACGTTTCAATGGAGAAACCCTTTTGGATCCCACGTTTGTGGGCTTTGCACTTAGCTTGTTTGGGTTCTGCTTTTCTGATGGGCCTTTCTGCTTGGCTTGTTTGGGCTGACGGTGGATTTCATCGTCAGCCTATGGTTATGCTCTTGTACTTAAGCCAATTGGGGTTGAGTTTGGCTTGGGATCCTGTGGTGTTTAAGGTTGGAGCTACTAAGATAGGGTTGGTTTTGTGCATGGCTTTGTTTGGAGTGTTGATTGCTTGTGCTAGGGCTTTTAAAAGGGTGAATCCTATAGCAGGGAATCTGGTAAAACCATGCCTTGGATGGGCTGTGCTTCTGAGTCTCGCAAATCTTAAGCTTGTATACCACTACTAGGAATCATGTAGATGCTATACGCACTTGTTCTTTTGCCTGTAATGTAATGTACTGTAATTTAGATGTACTTGTATTCTGTAATTTGCTGCTTTATATTTTACATCCTAAGATGCATGGAATGAAAGATCTTAATTTTCCTGGCAGAGATCGTGCTCTAACTAGTCGCAGTAATTTTGTGACATGTTCTCCTCGTTTGATTGATGAGTTATTCTTTTTTATTCGCACTACGAGGTACTTCGCTCCTTCTTGTTGTTGTTATTAAGGGTAAAAAGAGAGAAATAGAGAGAGCATTAATTCATGAATAGCGGGGGGGAAAATTAGTGTCAGTGGAGTAAGAATGTAAGAAAGTTTTGCAGAGAACCTGAGCCTTTTAAGATTCAAGCATGATCCTTACCTAGTACCAGGAACTTAAACCTTGTAGAAATGTCCAATATCTAAAAACGGGACAGGCGTTCCCAAATAAAATGTACAAAGACGGTAACCATAGAAACAACCAGTGGCGAAGCTAGGAATTTTCTCGAGGGTGTTCAAATTTAAAAGAAGTGAAACAAAATTCCGATAAAGGGTATTCAATATATATTATATACCCCTAAAACGTAATATTTTACCTATGTACAGAGTGCAATTTTTCGACAAAGGGTGGTCGGTTGACCACCCTTATATACACCACATGAAACAACAACTACTATCCAATACGTAGACTTTCCAATCGACCCTCCTCGACTCGGGATCTTCGAATCGACCCTCCTGGGAAGGGAAGGAAAGGAAAAACGAAAACACAAACACAAAGAAAAGCCTCTGTGCCAAAGAAAATGCTTGTTAATTCATGTTCTATTATCATATCAGAACCTTAAAAGCAAGACGAATATATAGCCTGAGCTACTGCCTTGGCACTAAAATATGTGTAGTGGTTGAGGAAGAATGTGTAGTGGTTGAGGAAGAATTGTCAGAACAGGGAACTTAAATCATCTCCCAAGCTCAGGCCCGAGCAAGAAAATGACACTGAGCAACGGTTTCATAGCACTAAATTCTAGTCAGTGCGGCAGAGCTTCCTAAGTGTCACAGAAATTCTCCTCTTCTGATCAATCTCTTGGCCTTCCCATATTTGAAACCCAGGCTTTCGGTTTATCTCATGCTTCCAAAGGTAGCGTGCTTCTCCCCACATCAAAATAAGACATCCTGGGATCAAGAGCAAAGGTACTTTTTGTGGTGGATCTTTGTCTCTGCATGTTTCATTCTCGACTCGAGTAAAATGCATTACGCAGGATGACTCCAGAGATACGATGGCAATTCCATCCTCAAAGCGCATTAGATCAACATGTGGACAGATACCCTGTCATAAAGCAATGCCATTTCATTACCAGGATATCACTAAAATGAGAAACGCACCTCCCAGATTTAACTGGTGATGCTAAATCAACTAAGCCTATCAATCTAAAATCCAATGTGGTCAAAGCTGCTGACGAGAAAATCATGCTTAATTATCATTACTTATCGATCTAAAATCCAATACAGTTCGAATCTGCTAATAAAAATCACTCCACAATTTGCAGTAATATTTTGACTCAAATAGAAGAAAAAGAGAAGAAATCATGATATCACTGTCCAGTATAAAAGAAAATTAAAAGGCAGAGATTAAGATTTAAAAGACTATGCGTACTATATGAGAATGTAAGTCCTTTGCCCAGAAAAGAAAAAAAATATTACCATTTGGGAAGACTGAAAGGAAAGATGATGTTTTAATAGCAGCTAAGCCTAGATGTTAATACCAGCTCGTGTTACTTATAGCATATCCACAGCAGAGAGGCATCTTATCCTAAAAGTTTCCAGCTTCACAGTCCATTATTCTTTTGCCTGGGAACAGATCAAAGTTGTTCAATCATTACACAAACTTCTGTTTGTACGGTCATATAAGTGCTATGGCTGAAATTTGATTGACTAGACTTTGAGAAACAAATTCCAGTATTTCAGAATACTAGTGTAGGAAAGCTCTCCTCTACCAGATATTTATTCAATTTCTTTGATCGACTTCGTTCAATGTTACGAGAATCTATATCATACTAATAAGCTTCACTTCATAAACCAGAACCCTGTTTATACTTCTTAACCATCTAGCACGCATTTCTAGATTTGTGCATGTCATCCATGCGCAACGAGGTAGGGATTGTGAGTCTAAGGAGAGGTAGGAGAAGGCCAAAGAAGTATTGGTGAGAAATGAATAGACAAGACAAGACATTTTCAGCTTACCAAGAACATGACTCTAGATACAAGGATCTGGATGTCGATGATAAGGGTAGAAGGTTAGTAGGTAATCGAGTTTGGAAAACCGTATATGCACCATCACTCCATTCTCGTATTAATTTTATTCTTATTTTTCTATTATTACATATTCTTACCCTTGCTTCGGTTGTCGTATTATTACTCTTGTTTTTCTTTTCCAAAACTGTTGAAAAAAAAGTTTTCTTGAGTCGAGGGTCTACCAGAAACAACCTCTCTACCTTCACAAGGATAAAGTCTTTGCGCACACTATCCTCTCCAGATCCCACAGTACGGAAAAACACTGGTTTGTTGTTGTTGTTGTATCCTTGCGCAAGGGCCCATATATAGTCTTTCTCTGTATCGTTCCAATTTTATGGGATGTCCAAGGAGCGACTCTTAACCGTAAAGCATGCATTTGGTAGACTGCACATAGTACCACAAAATCATAATACAACATCTAGGGATTTTACACCAATTACCAAGATTTGTAACAATATTTAATGCGTTGATCCTTTTTATTAGCATATTATACTGCATCATCTAACTTGATGGTTCTACTAGTTGAACAGTTAGTAGCATTTTAGCAGCATAATGTTACTGTGGTAAAACACTGACGGATGAAAAAACAGTTCTATGAAATGACAAACCGCACCTCACCTGGTCGATACATGTTAACTATAAGTTGATCAAATAGAGGTTTCCTCCATAACAGATGTTGTGGAAAGATACACGCTTCCTTGCCCTTTTCACAGTTCTCCAACTCCGCAACACAATTATCGAAAAGAATCACCTCATGGATAGAGCTGGAGAGGTCAACTGCCCACCCTGGTAGGTCACCAAACCTCATAGCCTGCAAGGGAGGAAAATACATGTGATCAAGTGCATCGATAAATGACTCTAGGTTAAAATAGTCGAACAGTGTGAAACCATTAAGAGAAATGCAAAAATCCATTGTTGGTTGAAATTTTTTTTAACTTAGTCACATAATCAAAGGAGAAGAAAGTGTTAAACAGAACCTTTGGTCTTTGTCCTTCTGAGAGATAACTGGAGGAAAAACTTTTTCATAGTTCAACTACATGCCAGATATGCTTTGTAGTATTTTTCTATTTTTTATTTTGTTTTTCGACTAAAATTAGAATGAGATTACTTTGAAGAACTATTATTACATGGAGAATGGAGAGTAAAGTTTTTGAATTTCGAATGAAAGAATTGGTTTGCTGCACATGGTAGAAATAATCTACCAATTCACCACTTGTACTGACTTGTGCATCCATTCACTAACTCCAGAGAGAAGTGTCACAAAAAAAGTGCAACTCATTACACAAAGCATCTCACATTCATGCAGTGTCGGGAGAAGGATTGCACCCCTTAGGATATGATATAGACAGCATATCCTAATGTAATCATTAATAGTTTCTTTTACAGCTCGAACCAGTAACCTATACAGAGATAACTTTACCTTTGTTCTAAGACTCCCTTCAGTACCCTGATTTACCCCCAAATACAATAACAGGCATGTTTCTTCTCCTTTGAGTAGCAGTGGAAACTTAAGATTTAGGGACACTATAAAAGTTCACATTTTTACATAAAATCACAGGAAACGTCTTATTTCAAATGAAACATAAAGGGTCATTTTCTACACAATTCAAGCACAAAAGTTGAAAATTAAAGATTTAACTTGAAAATAGCAATAGTGAGTCACCATATACTATAAAAGAATGCGGTAAAGGTTTGAGGATCCAACAAGACCTGATTGCTTGAGGATTGAGCAAACCATTCTTCTGCAGCCACCATAGAATCAAGAAGCAAAAGTAAGAGCTTTGATGTAAAATAGGAGTAATAAATTCAGTTGGACCCACATAATACGCCTTAAATATTACTACCTTTTTGGATTGATGATAACAACCTTGATTGTTGATCAGGAGATAGGAAGTCTTTGCACAACCAGAGACCATCAATTTCACTGATTTTTTCCCAGTCATGACTTTCTCCAAACACTGACCCGATTAGGGCTTTTTCATTATCCCGATTGTCTACACAGTGAGTATGGACAAGTTGTTGTTGTTCTTCGCCTTCGCTGTCTGATGACTCGCCAAATGCTTCCGTTAGAATCGTCTTCAGCTGCTCTTCCATATTATTGTTCTTAATATCTGATTCTCTTCCACTTCAATTTTGCCTTGCTGTTTGCACTTTCAATTTTAATTTGTTTTTTTTTTTAAATTTCTATTTTCGGAAGTTGTCCTTTTTTGCCACTTTAAATTTTTCGACCAGTAATATGCAATAATACATATTTTGTTACGAAATAAAAGTAATATAACAAGAACAATGTAATTAAGATTAATAATAGAAAAGAATAATAATATTAAAAAGGAGCGTTTCTTTCTTCATTCCAAAGTGTATTCCTTAGGTTCATGAAAACACACACACACACACATACATACATATATATATATATATATATATATATATATATATATATATATATATATATATATATATATATATATATATATATATATTAAGTTAAGCATTACATGATTGCGTGATAAGTTTGTAAAAAGGAAATTGGTAAATTGGTAATTTAATTGTGGTTAAGAGCATGAATATGACTTTTCTTTTAAACTTGTTGTTATTTAAAATCCTCCACATTATTATTATATTATCTTGACCTTAGTAAGTATTAATTCGACCTCTCGTTTCTACTTCTTCGAGATTAGATGTGATACTTGCTGGGTACATATTGTTTATGTACTCATGCTACACTTATGTACTTAAATGTACACGATTTGAGGAAGGTGGATCTGGACATCATTCCGGTGCGCATCGGTGAGCATACTTGATACTTCTACGGTGAGATGCTTTCCTTTCGTGCCGATCCGCAGCTGAAGAAGTCTTTTCCTTATATTTTTTGTCCTGTCTATCCTGATTCAGACAGTAGGATAGTGATGGGTGAAGAAAGTCATCTTCTCCTTATCTTCCTCGGCCATCATGATTTGATTGTAATCAGAGTAAGTGTCTAGGAAGCTTAACAGCTCATGTCATGCGGTGGCGTCGATCAATTGGTCGATGTGATGTAGTGAGAATGAATCCTTCGGGCATGCTTTGTTCAGATTGGTGAAATCTACGCACATTCTCCACTTCCAATTTCTCTTTTTGACCATGACGACGTCAGCGACCCATTGGAGTTACTTTGATTCCCTGATGGAGTCGTTGGCAAGTAGCTTGTCCACTTCCTCATTGACCGCTTCATTAATTGCGGCATTGAATTTCCTTCTTATTTTTCGCACGGTCGGATGTAGCAGATTGACGTTCATCTTGTGGGTGGCGATGTCTCACGGAATCCCTGGCATATATGAATGGGAGAAAGCAAATAGATCTGCATGGCAAGTTAGGAATTCACGATAGTTACTTGGGTCAGCGAGGCCGTGGCCGATGTAGGCTTTCTTCGCTAGGTCAGTATCGTCTAATTGGATTGGGTCCAGATCTTCAACGGTTGCTTTATAGGCTTCCACGATGTCGGGATCTCTGATGGCATTCGCTATCGGGTCGACTTTAGTCCCCGACATGGCTAATTGCTATGCCTCTGCACTCACCCCCTTTAGTTGTTGGGTATGGGCGCAATCTTGAGTTATTTTGTAGCACTCCTGCGCGGTGCGTGGCTCTCCCCTAATGCTGAATACTCCCCATGGGGTAGGGAATTTGATCACCTGGTAAAGGCTTGAAGGAACCGCTCGCATGGCATTTATCCATGGGCATCCTATGATGATGTTGTACGTCGTTTCTTGGTTCATCACGTGGAAAGTTTTTTCCAGCGTAACCCCTCCCGCTAAGACGGGCAGTGTTATTTCTCTGAATGTCCGTTCCACCACGTTGTTGAAACCAGTTAGTGTTATGCAGTGCAGTATTACCCTATCCTCGAGTCCCATTTGTGCAAGGACCCTTGGGTGGATAATAAAGGTGCCACTTCCATCGTCAATCATGACTCTTTTAATATCATACATAAAGTATTAACTAAAGCATCATAGTGAGGGAAAGACAAACTATCGTCATCAGACTTATTGAAGGCGATACTATCTTCGAAGTCGTCATACCGTTCATGGGAGATGGTCCGCTTCTGTCTATGTGTGTTGGCGAATTCGACATGATTGATCCCTGAGTAGTTGCCGCCATCGACGATCATATTTTTCATTTGTGTTGGAGAAGGGGCTTCGGCAGCCCACGGGGTTGTTCCCGTCCACGTGCTAAGTTGATTTTCCTTTTGTCGCTGAGCAACTCCTTCAAGTATCCCTAGTTCAGCATCCTGACCACTTCTTGCCGTAGGCTTATGCAGTCTTCGGTTTTGTGTCACCATTCCTGATGGAACTCACATTGGACATTTGATTTCCTTGTGGTAGGGTTTGGCTTCCTCTTCAGCGGCCACTGCACCTTGGTGCCTAGCTTTTCGAGTGCATACAACTATTTTGTATGCCTTGCTTCCTATTTTCTAAGAAAGTCTGTAATAATGTGTGGAATTGATAATTCCTTCTAGAGTTCGTTTTCTTTTGTATTGCGATAGAATCGGTAGCCTATTGGCACATTGGGGCATCATATGCGACTTATAATTATGTCTAAAGTGGCTTATTGCCCGAACAGTTCGTGATGGATAAGACGGGATCATTGAATTTGAGATCATTTCAATCTGAGTATGTGAAGTAAAATTATGAGCTAAGACCATTGTTTGGCTCAGAATGAAGAAATAGTTCTTGTCAAGAGTATAGAATTAATGAATTGTTGTTTCTGTAATAGTGATAAATGTATACAGATCTCATTCATCGAGTCAGTATTGTAAGAATTTGCACAGGGCATGTGTATGTCATACAGAGCATGTGATGTGTAGCGATTCCTCCTAAGTGATTAGATAAATGATCTTCAGATGATTAAGGAAAATGGTATTTCTAAGTGGAAGTGATTTGACGAGAGTATATGTCCCAGAAAAGGGTAATGTGATTAAACTGATTATATATCAGTAGTATTGCGGCATATCTTGTTGGGTCCATTGGTGGTATTCGGGTTTGCTCGGTGTCACAGGTAAGCATTGAGCATATGTCATGGAATGAATGAGTATCAAATGTGTACGTGTATTGCACGGTGGAAATTGGATCGGATATGATGATTTGTGTGTTATATGGAGTTCTGATGTACAAGCTATATTGTGATGTTGGAATCCAGACTGACTTTCTTAGTGTTGGGTGATTTTGAACTATTGCATTAGGGGCTACGCCAGAAAATGCCACGGGTTAAGTGGTAAAGTGCGTTAGACTATGTTTTAGATGAATGATTTATATTTTAAAGAACCAGCGTACAACTGGGAATGATTGCGTACTTAATTGGGTATTTACAATGGATGTCAGTGTGGAGGTTGCTATCATTGATCTCGTCCCGGTATAAAGGGACTTTTCGAATGCGTTTCTTATTGTCGCGTGTATTATGCAGGTTTTGGTTAGGCTGTATTGGTTGTGTCATGTCACCAGGATGGTGTGCTTGGTCAAAGGAGATCGTGGGGATCATTAATGAATATAAACAGATTTGGTTTCAGCATGTTTGATGTGTAAATATCGAGGTTCGGTTCAAAAATGTGTGGTAATTGCCAGAGGAGGAATGGCCTCATGTATGGGTGACCTGAGGAATGAAAATGGTTATCGCGTATTTTATTTACCATTGACAGTATATGATAGTGTTGGAATAAGACTTTAGCTAATAAAAGGGTTTCTGTCGATATTTGGTTGTCGTGGGCAGCTTGTGTGAATGGAAGTTATCGCGGAATGTGTTTGAGTTATGTGGTATATCATATGATCGTAGCTGAGGTTGCAGGTATGGGTTAATACAGCTAGTTCGAGTTAATTCTGAGTAAAAATGTGAGGTTGTGATCTTGTGTAAGATTTCAGAAGGTGAAATGTAGTTATATAGTTTATGGACTAGATGGATTGTGAAATTTGAGCTATATGGTGTTGTCAGACCTATATGAGATAGGTGTGACGTGGGATCACTCCGAGTTATATGTGGGGATAAAATTATTCAATTATTGGTGAATATCTAGAACAACTCTGGGTCCGCTCGAGGACGAGCGTTTGTTTAAGTTGGGGAGAATGTGACGACCCGACCCGTCGTCTCAGGTATTACCACCATGTTTTCCCGTTATTGTGTTGCATTATATTTTATTATCGGTATTGGGTGCGTTAGGATTTAATTGGAGTGATTTTATTAATAAATGAGATACTTAGTCTCTTTTAAGAAGACTTAAGTTGGAAAAGTCAACCGGATATTGACTTGTGAGTTAGAGGGATCGAAATTGAATTCCAAAAATTCGGTTAGCCTCGGGTGATAATTTAAGGCTCAGGAGTGCAATCGGAAGTAATTTTGGAGGTCCGGTGAAGAAGTTAGCCTATTTTGGCGAAGTTAGTATTTTGGCGATTTCAGTGTTGGTAGGTGATATGTTGATCAGGGAGTCATAATGGAGTTCCGAGAGTTTTTGTAGCTCCGTTGGGTAATTTTGGATATGTGTATAAACTTTCAATTCATTCGGACGTCGTTTAGTCGAGTTTTGATCTAAAGCGTGTTTTGGAAGTTTTTATAAAAGTTAGGCTTGAATTCGATGTTAATTGATGGATTTGGTGTTGTTTGAGGCGTTGTTATGATTGGAACAAGTTTGAATGATATTTTAGGACTTTTTGATATATTTGGTTGAGGTCCCGAGGGCATCGGGTGGAGTTCGGGTGGTTATTGGAGTTTAACTTGGGCATTTCAAGAATACCTATATGCCGTTCTTCAAGAATAAGCGGCATCATATTAAGCAAATGAACTCCAAATTCAGTTTTGATTGAATCATTAGATCCGTATCAAAATTTTGGAGCGATGGCAAAAAGAATAATCCAATTCGGACATCGTATGAGAGAGTTATGCCCATTTTTGTGTCGGATATTAGCTGCCCGTTGCCAGCACCCAGGGTAGCGCGGGGCGCCATCCATCGTGCCGAGATTTTTTGGGCTACTGGATCCAGCGCAACAGGTAGCGCACGGCGCCACTTGGGGCGCCCGAATGGTAAAATTTTATAAAATGGTGGTTTCGGCCATTTTTACATATTTAGAGCTATGGAGCTCGGTTTGGGCGATTTTCAGAGGAAAACTTCACCACAAAACTTGGGGTAAGTTTTCTTAACTCCCTTGTGATTATATTCAATTTTCTTAACTCCCTTGTGATTATATTCCATGAATTAATCTTCATTTTGGAGGGTAGATTCTTGATATTTCAAGAGAAATGGAGAAATTTTCTAAAAATCTTTTAAATGTATTTTCAAGATTTGAACTTCGATCCGGAGTCGGACTTTGGTAAAATTGGTATGGTTGAACTTGTATCGGAATGGGTTGTCGGATTTTATAAGTTTCGCCGGATTCTGAGATGTGGGCCCCACAGACAAATTTTGTGTTAATTTCAGAGTTTTGTTGGAAAAGTAGTATCTTCATATGGAATAATTCCTATATTAGTATTGACTGAATTGAATTAACTATGGCTAGATTCGGATGGATTGGAGGACGATTCGAGGGGAAAAGGCATTTCAGAGTAGGATTTCGCCGATCGAGGTGGGTAATACTTGTAAATGATGTCTCGAGGGTTTGTAAAACCTGGACTTGCACATCCTAGTGCTGTATTGGGGTGACTTACACGCTGGATAACGGGCGTGGGGTAGAGCAACATTGGGGATTGTGACTTGGTCCGTCCCGTTTAATAAAAACACTACCTAATTGCTTGAAATTAAATTTACACCCTAATAAAGATATTAATTATCATGAATTGGACTGATTATTATGTTTTGGGCTTCGTGTTGAATATTTGAATACTTCAGGGATTGGTATCACTGTCTTGATAATACTGTGCATAATTTCATCTCAGTCTAAGGTTTTAAAATGGTATTTTGCTACTCAGCAATTTTATAAGATTTGAAAAACTTAAACAAGGCTTTGATGACATTTTAGCCGTAAGCTGATATGATACTGTTGCCCAAGGAACTTATATGCATTCATGACTATGCATGGATCGGGTTGCACGCCGCAGTAGGAGTGATGTTGATATTGTGCTTGGGCTGTAGGAGCCCCTCCAGAGTCTGAACCCCCACAGTGAGCGCGGGCGCCTTTGCATGGATCGGTTTGTGCGCCACAACGTCATATATATTGCATTGCATACATGCATTGGCTTTACTTGTACTATGTGGCATAACATTTATCATTCATACATTATTGGCAGACATATGTTATCTGCCTTATTGACTAGATACCCTGGTGGAAATTGTTAAGGAGTGCTGAGCCCAAGGGGCTGCTTTGAGTGCAGACTTGCACTGTTTGAGGTTGTACCAAGGTATTAATCTGTTAATAATGAAAGGAAGAGAGGTTAAAAAGAGATTTCTGAATAATCTACTCATATATGTTAAAAAGGAATACCCTGAAAGTGTACTTCAGTTTAAAAGATGATTCTATATGAATATAGCATGAGATAGTGCTTTGTGTAGTTTTCTTTTCCTCAGCATTATTTACTTTTATTACCACTGAGTTTGAAGTACTCACTCGACTCCCTGCACCATGTGTGCAGATTCAGGTACTTGGAAGCTTAGCTGAGCTTGGAGCTGATCTAAAGCTCCGTTTGGGATCGTCGAGGTAGCTGCCTGGCGTCCGCAGGACCTGATTTCCCCTTATTACTATGTTATTTTGTTTATTCCGCGTACTCTCAAACTTGTAGAGTTATTTACAGTATTGATTGAAATTCTGATAGAGGCTCTTGGTTCATGACCCCAGATTTTCGGGAAGTTATGTTGTATTTTGGGAGATTTCGGGATGTTTTTATAACCATCAGTATTGTTTTGTTTTCCTTCACTATTAGTGACTTAAAATAAATGATTTTGAGCTATAAGCTCGGGTTGAGAGTGTATTTGGTCGGGTTTGCCTAGCCGTTGGGTTGGGCGCCATCACAATCGGGTTTGGGGTCGTGACAGAAGGAGACACGCAAAAGTTATGTGCAAATAATAAGGGGAGCGTACCTCTTTCGTCTTGGAGTGGGACAATGTGTCACTCTAACGAGTCTGTATGTCTGGGTGGCGGATTGGAGGATGTGGTGTATTGTGACGACTCGGCCCGTCGTCACGGGAATTACCACCCCGTTGTGTCGTAATTACACAATTCATGCTTTTATATCAGTGTTAGATTCTATCGGGGAAGTTAGGAGTGAATTGGATTGAAAATGAGGCATATAACCTTTTTGAAGGAAACTTGAATAAGGAAAGTCAACCCGGAGTTGACTATTTGGTTAGAGGGCTCGGAATCGGATTCTGATGATTCGGTTAGTTCCGGGAGGTGATTTGTGACTTAGGGAGCGATCGGAATTGAATTTGGAGGCCCGGTGTAGAAATAGGCTTGAATTGGCTAAGGTTGAATTTTGGCGAAATCCGAACGGTAGGTGAGATTTTGATCCGGGGGTCGGAATGGAATTCCGACAGTTGCAGTAGCTCCGTTAGGTGATTTTGGATGTGCCTGCAAAATTTCAGGTCATTCGGACATCGTTTAGTCGGGTTTTTGATTGATTGTGTAATTCGGAATGTTTTAAGGAATTTAGGCTTGAATTCGATGTGAATTATGGGTTTTGATGTTATTAGACGTGTTTTGAGGATTTGAGCAAGTTCGAATAAGGTATTAAGATGTGTTGGTGTGTTTGGATGAGGTCCCGGGGGCCTCGGGGTGTTTTCGGATGGCTAAACGGGAGAAAATGTGGAAAAATTGCAGACTTGTGTTCTGGTTCTGTTGTTTTCGCTCCTGCGGAAATGGGGGCGCAGGAGCTGTCACACCTCCTTTTGGCGCTGACCCGCGAGGGAGCGAGGGAGTTTTTCCAATTAAAGGACAATCGAAACGGGATTCATTTATTAAGAGATTTAGAGTCGCCACTTGGGAGATTTATGGTGTCCCAAGTCACCGGTTTGAATCCCGAATCGAGGAACGGATTGACTCTATATTACAGTCTACGAACCAGAAATCCGGATAAGGAATTCTGTTAACCCGGGAGAAGGTGTTAGGCATTCCCGAGTTCCGTGGTTCTAGCACGGTCGCTCAATTATCATATTTGGCTTATTTATCTGATTTTTATAACATGTTTTAACTTATGTGCAAATTTTAACTTTTAACCGCTTTTAATATTATTATTTATTATTTTAATAAAAAATTGAAACATCGTGAAAATGCATCTCAAACCACGTCACAATCAATGTACCCGTGATTATCGACACATTCCGACTTTGTTGAGATTTGGATTTGGGTCACATAAATGCGCACCCGAGTTTAGGAATTAGGTACCACAGCTACGTCACGGGAACCGTACCCGTAGCTATACTAATTTTATTATAACGTGCCTAAAACAACTAATGCGTTTGAATTATTTATTTTCCTTAGTTCAAAACTGTGTGTGAAGATTCGAAACGTCATGGATATATAATTGTGAGAGGATACCCTTTGCTAGTGATTTGTTAAATCAAGATCAACGTTATTAACCAAGTAAAATCCAATGGGAATCTCTTGATATCCACTGACTCGGTTGAAATCGTGGCAAATTAAGTTGAAACCAATTGTGACTACAAGTCATCAATGCTACGAAAGCAAAGGCTGAGATTATGAATAAATGGTATTTTATGAATAAATAATTATTGTGATAGACGTGATGTACTCTAGTTTTTATGAGTAGCACTAGGAAATTTAAAGCTACTTAATGAAAATTACTAACTCAAAAAATTATGCTTAAAGTTTACTAAAACTTTTCTTATTCATGCTACACAACCTACTGTATTGGTAAGACCCAATACGTTAAATAATTTCAAACTCAAGCCACTACAACGTTAAACAGTTGTAAAAAAGAAATTATAATAAACAATAATCCTATAAAATCCCATCAGTTCTTCCTCAATATAAAATTTAACAATAAGCTCATAAAATTTGCAAGCTAACACTTATTTTTTAACCGTATGCAGAGAATTATGAGTAACAATTGAAAGGAATTACAGGGAGGTCTTGACATACCTCGCAACAAAACGCTAGCAAATTTCAAGAAAAAACCATGTAAAGGTTGGAACCTTTCAAGATGAATCCCAGCAGAGCAGTTTCGGCAGAAGAAACAACAAAATCTAACGGCGGAATCGAAAATTGAACGAGGAACTCCAACCTCAAGCAAACACCATGATTTTGATACCCAAAAATCGAAATGAAAAAAAAAAAAGCATGAAGAAACATAAGCTTTCTCCTCCTTTTTAGTCCATCTATCTTCAATTTTGTAACATTAAATCTGAATTTTTCAAGCTCGGTCTTTTCTGTGTTTGAGATGATGAAAGGATGAGGAGGAGGGTCGTTTTTTTTGTTCTTCAAAATCAGACCGTGAGAGAGCAGTGCTCTCTTCCTCTTCTTATTGTTTTTTTTTTCTTTTTAAAAATAACCTCCATGCCTTTTTTGTCTTTTTCTTTTGTTTTTTTCTTTTTTTTTGTCATTTTCCAATTATTCTCATCCCCCATTATCTATTGTCCCAATAGTGTGTGCATGTGTGTATGGGTAGTTTTGTCCGTGTTCCCCGTGTGGTGGACTCGGATTATTACGGGCTAGGTCCGAAAAATTATAAAACCAGGTAGTTTGAACCCGAATATTATTCTTTGCCCGGAACCGAGAATGGTGTTATTTAATTAATCCTAGGTAATCAAAATACCTATAGTACTCATAATTAAAATAAAACTATTTTTTGTATTTTTCAAGTTTAAAATGACTACGAAACATTAATAAAACTATATTTTTGTTATTTTTCATTTTAAGGTAAAAATAAAGTAAAAGAGTCAAATTTAGCTAAAATAGCTATATTAAAACTAAACTAAATATTTTACGCTAAAAATATATAAAAAATCTCGGGTAGGGGCAAAATCACGCATCTACAGTAGTCTCGCATACATTCATATCAGTCAGAGAGTTTTCAGACAAAGAACGACTAGACAAGTGTTTTGACCCGACCCTTATTCGGAGAGACTAAACTAAGAGGAAAGGAATGTGACCGAGCCCTTGTATCTGAGCTGCCTACATATCCTTGGCTATAAAGGAATCAGGCCACGTGTAGTTCGAAAGTGAGTGAGGAAGGGGTATACCGAGGTGGAGAGCCAGTCGAGGTGTCGTTCCGTCGAGGTTTCGTTCCATCGAGGTTCCGGTCCGTGGTCCTTCTATTACATCAAAAATCCAACATGAAAAAGACTAACTAAGCCTATCAGCTCCTAGTTACAAGATTCTCATCTATGAGTCTTCTGAAGCTTGATCTTGAGTGTTGGTTGGTGCTTCATGTAGACTCTAAATTTGAACCTCGATACTTGCTAGTTGTAGGTGCTAGTTCAATCTTCTTCGCCCTTCTGGATCAGGACCAGGCTTGCAGTTCTTGTGTCATTGACCATGTCTTGGACAACTTTCATCAGCTTCTGCATTTTGGATTGGCTTCTTGCCTCTTTTTTTCTTTTTGTTTATTGTGACTAAACTTCTGTTGATCCCCTCGGACTGTTGACTCGCATTCTGGTTGCAAACTTCTTTTGCTGCTATCTTGCATTGCACTCCGAAGCGAATTCCCTTACTTGTGATCTTCGATCTATTCTCCTTTGAAGTCTGAATCTATCTTTTCTTATCCTTGTTGCCTTCCTTCTGATTCATGCTGGGGATTTCCGTTACACTCTGTCACTTTTCGATTGTTCACTATCCTTATCAAATCTTGGAAACTGAGACGCCGTTCTGCTTTTCTGGCGGTCTTATGACTTTAACGACAAACTCTAATCATAAATCGCCATTCCATTCTTCAGGCGGGCTCCCTGACTTCAATCATCAACTTTGAAAATAAATCGCCATTCTTCTCTTCAGACGGGCTCCTGACTTCAACATCAACTTAGAAAATAAAACGCCATTCCTCTCTTCAGGCGGGCTCCTGACTTCAACATCTTTTGAAAATAAATCGCCATTCCTCTCTTCAGGCGGGCTCCTGACTTCAACATCTTTTGAAAATAAATCGCCATTCCTCTCTTCAGGCGGGCTCCTGACTTCAACAACATCTTTTGAAAATAAATCGCCATTCCTCTCTTCAGGCGGGCTCCTGACTTCAACAACATCTTTTGAAAATAAATCGCCATTCCTCTCTTCAGGCGGGCTCCCGACTTCAACAACATCTTTTGAAAATAAATCGCCATTCCTCTCTTCAGGCGGGCTCCTGACTTCAACAACATCTTTTGAAAATAAATCGCCACTCCATTCTTCAGGCGGGCTCCTGACTTCAACAACATGTTTTAAAAATAAATCGCCACTCCATTCTTCAGGCGGGCTCCCGACTTCAACAACATCCTTTGAAAATAAATCGCCACTCCATTCTTCAGGCGGGCTCCTGACTTCAACAACATCCTTTGAAAATAAATCGCCACTCCATTCTTCAGGCGGGCTCCCGACTTCAACAACATCTTTTGAAAATAAATCGCCACTCCATTCTTCAGGCGGGCTCCTGACTTCAACAACATGTTTTAAAAATAAATCGCCACTCCATTCTTCAGGCGGGCTCCCGACTTCAACAACATCCTTTGAAAATAAATCGCCACTCCATTCTTCAGGTGGGCTCCTAACTTCAACAACATCTTTTGAAAATAAATCGCCACTCCATTCTTCAGGCGAGCTCCCTGACTTCAACACCAAGTTCAAACCTAGATCATCTTCCTTTGCTTCTTATACCATTTTATTCTTCCTGCATCGCTTCTTGGGCCATCCTTTCTTCTGAATTACCTTGTTTTGGAATTGCTTTCCTCCCGGGTCGTGTTATTTTTCTCTTGACTGCCGGGGATGTCTTTGGAACTAATTACTTACCTGCTGGGGTAATGCTGCTGGGAAAATCTTCTTTATTTCTTTTTTTTCTACTTCCTTCAAAACCTTTATTCTCTCCCGGGATCGCTGGGGATTGAAATGTCATCAGCTGGGGATTACACTGTCGGGGGATCCCTTTTCCTTTTTCCTCTTTCCAAACCTCATTCGGGACTCGCGCTTGGCTCCCTTGAAAACTTGTAGGATATAATGCTGCCGGAGAAATCTCGAAATCAGTGTTTCATTTTTTCGAGAACTGCTGGGGATGATACCGACTTCTTGCCTTTCCGAACGCAAGCTTCCTCGTTTTGTCTTGTCTGCTGGGGGTATAATTTCCTCTATCACAACTTGTTGTTTTCTTTTTGTTTCAAAACTGCGGGGGATAATTGGGTTCAAAGATCATTTCCTTGCATTATCTGGCTTCTTTCCCCAACCGGGTATTTGGTTTCGAGAAAATTTTCGCAACGGAAGAAAATTTTCTGCCCCAGTTTGAGAATCTTCTTCGTGGCATGCTTTTCTGCCAACAACCCCTCTTTTTCCTGTTTCAAATCAAAGAAAAATTGGTTAGTTTTAAAATGTGGTGGCTGGTTGTGGTGCTCCCGCTGGGGATGGTTCTCCTCCTCTTTCCCTGCTCTGCGTTTCATTGTCAGACCCTGCTGGGGATGTTATCATTTGATGATATTCATGCCGGGGATAGTTTTCTTCTTTCTTGCTTCCCTGCCTTCCTTGGCGACTCTTTATTCGCGAACCTTTCCACGTGGTTTTCCACTGACCACCCGAATTCCTATGACAGTGACCCTTCGTGAAGACCTTGCATGTTTTACTGGCGAACCATTTTCTTTGTTCACCCTTGTCACTGAAAATACCTCTTCTGCTGGGGATATCCTCCCTTCTTCTGTGGCGTTCTCCAACCTTTGAATCTCACTGGCCTTGGCCTTGAGGTCATTAACCTTTACTTTTTATGGAGGTATCTTTTATGATGCTGGTCTACCCCTTTGTCAACTTCCTCTTGTTGGGGAACATCCTTCTGGACATTGGCATTGCGCTTGTTCCCTCCTGACTTATACCACTTGGGTGTACCAATTAGAATCCCGTCTTGCGTAATTGGAAAGCTAATGGAAAATTTTGCAGTCATTTCTTGCAAACAGACTCTATTGGGGAATTTTCGATAAAAAGAAGAAAGATAAAATGAAACAGAATAAAAGACAAAAAGGAAGATGACTCTCTAAAAAGAAAAATTATAAAGTAAACCTATCAAACGTGGATACCAACTCTAATGGCCATGACATGCACATATAGCCTATCCTCTATCGTTAAACCGCCTTTTGTAATCTTCGCCTGGGGCTTTCCCATCTGATTTCCAATCTCCGTTCGACTTGTAGTGCCCGAGGGGTTTTCACTACCAAGCCTCTCTCATTTCGGTTTTTCTCTCAGCTTTCATCGCCTTATGGTGCCTGTGAAGGTTTTCACCGCTAAGACTCTCTCATTTGTGTTACTTTTAGCTGGGGATTGGGGTGTCACTGCTAAGACTTTCTCGTGTTTCCTTTCTGCTGGGAATCAGAGTCTTTTCTGCCGAGAATCAGCGTGTTATATTCTGATAGGACTCTCTCACTCGCCTGACGTGGCATCTTTTGAAGACTGATCGGAAGGTCTTTCTTTGGACTGTAATGTGGGATTTAGATAGGGCTAGAAAGAAAGGGTATTGAAGGCTTAAAACAAAATCAATTTTGGGTTCAAAATTTACAACCTTCGGACCTAAATTTATTTATAATCAACACAATTTTTCTTTGCCCCAGTTTTTACTTGGGGATTTTTATTACTTTATTTACACTATGATCGAGCTGTGAAGCGCCTACGTATCCTCTTTAAGGAATCAGGTCAAACATAGTTCCCGATTCCTCTTTTTCAAATTTTTTTTTCATACATTTTTCTTTTTCTTTTCTTTATCTCTTTTTGCTGTTTTCTTTTTCTTTACTTTTTCTTTATCCCTTTCTTCTTTTGCCTTTCAAACTTGTGTTTCTAGTCTTTGCAACTAATTCCGAAGGAGGGGTATGAAAGAATTTAAAATAAGCCTCAAAGGGTTGACGATGGATAAAGTGTTTGGATAGCAGAACAAAATGCCTTCGTCATTCCAATCTTCAAAACATGCCAAGTGTAAACAACACAATTAATATTCGTCATATCTTTAAAGCACTCTTGGGCAACACTCTCATTTTCATTATTATGAACGACCCCATGTCAATTTTGGCCAGCTTGCCTTTGACTGTTTCCTTTTTACTTGCCCCGGTTTCACATGACTCAGGATCCAAATAGTCTCAAATTGTTTTTATTTCCTTTAGATGACCCGATCATCTTCCAATTGCTTAATGATTAACTTTTAGAATTAAGCCACAATTATGTGTGCGCATGTCGTGTCACTAGATTCGGCGTTTGAGCACAAGACAAATCTAAAGGGTAAAAAGAACTAAACAAATAAAATGACCGGAAGTAACAAAAGACCGAAAGCTTCATTAAACTAATGACGAAATGGTTCAATGACAAAACAAGCAAAACAAACTAGAGTACAGCCCTGAAACAAAACTGGGCAAGACCAAAGCAAACTGCTAGGACAAAAGGGTTTGACCACAAAAAAAATCCTGCAAATAACTCGGACAACAGAAATGACAACAAAAACGAACCACCAAAGCTCCATCTAGCTGACCAAAAGATGGAGTGTCTTCCCAATTACCAAGCACAATATTTTAGCCACTAAGTTCTGCATCAATATTGCTGAGGCTTCCATCTGCTTCAACATTTTTAGCTTCAGTCAATATACCCCCCAGAGGATTCGTGTGCTCCGTGTCATCGTCATTGATCACAATCAACCATCCTTTTTGAATCATTCTTTCTATTTCCTTTTTCAAGGTACGACAACTCTCAATATCGTGCCCTCTGACATTGGAATGGTATGCACATCGTGCAGTAGGATCGAAGCTTCTTGCACGTGGATCGGGAGTATATTCGGGGATCGGTGTAATCAAGCCGACATGCTTTAACCTTTCAAACAGACTTGCATAGGATTCTCCGATAGGGGTAAGAGCCTTTTCTCGCTTCAGCAACCTCTCCTCCCTAAACGCCTTATTTGGCCTGAAACCTGACCCCGGGGGTTTTCGGTATGTTCGTGGGGGTTGGTAGACTTTTTCTGGAGCTGGGTACCTGGAAGGTGAAGTACGATTTTGGGTATCCCGGGGAGAGTAGTGGTGTTGGGGACGGGAGTAGCGTTGTGAAAACATAGCTGGGGGACGAGTAATTGAGCTACACGAGTGGCTAGAAAAGCTGTGATAGGTGGGTATATATGGAGAGTGTGAGGGATCATCTGGCATCGAGTTCAGTGTACGGGTAAGGACAGAGTCCAGGAAGCTAGGTGGTGGCGGGGGTGGTGCTTTTCCATCCATCCACGCCCGATACATGTCAGGCCACATGTTGTCTCAGCATTTTGACTTCTTCTACTAACCCGTGGTTCCGTTCAACCGGTTGTTGTCGGGTATCGGTGTCAACCCACTCAGTCTTGAGATTCTCTGCCATTGTCCACTGACTTTGTGTTACAGGGAAGAGTTATTTTAGAACCACAACCAACCACCTTTCTGAAAATGGACACAACAAAGCGAAGTCATCATGTTAGCGTTAGGGCATTTGACAGACAGGTGAACGCACATTAGGGATGCAATGAACCTAGGCAGTTAAACCTTTCTATCATGCATTTGCTTCAGTTTCATGTGTCATTCCAGCTTCTCGTATCTGTGCTTCGCCAACTTTCCTTTATTTTCTAAATTGTTTTTTTTATTTTTCTCTTTTTCTCTTTTTGTAGTTTTTTCATTTTTTTTTTCTTTTTGGTTATTGAAATGGTCGAATCCTATGTGGATTGCCTATGTATCATGACCCCGCATGAATCAGACCGAGCGTAGTTCTTGCAAATTAATGCAAGAAATAAAGAGATGTTTATTTGATTTTTATTTTTTTTATTTTATTTTTTTTTTTTGAAGAAAATTTGTAAAAGCCGACTCCAACTACAAACTCTGATGAAAATTTTCACACCTTGTGCCGGAGATTTCTACAAGAATAAGAATATTTTTGGTGTCAATTATGACTATTTCTACAAAATTGGCCACATAATGGCTTATTTGACAAAAAGACTATTTTGCAAAATTTATTTAAGAAAACATGAACTTGAATTTTTTTTTATCCCGTGGCTCATGGGGCATCGTTCGGCATCACCATAAACCAACACAAGACTATTTTTCATAAATTGGCCATATAATGGCTTATTTAGACAAAGTGGCTCTTTTTGCAAAATTTTATTTAAGAAGATGCAAATTCAAATTTTTTATCCTGGGGCCTATGGGGTATTGTTCAGTACCGACACAAGCCAACACAAGATTGAGGAAGTTAAAATGCAAAAATGTGGCTATTTCAGCAAAATTCCGGCCATGTAATGGCTTATTTGATAAAGTGGTTATTTTTGTAAAGTTGAGTGATGACTCAAAACTTGATTTTTGCGGATACAGCCTTTCGACATTTCCGCGGGGAAATATTTCAAGGCTGTGTCCGAAATTAAAATGATTCAAAGTGGCTATTCTTGCAAAAAGCCTTCCGGCGTCTTTTTGAGGGACATTCGGCTTATTTTAAGCAAGAATAGCATCACCCGACTTATTTATAACAAAATCAAAAATTTGACATTTTTTGGTTATTTTTGCAAAAAGGGTATGAACCCGGACTTGATTTTGCGGCTATGGCCTTGCAACATTTCCACAAGGAATATTTCAAGGTTGTGCCCGCAAATTATTAAAAATGATTCAAAGTGGCTATTTTTGCAAAAAACAGCCTTCCGGCGTCCTTTCGGAACATTCGGCTATTTTCAAAAACAACGTCACTTCGATTTTATTGACAAAATTAAACACACATTTTTTTTTGATTTTTTTATAGGGGTGGTTGGACCCGATGAGGGTTGCCTACGTATCCCACCTAACGGCGAGAATCAAACCTGCGTAGTTCGGTCCATCAAAACAAACTATTTTTTTTCTTTATTGACCGACAAAGAGAACACATTTTGTTAAGAAAACCATTTTGTTGGCAAAGTCAACCTTCCGTCGTCTTTTATTAGTAAACTAAATTTATTGACTTGTTGGTAAAAACACATTTTTGTATTTTCTGAAAAAATATCTATTTCCCCATACTATTTCCTTTTTTTTTTTCGTTTTTCTTCAGTATTTAAAAGCCGGTCAGCATGCAAGTCCAAAATACATGCTTAAAACAAACATGGTATAGCAGGATGGTCTTTTCATTTTGCCTATCCTAGACGGACCCAACCCCTGCGTTGAGTCCCCTAAGTCAAATGCAACGTGATGCAAATAAGCGTTTCCTACTAGGGATCCGGTATGCGGTTATGTTATTCTAAGCTCAAAACCTCGGTACATGGTCTAGACTGTGTACCCAAGCGGACAACTCGGGCTGAGGAAGGAGCTCCTTTCCGGGAACCAAAAGGCCAGCCGGCTTAGAAACTTTCCGAGCCTCTTTATTATTTCGGGGTATGACACTAACAGAATAAGGAGTCTCAACCGGTGAGCACATCCCCGGGGGTGAGAAGTGAAGGGTTTTCGGCACAGTTTATATACACAGTTCACGTAATATCAAAGCGGTAAACATATAGCAGTTTGTATATACAGTTCAGATAGTATCAAAGCGGTAAACATATAGCACATTAATTAAACATATAATAAAATTAGATATAGACAAAAACAACAATTTAACTGAGCTCGAATTCTTAAACCCTGAACCGAAGTTCAGGGTGTAATCATCCCCAGCAGCTAGCATAGTGTCACACCTCCTTTTGGCGCTGACCCGCGAGGGAGCGAGGGAGTTTTTCCAATTAAAGGACAATCGAAACGGGATTCATTTATTAAGAGATTTAGAGTCGCCACTTGGGAGATTTATGGTGTCCCAAGTCACCGGTTTGAATCCCGAATCGAGGAACGGATTGACTCTATATTACAGTCTGCGAACCAGAAATCCGGATATGGAATTCTGTTAACCCGGGAAGAAGGTGTTAGGCATTCCCGAGTTCCGTGGTTCTAGCACGGTCGCTCAATTATCATATTTGGCTTATTTATCTGATTTTTATAACATGTTTTAACTTATGTGCAAATTTTAACTTTTAACCGCTTTTAATATTATTATTTATTATTTTAATAAAAAAATTGCAACATCGTGAAAATGCATCTCAAACCACGTCACAATCAATGTACCCGTGATTATCGACACATTCCGACTTTGTTGAGATTTGGATTTGGGTCACATAAATGCGCACCCGAGTTTAGGAATTAGGTACCACAGCTACGTCACGGGAACCGTACCCGTAGCTATACTAATTTTATTATAACGTGCCTAAAACAACTAATGCGTTTGAATTATTTATTTTCCTAAGTTCAAAACTGTGTGTGAAGATTCGAAACGTCATGGATATATAATTGTGAGAGGATACCCTTTGCTAGTGATTTGTTAAATCAAGATCAACGTTATTAACCAAGTAAAATCCAATGGGAATCTCTTGATATCCACTGACTCGGTTGAAATCGTGGCAAATTAAGTTGAAACCAATTGTGACTACAAGTCATCAATGCTACGAAAGCAAAGGCTGAGATTATGAATAAATGGTATTTTATGAATAAATAATTATTGTGATAGACGTGATGTACTCTAGTTTTTATGAGTAGCACTAGGAAATTTAAAGCTACTTAATGAAAATTACTAACTCAAAAAATTATGCTTAAAGTTTACTAAAACTTTTCTTATTCATGCTACACAACCTACTGTATTGGTAAGACTCAATACGTTAAATAATTTCAAACTCAAGCCACTACAACGTTAAACAGTTGTAAAAAAGAAATTATAATAAACAATAATCCTATAAAATCCCATCAGTTCTTCCTCAATATAAAATTTAACAATAAGCTCATAAAATTTGCAAGCTAACACTTATTTTTTAACCGTATGCAGAGAATTATGAGTAACAGGGAGGAAGAAGAGTCGCGATAATTCAAAATAGCTCAAGTGTAAAAAAAATCTACTTGGATCTTAAAAAAAACAAGTGAACATAAATAAGCATAACAAAGCAAATACAATGACCAGGTAAAATTAAATATGGATAACAATATAAATAGTTCAAGTTCTATTTGCCTAATTGAAAGGAATTACAGGGAGGTCTTGACATACCTCGCAACAAAACGCTAGCAAATTTCAAGAAAAAACCATGTAAAGGTTGGAACCTTTCAAGATGAATCCCAGCAGAGCAGTTTCGGCAGAAGAAACAACAAAATCTAACGGCGTAATCGAAAATTGAACGAGGAACTCCAACCTCAAGCAAACACCATGATTTTGATACCCAAAAATCGAAATGAAAAAAAAAGCATGAAGAAACATAAGCTTTCTCCTCCTTTTTAGTCCATCTATCTTCAATTTTGTAACATTAAATCTGAATTTTTCAAGCTCGGTCTTTTCTGTGTTTGAGATGATGAAAGGATGAGGAGGAGGGTCGTTTTTTTTGTTCTTCAAAATCAGACCGTGAGAGAGCAGTGCTCTCTTCCTCTTCTTATTGTTTTTTTTTCTTTTTAAAAATAACCTCCATGCCTTTTTTGTCTTTTTCTTTTGTTTTTTTCTTTCTTTTTGTCATTTTCCAATTATTCTCATCCCCCATTATCTATTGTCCCAATAGTGTGTGCATGTGTGTATGGGTAGTTTTGTCCGTGTTCCCCGTGTGGTGGACTCGGATTATTACGGGCTAGGTCCGAAAAATTATAAAACCAGGTAGTTTGAACCCGAATATTATTCTTTGCCCGGAACCGAGAATGGTGTTATTTAATTAATCCTAGGTAATCAAAATACCTATAGTACTCATAATTAAAATAAAACTATTTTTTGTATTTTTCAAGTTTAAAATGACTACGAAACATTAATAAAACTATATTTTTGTTATTTTTCATTTTAAGGTAAAAATAAAGTAAAAGAGTCAAATTTAGCTAAAATAGCTATATTAAAACTAAACTAAATATTTTACGCTAAAAATATATAAAAAATCTCGGGTAGGGGCAAAATCACGCATCTACAGCGGTCAGCCTTCAAACCACCCCGTTTTCACACCCCTGAACCAGCTTGGCTCGCAGGGGCGGCTTCGCTGGTGCGAGAGGGATATCGCAGAAGCGGTCTGGAGGCTTGATGGAGAAGACCGCAGAAGCGGATTGTGGATCGCATAGGCGAGTCCGCAGGAGCGGACTCTTGATCGCAGAGGCGGAAAGGACCGCAGGGGCGGAAGAATTTCCGCAGAAACGGATCCGCAGGAGCGGTCCGTGTATCGCAGGAGCGGAAATGGCCAAATAGGCCTGGGTTCGCAGAAGCGACCAATTGGTCGCAGAAGCGGTTCCGCAGGGGCGGAAAATGGTCCGCAGAAGCGAAAATCGCAGTGAATTAATTGTATCAGAAGTTAGAAAATTTCAGAAACATTTCACACATTTGGGTCTCGGCTTAAGGAGGCGATTTGGGCGATTTTGAAGAGAAACTCAAGGGAAATCATCAGGTAATCAACTATGGAGTTAAACTATGATTAGTATTGATAATATTATGCAATTATATCATGAAAATGGAGGGATTTGGGGTGATTCATGGAAGATTTAACCCTAGGCTTGAACTTTAGAAAATCAAGGTTTTGAATGGGCAAATGGAGTCCGAATTTGGTAAATTTGATATGCCTAGACTCGTATTGAGACGAGGGTTCCGAATATATAACTTTTATAACTTTTCGAGAAGCGCTCCAAAAGTCGGGTTTTGACAACTTGTGAGTTTTGATATAAATTGGGTTAATTCGAATGAATTTCGTGAAATTAGCATATATTGATGCATTCTCTATGATTTTGAGCAGATTTGGCACCCGAGGAGATTGATTTGTGAGGCAAGCGCAAGGCGGATTGAAGCTTCTACCGGTTCGAGGTGAGTGGTAGTAGTAAACAATGTACTGAGGGTTTGAAACCCCGTACTAGCACTTCACAGTGCTATATTGAGATGAGACACACGTTCTATGACGGGCGTGGTGACATTGTTATTGGGGGTTCGGACTTAGTCCTTCCCGGCTAATAGAATACTGTGTTGTATGACTGTTAATGAGATTATAACTGTACAATTGGGCTAATAGCCATGTTTGGGGCCTTGTGCCGATCTGTAGAGCATTAGGGAACCTATAGAGCTAGGTGACCCGTATACCGTGTTGGAAACATTCACTCAGCCGTAGCTCTAGCTGTATAGCATAATATGAGCCAGTACTAGATGTGTACATTGAGAGAGATTATCTAGGGTGGGATTCCCTGTTCTAGTTGAGTGGGCCTGAAAGGCCAAGTCTATATTGACTGAGACAGGGTCCAGGACCCACTGTGATATATTGTATTGGGCCTGAGAGGCCAAGTATATACTGACTGGGATAGGGTCGAGGACCCACTATGAGGTATTATATATATATATACCTATATTGGATCGGGCTGCACGCCGCAGCAGTAATATATATATTGGATCGGACTGCACGCCGCAGTACTATACATGTAATATACATGTAATATACATGTGGGACGGACTGCACGCCGCAGTATTATTGCGCTTGGGCTGTAGGAGCCCCTTCGGAGTCTGAGTCTGCACACATTCTCAGTGAGCACTGGTGTATATTATGGGATCGGGCTGCGCGCCGCAGCGGTATAAATATATATACATATAAATATTGGATCGGACTGCACGCCGCAGTAATACATGTGTGGATCGGGCTGCACGCCGCCGTATAATAGTGCTTGGGCCTAGGGAGCCCCTCCGAAGTCTGTATACACCCCCAGTGAGCGCCGTCGACGTTAAATGGAGTGGGCTGCGCGCCGCAGTGGTATATGTATTGGAGCGGGCTGCACGCCGTAGCATTATACTTAATCATATCCTACTATCTACTTAAATACTTATACATTATAGACATAAGTATGTGTCTTTATACGTTGAGATGGCCGTACACCGTAGGGGTATGAGTGAGGGTTGGTTCAGTGTGGAATCTTGTAGAGATAAACGTAGATTGGAGGTTAGAGTACTACTATAGTGATGACGTACCGGTGAGGGTTGCCTTAGAAATGCTAAGTGACACAGGAGTTCTTACCTTCAGTTATTATTTATTATTGTTACTCACTGAGTTGAAATATACTCACCCCACTCCCCTGCACTTTTTGTGCAGATTCATCGGTACCCGAGAGCGGTTGAGACATTGTTGCTGCCTGCTCACATCTACTTCTTGCGGAGACTACGAGGTAGCTGCCAGCGTCCGCAGAGCCTGTTTCTCCTTCTTTATCATCTTGTTGATTTCCTATTTGCCTAGACTTGTTTGTATTAGGATGCTATTCTGTAGAGGCTCAGTCTCGTGACACCACGATATGGTTGGGACCGTATTTTGTATGTTTTACATTTCGCTTATCACCTGATTTTACTGTTTAAGTTTAACTTGATTAATAACTCGCTGATTTAAGGGATAATATGGTCGGGCTTGCCTAGCATTGTGTTGGGCGCCATCACGACCAGGGTTTGGGTCGTGATATGTATGGATGATTTCGGTCTCTGTTGGAGTGTGGGAGTTGTTCTCGCCATCCTTTGTTGTGTCGATCTCTCTGTTTCTGAGTGTATCATCGTTAGCCATCGAGCTGGCCCATTGAGATCATCCTCGCCCGCTCGTACCTCAGCGTAATAGGTATTGTGGATTTCCTCTAGTAGGGGATATTTTATGAGGTGGCTAAGTAGCTTCTTGGTCGCTCTCGAACCGTCCATGCTTAGCCCTTTCTGGAAAGCGGCGACTACCATATCTTCCGATACATTTGGCAGACTCATCCTTACCCTGTTAAACCTGGCTAGGAAGTCCTTGAGTCATTCTCATGTGGTTTTTCTGACGGCGAAGATGTCATTGACCTTTGCTTCTGCTTTCTTCGCACCCACATGGGCGGTGATGAACTTATCCGCCATTTCCTCGAATGTTAATATCGCCTTAGCTGGTAACTGGAAGTACCATGTCAAGTCCCCTTCTGTCAACGTCTCGCCAAACGTATTCAGCAGCACCGACAGTACCTGTTCTTTTTATAGGTCGTTGCCTTTCACAGCAGTGACGTAGTGGATTAGATGATCCTCGGGATCTGTGGTTCCGTCGTACACCCTCAAGCAGAGAGGCATCTTGAAGGTCTTTGGGATAGAGTAAGGGGCGACTTCTTCAGTGTATGGTTGCTTTACGAACCTCCCCACGTCGCGTTTTGGTAGCAACTTGGGAGCTCCGAGGATCTTGTCGGCCCTCTCCTAGTGCTACTTCATCTGGTCACGGAGTGCTTTGTTTTTGTTTTCCATTTCTTCCATCTTCCTTAGGATGACAGGTAGGGTACCATCGTTGGTCTATGCCTCGATGGGTTGGTTAATTACTCGTGTATCCTCAGGTTCGCCCATGGCAGCGGTGATGCTTACCGTTGGCGCAAACCTGATGTTGCCTTGCGGTGATTTCTCAACCAAGCCACTTAGGGTTCTCGTTAGCCACTCTTCTAATAGCTTTTTAACCACCGAGGGTACTTCTTTTACAGCAGACGTTGAAGCTCATTTTTCGTGCAAGGTCGTTAGATCTTCGGACGGGGAAGATAATATCTCTGCACCTAGTGTGATGATGGGATTGCCTTAGTGATGACATTGTCACTAGCCTCGTTGAGAGGACCAAGAAGATTGGTTGTGACACCCACTATAGCTTTCGATCTAGTGTTATTTTCGGTCATCTTTTCTTTTTGTATGGAATATATAAAGGTAGTTGGTCGATCTCTAGGTGATACTATGATTTTGATTCTCGAAATCTCCACAGATGGCGCTAAATTGTTTTGCTCAAAAATTAAAAATATACTTTGTAAGCTATAAAACAATCAAAAATATGAAAGGGTAAATCGTAATCAAATATAATAGACCTAGAGATGTAAGATTGATGATATTGTTGTAGATCTAATATTATAAGATAATATGCTGAACTCAAGAAACGTTGTTCGTTAGAGATAGAGATAAAGAGAGAAAAGGAGAAAATGAGAGAGTTGTATTATTCAAGAATAACATTGATGCCTTTTACAATGGGAAGATCCTCTTTATATCGGGAGATGCCTTCCTTAAAATAATAATAAAAATATAAGAAGTGGTCGACGTCCTCCTAACGAGGACGCATGATTTTAATTGGCGTCGCCTTCACCCTTACGCCCGAGTCGTGCCTTTACTATAGCGGATATATGCTTACTGGGCGTACCCTCGACGTAGAGGCATATAGGGATATATATATATATATATATATATATATATATATATATATATATATATATATATATATATATATATATATGATAGGCCATGTGGTGACTTGGTATTTTTGTAGGACCACAAAATCTATTTTTTCTCAAGTTTCCTCTTTTTTCTTTCCACCTCATTTTAAAAATCTCAAAAGCCTCTGAAAAATTACTAATTAATATTTTTATACAATAATAATATCAATTTTGCATAACAATTATATTGGAATGGAAGCCAAGAGGAGTTATCACCAACTTAATATAGAGTTAAACTCCAAATTGAGAATCTAGAATGAGAATTAAATAATTCTAGAAAGTGCAATTCTACAAATAAGTGGAAGGCAAGATTCCAAAACTATACTTTATATTCTTCCATCACCACGTACAAATAGAGGTAATACACTTTAGTTGTGCATGCCCAAGTAATGGAGTAAGCTAATTAAGAGTGCAAGCAAGAAGTGTGAGACCAAAATTCAAGTTGCGAGCAACCAATTGTGCTCAATATAAGAATGTGTCAATAGTTTTGAAACCGAAAAATAAAAAAATCTTGCCAAAAAAAAACTAATAAAGAAATAGTGTAAATAAAATAAAATTAATCGACTAACATTTATCTATAAATATAATTGCTAATAAAGATTATTAATTACATTAATTAATATTATTTATGAACAAGGTTAATTAATCAACTAACATTTATCTATAAATATAATTGCTAATAAAGATTATTAATTACATTAATTAATATTATTTATGAACAAGGTTAGAGTACTTATGTTTAATATATACTTGATTCTATAATTTATTATTAACTTCTCTTCCTTTATGTGAGAGTATTGTCCTTTTAGTATATTGAGATTATAAATCTACAAAAGGTAAGCTATGTTTATAGTTGAATTACATTTACATATTATTTGTTTCCATGCTTTTGTTTTTATTTTTATTTTTTACCTATATGTATCACATTATATTTTACTTATTCATTTGATTATTATAAATGTTTGTTTTATCCATATCAACTAAACACATACAAAAAATAAAATATGTGTTACCGCGCGAAGCGCTGGACAATTAACCCAGTAGTTTTTGTTCAAATACTGTATTTGTAGTAAGAAAGCTAATAAATATGTACAAATTATTAATTTAGAGGCCAACAATTACAAGATTTATAATCACAACTCATAAAGTTCAAATCCTAGCTCCGCTCTGCCATAGGCCTTAATTGAAAGCTTCACAAAATAACCAACTTGAAAAATGGCCACATGCAACACCTCTTGGCCTTAATCCTTGACCTCTTGTACATAGGCGGATGTAGGGTATACTCGACGGATTCAATTGAATCCATAATTTTCGATATGAAATAAAAATTTATGTATAAAAATTTATTAAAATTATAAAAATAATATATATATATATATATATATATATATATAATGAGTTTAATGCTAAAAAATTTAAAACTTAAACGCATAAAATTTAAATTATGAATCTACATCTGATATTGTAGCCCTTTAAAGCTTGAACATCTTTTTAATGAGTCCACGTTGTGTGTCTTAGGCCGGATTGTATCACATTATGTTCTTATCATACAATGCAGGATAACATAACTTCAAAAGTAAATTTGAACAATACTTGAAAGGTTGTTTCAATAACATTTAAATATTTATTTCAATTTCAAATAGCATGTTGTTTTTTTTTTTTAATTAATACAATGTGGTCTTAAAATTTTAAAAGTGTGTTCTGAGCAAAAAATGTCAAGTTATGCACAAGACAAAGACAAGTCAAACAAATAGAGAACCTTATCGTTATCTCCAAGGGGCAGTAGGACACGAATAGAATAAACCCATCACTCTCTAGAAGACGTATATTTTGGACCAATGGAAAAGATGGGATCCGAAGGAGATTACAATAAGGAGATGGTGAGCCAGTGAGGCATAGACCAACCTCGATCGCCGTGCCGCACCATTCTAGCCATTTTCCAACTTCCTCATATCAATCAGTGGGGTACAGGGGTGCGACAGGATATGCATTGATGATATACTAATATATTATAACTCCCGTCTTTTCTCTTTTATCATTATCTTCTGGAAAGAATAGAGCGAGTAAAGAGAAGTGACCATTTTTTTCTATTATATAAAAAGGGAAAGATAGTTGATCAATATGTTATTTTATAAATATTTTATATTTGTAATTATATGAATGCGAAATATATATGGATTCAATATTTCTTTAGTCACAACTCTCCTTTAAATATATTATACATGTGTTGATTAAACTATTTGTATAGTGCAAATGTTCATTGACAATTTTTTTCTCATTTTGAAAAATTTATTAATTTTATTTTATATAAATAGAAGTTTTCATAGAGAAAATAAAATTAATTTTTAAATAATACAACAACAAAAAGAAGTATCGATATTTACAAGATTTTCATATTTACTCAGTTACCCTACTATCTTAAAGTAATTTGAAAACAAAAATTAAATAATTTTCATCTTCGATATTATTTGAAGACGATTTCAAACTAAATATTTTTATATTCAAAAGTAATTTAAAAATATATAGCTTGTTAAACTTCACAAGTTAATTAACTGAACACCAACAAAATAATAATTTTAGTAAAATTATAATATTGAGCTCGTATACGGGCTTTTCCTCTTCTAGTAATAGAGATATGAAATTATACTTTTACCCTTGGTCGACCACATTGCCTCTTCTATATAATAGAAATAAAATTCTTTAACTAAAAATGATTTGCTTAGCTTACTTTAATAAACTACTTATAAGATATCGACTGAAAAATACAAAACTTCATGTAAATACACACAGTTTCTCTCACATTAAAGTTTGTTTACTAGTTGACGTATCGAAACTTCGAGATTATTAGTTCATTAATATTGTACTATCGAGTAACAGTTTGGAAATCCTTGTTTCTTTGTTATATAACCAAAGGTAGAGTTGTGGGCGAAAGGGGTTCAGCCGAACCTCTTCGTCAAAAATAATACACACAGTTTCTCTCACATTAAAGTTTGTTTACTAGTTGACGTATCGAAACTTCGAGATTATTAGTTCATTAATATTGTACTATCGAGTAACAGTTTGGAAATCCTTGTTTCTTTGTTATATAACCAAAGGTAGAGTTGCGGGCGAAAGGGGTTCAGCCGAACCTCTTCGTCAAAAATAATATATTATTTTTGACGAAGAGGTTCGGCTGAACCCCTTTCGCCCGCAACTCTACCTTTGGTTATATAACAAAGAAACAAGGATTTCCAAACTGTTACTCGATAGTACAATATTAATGAACTAATAATCTCGAAGTTTCGATACGTCAACTAGTAAACAAACTTTAATGTGAGAGAAACTGTGTGTATTTACATGAAGTTTTGTATTTTTCAGTCGATATCTTATAAGTAGTTTATTAAAGTAAGCTAAGCAAATCATTTTTAGTTATATATAAAATATGTTAAATCACCTTAGCTTCTTATTGTATTTATTTATTTTTTGAATTTTCTTAGTGTTTACCTCGAAAATACGAGTAACAAATAAACTTGTGTATGGTTTTAAAGACATGTGATTTAATTTAATACTAATTAATAACCAAGAAGCATAACATATAAATAAAAGAAGTAAGTAAAATCAAACCAATGTACAAGCCAATCTCGACCTCGAGCTAAGGCAGCCTCGAGGTAGGTCAAGGACAATAAAATAAGAACAATAAAACTAAAGGACAATTCTGATAAAATATGAGCAAGAAAGTAAGCGAGTATATTCTTTGCCAATGATTAATGATGGTTACAAATTATTGGGGTCTCCTTTATATAATATGGGAACCATAATAATGTGCATTTATATTTACATTAAAGAATCTTATTAGGACAACTGTCTAACTGCTTAGTATGGATTAGTACTAACTCGTCCAAATCTATTCCAGAATTTACACCATGATCTTGGGGACGTGGCAGAAATCTTGCTCATTATGTTACAAAACCATAACGGCATTATCTCGGGGTTGGTCACACTGGGCTCGAAGTTAGTCGAACACTTAGATCTTCGAGCATCGTGTTCTACCCCCGGCCTCGAACTCTGTTCATAGTGAGTCTATCCCTCGATGCGAGCCTTCTGTTCCTTGATGTGAGCCTTCGATCCCACAAAATCGGGGGCACATGATTTTGCCGTACACAGACAGTCCCCACGTTTCTTAGAGTAAAATGATGAGAAACGGTTGGAACCTCAATTTTTTGAAGTGTCTGATTATGATGTCATTCTCGTGACGTGTGCGCTCGAAGTGTCCTGTCGGTTCACTTTCCCAAAATATTAAATGCTTCTCCAGTGGTGGTCGACCACTAGCGCCGTTGAACCGCCACCTATAAATATAAGGTTTCAATTCAGAGAAAGCTTTACTTCAATCTTCAAACGATCTATAAGCTTTTTCTATATCTCTTTCTTTTCATCTCTTTTCTATCATTATCTATTGCTCTCATTCCTTTTAGTTTCAGAAAATACCAAATTCCGTCTATTTCCACATCCTCTAACTCGAATCAATGGCAAAAACCTCAAAGAAAATTCCCCAAAAGGAGGAAGTTTCCTCTTCCCGATTGGCCAAACTTGTGGCGTCGGCCCTTCACGAGACCATTCTCGGTCTCTGCGTGATAAAGAAAAACTTCAGCATTGAATATCCCCCTGCAATCCCTGGCCGATGCGAACATGTATCTCGATATATTAGTTCGATAACGAAGAAGAATCTCAAGGCCATGAAGAAAGACTGTTGGGGGGGGGGGGAAGAGGTCGTGGTACAGATCACTGACCCAAGGAAAGCACTACTACTAATGTAGAGGGGTTCTTAAGTGTTTACACTTACACACTAGGTCCCCTTGATCCAACAGTGATTGATTTCTGCAACAGGTATGAAGTTATCCACGGCCAGATCCATCCCTCATTCTGGTGTATCGTGATTATGTTGTGCTACTTCTCTAGCAAGGACGAAGGATTAGAGTTTACCCTCAGCCACCTCATTCGGTTGTATTGGTCCTAGATTTTTCAAGGGCTGATCAAACTTCAATGCCGATCAAGCAAAGCCATCTTTTTTAGTAACGACGAAGATGAGGACCGAGACTTGATGAGGCAGTTTGTCTGAGTGAGGACTTCGAACATCAACCCTAAGGGAAAAATGTTGTTCCCGGAGAAGTGGAATCTCAATCGTACGTGAAGTCCCTTTCCCAGTATCTTCTTATACTCCGTTCTTGCCTTTTCTAATGCCTTTACCTTTTTTGCAATTGTTGGATGGATGCCACATGTGATCCTTGACCACGAGGAATGGGTTCATAAACTATCTGCAACCTCCTCATATGGCGAGCGTAAATGGCGTGACTTATCGTAGGGCTAGTGGGAGGCAAAACACCATGATATGTTCTTCTCCCAAGTTTTTTTATGCTTTCCTTTTATTAGAGATGTTTTCTCACTTATGCCTATTTATGCAGGCATAAGAGATGTCTCCAAAATGAGTCCATCCCCGCTCGGAGAAGAGAAAGAGTCCCATGTTCCCAAATCGGGGAAAGATAACAAGAGGAGAAGGGCCTTGAACGCGAAGACCCCCAGGATAAAGGGACCCCTGCTTGAAGGCCAATGATGAAACTTATTCACATGGATGTAGATTCGGCCCACCAGTTTTTGGATGATGAAGAAAAAGAGGGCGAAAAATCAATGTTGGTGACCCGAACTAGGAAACTGGTTGAGGTCGCCAAGCCCTTCGAACCGGAGGCCTTGCCTCGTGGTGAGGGAACTCCAAAGAAAGACTCGGGCAAAGCCCCCGAATCCCCTAAGATCGAGATTATTCCCCCACCTTCAACAAGTACACTCAATGGGGTAAGTACTGAGAATCCCAAGTCTAATCAGAGCGCCCTGAATGAGGAGCTCGGGGCCATGACAATGGGTCAGTCCCCTTCTCTACCATCTTATTTTGAGGAGGCAATAAAGGACGCTCGAGCTCTATGAATGCCCGACCCGAGAAAGGTCCTCGAAGAAGATCCATTTCAGTATTTTTTTACTAGGGTCGATGATGCCGCCTACCTCAATGACGCATCTACCCTCTTCTAAGAGGCTCATCGTCTCTTCTCTCGGGTAAGGACTAACTTTTATTATTGCACAATTTCTTATTTTCTTTACATTCTGTGTGAACTGATATCTCATTTTTTCTATGTAGTCCATTGCTAAGTTTAGAGCCGAGTTGAACCAATGCGAGGCCAAGCTCAAGAGATCATCGGATAAAGGGAAGGGCTTGAGGCCCCTTTGCTATAAAAAGGAGGAGGAACTCAAGAACTTACGAGCAGATCTTTCCAAAGCTCGTTAAAATGAGGCCGAGATGGACAAACAGGTAACCCTCGTTTTGCAAAAGTATGGTCTAATTGACCCATCCGTCGAAGATAACACTTCAGTGTCTCAATTGTAGTAAAAATTAGACATGATAGGGCAACATCGAGGGGAGGTCGATCAAGGTAAGAGTGATTGCAACCAGTGGAAGGAAAACATGGATCAACTTACTGGTGAGAAAGAGGTTGCCCTAGCCAATTTGGCCCCATTTAAGGCCCAACTCCGGGAACTCAAAGTAAAAAATCAAGCTCGGGCCAAGAGGACGAAGGTCACGACTAACAAGACTATTGTTGTGTATTTAAAGGATGTCGAGGCTGCTCAAAATGAACTAAGGGAAGCCTCCAACTGGGAGAAATGGGTCAGCAATTTGGCCAAGTGTCAATCCCGAAGGGAGACCCTTGAAGAGATCCACGCTCGAGGATTCGACCTCACTGATGAGATAGCCCAAGCAAAAGCACTCGAGGCTGATGCCAAGTTCCTTGTCTCCTCCTCCTCCTCCTCCTCCTCTGATGATGATAAAGGTAGCCACATCGGGTCCGATGATGAAGCTGAGCCCGAAGAGGAAGTTGCTCTTGAAAGATAGAACAACTCTAGGCATAGTTTCTTTCTTACTATATCGATCTTTTTTGTAAGACCATTTATCAGTCCCTTGTATATATCCCTTTCAACATATATAAAGGAAGAATTTTGATATTTGTTGCCATGTAAAATTCTTGCAATGACTTCATCCTTTTTAGCTTTATATTAGAGATTTTATCTCATATATTTTCTTTAAAATTACCATGGTCGAGCTCAAATAAGTTTGAGCTTTTGGGCATAGGCCTTTACAGATTCATATCGGGTAATGGTGAGTCCCCGAGCCATGATCGAACCATTACTTATTTAGTTTGAGGTAATCAAACCCTTGGGTTCGGATTAAGTAAGAGCGAGGTCTTTAACTCTAATTGTATTGACTATTAGGCTTACCAAAATCAGTCCTTAGGCTTTTTTATATTGGCCCTTGGGCTCTTTTTATTGTCCATTATGTTTTTTTTATCGGCCCTTAGGCTCTTTAAGTTGGGCCAATTCGGCCTCTATGGCGACTATAATTTTTCCCTCTTTTTGGCTAAAAGACTTAGTTTTCTAAATGCCTTAATATGTGTTTTTGTTCCCGTGGGGTTTCTAGAGGGTTCAGTCAATCAGAATTCCATTTGTAATTTGTATGTGTTATGATTATCTAATAACTCTTAAGGTTTTTTTGAAGACTGATATTATCGAAGCCTTTGAATTACTTGAGGGGTTGATTTTATCGAAGCCCTTCTTTGTTTGTTTTGCCTAGGGTAGCCTTATTTAACTGGTTTTTCAAATTATTAGAAGGCCTTTAACTTATGGTGTAATTCGGACGTCTCTGATCCGCATTATTTCGGTTGTAGCCTTTTTATATGACTGTAGTCTTTAATATTGTTGTAGCTTCGGGTATGTGTCTTGGACTTGTTTACCGATAACCTTTTGAACTTGTTCGAAAGGTTAGTCACCGAGTAGGTTGGCCTTGGTCTTTATGTCGAGGGGATGCCTTTTGAGGTCTTATGAATTCGAGTTTAGATTACTCGAATGTTTTGACTGCCGATGATAGTCCCCAAGTATTCGAGATGTATTTGCGTTTTCTCCCTCGAGTCATTTCACACATAATTACACATATGTAGCTCGTATAATAGTATACTTCTTTGAGACACAAAGTGTTTTGATATAGAAAGACTGCTCTTTTGAATAATTTGATACATGTGTATATGTTTTTCCATCGGGGCTCGACTATTCTATATGGACACGGTTCATCCGACCGTTTGGACCAATACAAAGTTTTCCTATTGAGGCCCTCTTTGACAAGAAGTATTTTCCTCAAAAATATAACCTTTGAGAGTGATCCCGCCTAGTATTCTAGGTTGATTGAAAAAAAGCCTTGGATATCATAGAATTTTCCTTAGGCAACACATAGTTGTTGCCTCGTTAAAAAAATATTTGGGATAAAACACGATCTAAGGGAAAAAGAGTTCAACGCGTGCTTTAAGACCTAAGTCTTCGTGTATAAGGGTGCTCTCGACTCTTCGGCCGAACACCTACAACGAGTTAGTTTTAAATTCAAATGTAAAAAGGAGAAGATCATACCTTAGGAGCAATATCTTTTGAGTAGTGATACATTCCAATTGTTCGGTAATTTTCGCCTTCCATCGTGCCAAGTTTGTAATATCATTTACCGAAAACTCTGATGACTCGATACGGTCCTTCCCAATTCTCTCCTAGTTTTCCTTCATTCGGGTCTCGAGTATTGAGGGTGACTTTCCGTAGAACTAAGTCCCCTATTCTGAAGTGTCGAAGGTTGGTTCTTCTATTATAATATCTCTTGATTTTTTGTTTTTGCATGGACATCCGAACAAGTGTAGCTTCTCGTTTTTCATCTAATAGATCGAGGCTAGTATTCATAGCCTCGTGATTTAATTCCTCTTACGCATGTTGAAATCTGGCGCTGGGTTCCCCGACCTCGACCGGAATCAGGAACTCAAAGTCGTATACTAATGAGAATGGGGTCGTCCACGTGCTGGACTTTGATGTCGTTCGATATGCCCAAAGAACCTCGTGTAGAAATTCTCTCCATTTTCCTTTTGCACCGTCCAACATCTTCTTTAAGTTTTGAATGATAGTTTTGTTTTTTGACTTGACTTGTATGTTCCCTCTCGGGTGCTATAGCATTGATAAGATTCTTTTTTTTTTGTGTGCTTCGAGGAACTCCACTACCTTATTGCCGACGAATTGCTTCTCGTTGTCACATACGATATCAGCAGGTATCCCATATCGACACTCAATGTGATCCTAGATAAAGTCAATCATAAAAAAAGTGAATCTAGCTTTACCTGGGGCCGTTAGTAGAGGGTCGACTGTGTCCATTCCCCATCTCATGAAAGGCCATGGGGACAAGACTGAGTGAAGTTGATCTCTGGGCTGATGAATCATCGGTGCAAACCTTTGATATTTATCACACGTTTTAACAAACTCCTTAGTATTTTTTTACATGCTATCACAGTAGCACCCTGCTCTAATAATTTTGCGAATCAAAGACTTGGCGCCAGAGTGATTCCTACAAGTGCCTTCGTGGATTTCTCATAGAACATAACCGGTATCCCCGGGCCCTAAACATACCACCAATGGTCCATCAAACGTCCTCATGTACAATATTCCATCTTTATCCAACGTGAACCTAGCGACCTTGGTTCGTAGAGCCCTCGACTCTTTATGATCCGATGGGAGCTTTCCATTTTTCAAATATTTAATATATACTTATTCCTCCAATCCCAAGTCAAACTGGTAAAATTTATCTCGGTATGGCCCACTTCGACCACATATCTATAATTGGACGACAGTCCCCGGGACGATAGCATCTTCTTCAACAGAGGACCCCAAGTTAGCAAGTGCATCAGCCTCACTATTTTTCTCTCGAGGAACATAATCTAGATTCCACTCCTTGAAGCGGTGCAAAGTTACCTGAAACTCGTCCAAATATCTTTGCATCATATCCTCTCGAACTTTGAAGCTTTTGTTTACTTGATTTACGACCAACAGGAAATCGCATTTGGCTTCAATGACTTTTGCCCCCGGGCTTTTAGTTAGATCGAGACCTGCAATCATGGCCTCATACTCGGCTTCATTATTACTCAACCTAGACGTTTTTATAGATTGTCTAATAGTACTACCTGTTGGTGGCTTCAAAATAATGCCGAGCCTAGGCCCTTTCACATTCGAGGCCACGTCCATAAAAAGGTCCATACCCCCAATGATGTACCCGATTTTAACAGAAATTCTTTCTCTACTTCGGGTACAAGGGTCGACATAAAATCGGCCACGAAGTCAGCCAAGATTTGAGACTTAATGACCATCCGGGGTTGATATTCGATATCATACCTGCCAAGTTCAACTGCCCATTTGGCCAATCGGCCTGACGTCTCACGCTAATGTAAAACAATTCGTACAGGATAAGTGGTTAACACATATATTGGGCGACACTAGAAATATGGCTTTAGCTATCTAGATGCACTTATTAATGCAAGTGCTAATTTCTCTAAGTGAGAGTATCTAGTTTCAACATCTCCTAGAGTTCGACTTACATAGTAAACATGGAATTGAGTACTTTGCTCTTCTCGAACTAGTACCTCACTTACTGCTATCTCGGATACGACCAAATATAAGTAAAGCTTTTCATCTACCGTTGGAGTGTGAAGCAGAGGCGGGCTCGATAAATATTGCTTCAATTCCTCTAATGCTTGTTGCCATTCTGGGTTTATGCGAAATCCTTTTATCTTTTTGAGCAAGGAAAAGAACCTGTGGCTTTGATATGATGACCTCAAAATGACTCAACCCAAGGCGGTTATTCGTCCTATTAGACTTTACAAGGCTTTCACACCATGTACGATAGTGATATATTCGATGGCCTCGATCTTGTTAGAGTTGATTTTGATCCCTCGATTTGATACCATGAACCTAAGGAACTTGCCCGAACCTACCCCGAAGGCATATTTTTCTAGGTTAAGCTTTATGTTGTACTTCCTCAAGATTTTGAATGTTTCCTGCAAATGAGTTAAATGGTCTTCTGCGTGCAGGGACTTGACCAACATATAGTCAATGTAAACTTCCACTGATTTACCTATCTATTCCTCGAGCATTCTGTTAACTAAGCGTTGGTATGTAGCTCCAGCATTTTTTATCCCGAAGGGCATTATATTGTAACAGTATATCCCAAACTTAGTGCTAATTGAGGTCTTTTCCTAGTCCTCCGGGTTCATCTAAATCTGATCATACCAGGAGTAGGCATCGAGAAAGGTTAGGAGCTCGTGGCCAGCCGTGGCATCGATCATGCGATCAATGTTCGGGAGGGGAAAAGAGTCTTTAGGACATGCCTTGTTCAAATCCTTATAGTACACACACATTCTAAGCGTGTTCCCTTTTTAGGGACTAACTAAATTGGCTAACCATTCAGGACATTTTACCTCCCGAATAGACCCTATTTTAAGAAGTTTATTTACCTCATCCTTTACAAACGCATGCTTCACCTTGTACTGGGGCCTCTTTTCCTACTTTACTTATTTGAACATGGGGTCGAGCCTTAGCCGGCGTGTTGTTATTTCCGGTGAGATCTCTATCATGTCTAAATGGCACCAAGAAAAATAATACATATTATTGATTAAAAATTGAATGAGTTTTTTTCCGAGTTCAGGGGGTTAACATCGTTCATAGGTATACCTTTCTCTCGGGAATGTACTCAACCAGTATGACCTGTTTTAGTTCCTTGACCGTTGACTTGGTTGCATCTGACTCTTCGGGAACAACGAAAGTTTGAGGAGTAAGGAAATCCTCTTCTTCTTATTTGATTACCCATTCCCCTGGTTCGGTCGAGGCTGGGGTCGGTGATTTCTATTTGGACGTGTTCTTATCTTTGGTGTTCGATTTCTTCGAGGTCGAAGGCCCTGGTATCGGTATCACCTCATCGACTGCAAATATTTCCTTTGCGGTGTGTTGTTCTCCGTATACCATTTTAAAACCATCCATTGTTGTGAACTTCATCATCTGATGAAGGGTTGAAGGTACTGCCCTTATGTTGTGGATCCATGCCTCTTGAGAAGTGCATTTTATCTCATGTCACCTTTGATGACATGGAATTTTGTGTCTTGGATGGTCCCGGCCATGTTTACTAGCACGATTATCTCCCCTTTCGTTGTTTTGCTTGCCATGTTGAAGCCATTTAGGGCTCGAGATGCAAGCACAATTTGGTCATGTAGGCCAAGCCTATACGACCCTCAATTTAATTCTGTTTGCTGAGCTACCTGGATCAACTAGAACACGTTTAACTTGAATTTTATTTAACAAAATAGAAATTACCATGGCGTCATTGTGCGGTTGAGATATGCCTTCCGCTTCCTCGTTATTGAATGATAGGACGACCTTAGGCACATAGCTTCACGTCCATTTTTCTCTGGTAATCGACACCTTGGTGCGTCTGAATATAGACCATTGTGGAACATCGACACCGCCAACGATCATATGAATTACATGTTGCGGTTCTGCCTTTTCATTTTTTCTGTTTGCATCTCTTTTCCTGAATTGGTTCTTAGCTCGATCACTAGGAAACTCTCGAAGATGGGCCTCGTTGAACAATCGAGCTACCTCCTGCCTCAACTGTCTGTAGTTTACAGTCCTATGGACACGTGTGCCATGATATTTACACATCAAGTTTGGATTCCTTTGAGAAGGATCAGTTTGTATTGGCCCGGGCCACCTAATGTCTTTGATTCTTCCAATAGGTGATATGATCCCTGATGCATCTACACTGAAATTATACTCCGATAGCCGAGGTGCTTCCGCGAGGTCGGTATGTTTATCAAAACCATGCTTAGTCAGAAGTCCCCGAGGATTCTGTCCTCGATCGTTTCTCCGATCATTCCGAGGAGGATTGCGCCCCGAATTTCTTCATTCCGAGGCATATGGTTGATATCGTTCCTTATTTGATCTCGGTTCCGTATTTGTATCCCTCGGAGCCTTAACCGCCAATCTATTTGGATGAACTGAGCACGATGGGGCTCCCAGCTGGTCGTCTTCGACCCTAATCTTCGACTGATAACAATTATATACATCTGCCTAAGTCACAGTAGGGTACTCGACCAGATTTTACTTCAACTATCGTGTACTAATACATTACTTCAAAGAAAGAAATACAATCAAAGTTCAAAATAATATCTATCATCTTACTCCCATTAGGCCGTTTCAATGTGTGTGTATATATATATATATACTTGTACTTTCAACAAGGAACAAGAAGGTTTAAGATGGCTCGGGGCCGCATAGTTATCTTACAAATTGTTGTTCAAATTAATCTCTTGGATACTTTTGTCTCAACAAGCGCACGCTGTGCTTATACAAGTTCATCTTTCTTTAACGTCAATGCTTACGAGTTTTCAAACTTAATATCAAACGATTGAAAGGCATTGTCACTAGTTCGAATTTTACTGATTCCTCAAATAGTATTATTGCCTAATTGGGTTTTTGCTTATTTCCTTGTAAATTTTAAAAGGGAAAAAATGAAATCTCAACCTAAAGAGTCCAAGGACACTGTACAATGTCAAAATAATTAGAACTAACATCAGGGTAATTGTGCATACTGAAATTTGGTGTGTGTTGTATGGTATTAATTTGGTTTTTATGTATGGATATCTCACATGTAGAATGTGACAATAAAGTGGCTTTCCAGATAGAGGTGAGAAAGGTTGACAAGGAGTTTTGGAAAATATTTTTCATGTTCTTTATTTATCCTTAAAATGGGTAACAATTAAATTTGTATGTGATTTAATTTAACACGAAAGATTAAGAACAAGAAGTAATTGAACTAAAGGAAGGCAATCAAACCGAATGTGATGAAATAATTAAGCCTGGTGTTAGGTTTGAATGCTGAAAACCAGTTCTGATCAAGCCCTCGAAATGGAGCTCGATTGCAACTGAAGAACACTTGAACAATAGCTAAAAGATAAAAGTAAACATTATTGCTTTGATATGCGTGTCAACAGTGACCCAAAAAATGAAAAGGTTCTCCCCTTTATATCGTAGGGGAATTTCAACCCTAGTACAAGTCTAAATAAGGTAAAGATCCTTTTCTTCCTTTTTTTCCAGTAAAACACGATCTGTGCCGTAATATCCGATTGATGGAGGATAGCCGGCTCCTCGTTCGTCCTCCCTAACCGCCTTCCCTTTAACTTTGATTCTTTGTTTCACTCGAGCTAATTCTTCCCATGTTTAGCCACGCCCAATTTCCAACGTGCCATTCGTCCCCCCGAACTCCGATATATGGGCACCCTCGACCTTACTTGAGCCAACGTCGAATTAAGCCATCCCTCACTTCTTCATCAGGAAATTAGGGGTAAGTTTATCCCGATTTTACCCGTATACACTCTTGGTAGGGAAAATTTCCGAAAATGAGTTCAAGAGAAAAACTTTTCTAATACATTCAAGCAACTGTTGTGAAGAGCATGAAGCGAGGAAAAGCGACAACCCACATTTCACGAGAAGCGAAGCGCTCGCTTTTTTTAAGTGAAGCAAAATTTAAAAATAAATAAATAAATAAATACTACAAAGACAACACATGTAATTGTAAGTAACTGTTCAATACTTCAATTAGAAAACTAACGAGCATCATCAATTGGGCAGAAACTGGAAAATTGGGTAAAAATTTCCCGAAAAAAATTCGCTAGCATTTCGCCGCTTTTTGGACGGGGGCCAAGTCTTGGTGTATTTTGACATGATTCTCAATACGCTATCTAAAATAGGAAAGTCAGTAAGGAAAGGTGGGACAAAGAAAGCTCTACTTCGGGAGGGGAGTCGACTGACTGACAAGGAACTGACAGAAGGGGAAAAGAGGAGTGAAACCATTCGACGTTTTAGAAAGAAAAAGAAAAAGAAAAAGAAAAAGAAGACTAAAAATCAAAAGTGCAGAAGCAAAACATATTTGTACTGTTGAAGATGTTGAAGAAGAAGAAGAACAACCGTAGTTGATGCTTTGAGATTATTTCAGAAATCAGAAGTTGACGAAGAAGAGAAGAAGAAATCGCTGCTCGTTAAAGTGAACGCTTCTAACACTTCTTCTCGCTTCACCGCTTCTTGCTTTTTATAAAGAAACGGTCACTTTTTTGTACCAGAGTCGCTTCTATTACCTGAAGTGCTGGCATTCACACCTCGCTTCGCTTCTCCCTTAAAGCGAGGAAGCGAACGATTTTTTAACTATTGATTTAAGCCAACTAAATATAAAAAAAAATAAAAATATGTACCATAAGCACCCTAAGTGAGACGAACTCGGATACAAACGACATCATGCAAAAAAATTCAGTTGCAAATCCATTTCTACTCGCGAAATCATACTAATAAATGAATTAAGTAAAAGAATAAGTAGCGAATCAATTTTAAATCTAGAGAAGCTAAACTGAATCTAGATAAAAGTTAGTAGTACACCAAATCAGATCCTGTTACACTTAAAATATATAAATTGCTAAACAAATTTTTTAAGTAATCAAGGGGAATGTGCGCCACACTGTGAAGATGTGGGAACAACTAGCCAATCACGTGAGAATAAACGTACTTACTGAAGGGTAACCTTCCTCAAACATAGGATGTTTCATAAGGTAATTATTCATCGAGTTCTCCGCACACGATAATATGCCGGGCCTGCCGGCTATAAAATGGGACTTGGTAACCAAGTCTATTTTCGAAGTTTCCTTGTCTTGTGCAACTCCAAAAATAGGAGCGAGTTTTCTCCATCACTCCATCCCATTTTCTGCACAATGGCCGAGGCAGCTGTTAAGCCACCTACTGATGCAGTAAGTACACCATGCCTTTTTTTCGTGTTTTCACCAATTCGTATTTACTTAGGAAGTACTTGCACACAAGTACCACTATTCTTGAACTATAAGAAGTAACTTTTGTTTTAGTGACAGATTTGTTATCTCCATATGTGGTTTTCGGCAATTTTTGTCTCATGTGATAACTTTTGAAATTTTACAGTTAAGTCTGGCCAATGTTCATTTTTGACTTATATGAAATCTCAAAGCTCATGTTGTTGTTCACACCTTATACGTTCAGATCTAAACGTGCCAGAGGTGTTAAATTATCTCATATTTGTAATTGAGGAAATGCACTATTGCCTTCTTAAACTGACCTGACAATTTTCAATCTCATGAGTAAGCATTTGAAATTTGGCCCAAATTCCCCTTTCTTAACACACCTAAGGTTCTCTAATAGCTTAATTTTTCCTTATTCCCTGTACTTTCATTCTTAAATGTAGATGTACCATGTGCTGAAACTCAGAAGTTTAACTTTGTATCTAATTCTCTATATTTAAAGGTAGCAGAGGATGAGAGGAAACTCAAATATTTGGATTTCGTTCAAGTCACAGCGATCTATGTGATAGTTTGCTTCTCCACTTTGTACGAATACGCCAAAGGAAACTCCGGGCCATTGAAACCTGGTGTTGAAGCTGTAGAAGCCACTGTTAAAACCGTCACCGGACCGGTTTACGAAAAATTCCACGACGTGCCTTTCGATCTGCTCAAGTTCGTCGACATCAAGGTTTTTACATTCTTAAAATTTATTAAAATTTCTTTATGACCAATTCATAAATAAATTTTACTCGTAGTGTTCTCACCATACTTTTCATTGTATTGTATGGGCAGCGTGTAAAAAGTATGGGTGAGAACGGGCAAATTGAGTAGGGTGCGTATGGGCAGCGTGTACAAAGTATTCTTTTCTATTTCAATTCATTTGGCACTTTTTCATTATAATGTGAAAATTTTCTAAATTAAATTGGGGACTAAATTGATACCTTTTTTCAAACTAAATTTTAGACAAATATATTTAGAACTTGAGGTTAAATGCTAAATTGTTTTTATTAAAATATTAAGTAAACATTGTTTGAACTGGGCAATTCTCATTTTCTGAGCCGAGGTCGGCCGGAAACAGCCTCTCTACCCTTTCGGATAAGGGTAAGGCCTGTGTACGTATTACACTCCCCAGACCCCACTTTGTGGGACTTCAAAGTTGAAGTTAAAAAAAATGTTGTAAAGAATGAAATATTTGGTAGAGTGGGAGTTGAAAGAGTTGAAATACAGCTTCAAATCACAACTTCGACTTGAATTTTGTCTTTTAAGTTTTGATTTCAAAATTTGCTTTCAATTTATATGAATGTCAACTTGCAAGCTCAAATCTGTGAATCCACTAACATATTCCGCCTAAAAGTATCAAACATTTTAAACGGATTGTTATCTGATTAGCGATTGACGAAATATGCAGGTTGAAGATTTGATGAACGAAGTAGATCGCCATGTACCTTATCTACTGAAGCAGATGTCATGCCAAGCTCTGTTGCTGGCTCAGAAGGCTCCTGAATTAGCTCGAGATCTCACCGGCGAGATACAGCGTGATGGCTTGGTTGACACGGCGAACAGGGTAGCCAAAGCGCTTTACAAAACGTACGAACCTACAGCCAAGGAGCTATACGAAAAGTACGAGCCATTAGCCGAGAAGAATGCTGTTTCGGCTTGGCGGTCTTTGAACAGGCTTCCGCTATTCCCTCAAGTGGCTCAGATTTTGGTGCCGACAGCTGCTTATTGGAGTGAGAAATACAATCAAGCTGTTGCGTATGTGTCAGAGAGAGGCTATGCTGCGGCGTATTATTTTCCGATTATTCCTCTGGAGAGGATCGCGAAGGTGTTTGAAGGCAGCGCCGGCGCCAATGAGAACGGGCATTCCGTTTCCGTGAATGACGGTTCGGTTACTTTGGTGCAATGACCATTTTTGCATTTCTTTAATATTATTTCAGTATGTGACGTATGGATAGACCGGGCCCATTGGGCTTTAATAGGCCTCTGGGTTTAATAATTTTGGGTAAAAATTATGTGGGACAGTCACTTTTTATAATGGTATTTACATTTTATCCAACATTTTTAATATTGAGCAAAAATAGATAGGTCTAATTAAAGTTATATAAAAAGACTGTGTTACTCTTTCTTTTACAAAGGGAAATTGGCCTACACATTCATTTCATTAATTACCTCAAAGTCGAAGAAATAGTTGATGGATTTATACGTCGTTGTACTTACTGTTTGTTTACAGTAGAACTAGATGAGATCTAAGAGCTGTGATACTCAAAATTCATGTACACATTCTGCTAAAAATCTCATGTCACTCATTTGCAAACCATGTATTTCTTAACTGGATCGATGAACAGATAGGCGTCATAGGACATAAATGTAGTATGACCTTTATATTTTAACAATTTTAAGGATGATGTATCTACATGTTGTATATAATATACATATCATAGCTAATAAAATTTAAGTTAAGGACATCCAGTCCCGACGTCGTAACATTAAATTCTAAAGTTAAGGACATGTAGTCATAAAGTCCTAATGTTAAGTTCAAAAGTTAAGGACATGTAGTCCTGAAGTCTTGAACTTAGAGTTCCAAGTTCAAAAGTTAAGGATAGTACCGAAGTTAAGTTCAAAAGCTAAGGACATGTAGTTCTGAAGTCCTGAACTTAGAGTTTCAAGTTCAAAAGCTAATGACATGTCCTGAAGTCCCGAAGTTAAGTTGAAGAGTTAAAGGCATGAGCAGAAGGGTATTCTTGTCCGGACAGTTAAAGTTTATTAAAGCAGTGGCTAGAGACTAAAGACATTTTAAACAACGGCTTAAAAGTAAATACATGTATTATTAGTGGCTAACCGTCATTTCCCCTAATTTTGGTTTTGTTTGTAACTTACGTTGTTATCTGTAGTGAAAAAAAGTACTAATTGTTATCTTTATATCATAAGCCATTATTATCTAATTCCTACATATACTGTATTAGTGTGCTCCTATTTATTGCCTCTCAAATTCCACTGAATAATTGGTACCATTGCCAATGTAACCGATATCTAGCGATTTTTAATTAAATATATATTAGTAAATGACATAATTGTCCTTGAACTTTTTAACATTCTGATTAGTTACTTTTCAGTTTTTATCGCTCTTATCTTTCTTTTTGCGGCAGTGTACAGATTTCGCTTTTGTTAGAGAACTTTCTTCAAATTTAGTCTGGGTTAGGTTCAATTATCATCAAATTCAACTAGGTGAGTGTGTTTTTACAGTAATGTGTTTGAATTTTTGTTGTTATTCTTGTTTTGCTAGTTTTAAGTTTGATTTTTGTACTGTTAGCGTTTAAATATTTGTGGTATTTTAACTTTTACTTTTTTTTCTCTATTAAGTAGCTCGTCTTATTTCTTGTTAATTTTGTCACTCTGTTATTAGTATTAGGTTGTAATTGTTGCGTAAATTATTTGGATAAGTTGTTTATTTTTTACTCTATGTATATTAGGGTTAATTTTCAAGTATTTTTTTGCTTCAACTGCATTATAGATTTCTCTAGTTCTTATAAAAACTTGATTCCAATATATTTTACGGGAAGTCTGTTGTCTGTAAGCTTGTTGTCCAGTATGTTACACTGGATGAGTTATGTTTAGACTAGAGTTTTGTTTTGTTTGTGATTAATTGTTTTGAATGATTATTTGTCTTTTTTTTATATGCTCTTTGATTATGTTTCTTATTTATACTGCATTATTCGTTTCTGGAATTTCATTGATTCTAATTAATTTGATCCAGTATGTAATACTTGAGTTTTATTTGATTTCAGTATATTTTAGGGGAAGTCTGTTGTCTGTAAGCTTGTTGTCCAGTATATTATATTGGATGAGACTATTTAGACTAGAGTTTTATTTTATTTCTGATTACTTTTTTTTGAATGGTTGTGTGTGTGTTTTTTTATTTTTTAAATTTTTTTTATTGTGCTCTTTGATTATGTTTCTTCTTTATACCCAGTATTTGTTTCTAGAGGTTCATTATTTCTAATTAATTTGATCCGGAATATAATACTTGAGTTTTGTTTGATTCTAGTATATATTACGGGAAGTTTGTTGTCTCTAAACTTATTTGTGTCTAGCATATTATACCGGACGAGACTGTTTAGACTAGAGTTTTATTTTATTTGTGATTAACTTTTTTGGATGATTATGTGTCTTGTTATTTTATTTTATTATTATGCTATTTGATTATGTTTCTTCTTTATACCCCAATATTTATTTTTGGAGTTTCAATGTTTCTTGTTAATTTGATCTAGTATATGTGATGATCCGACCCGTCGTCTCATGTGTTACTGTTCCGTTTCTCCCTTTTTATGTTTTTTCATGTTTCGTTATCGGTATGTGGTGTGTTAGAGTTGATTCAGATTGGTTTTGATAAGAAATGAGACACTAAGTCTCTTTAAGGAAGGTTTAAGTTAGAAAAGTCAACTAGACATTGACTTATGAGTTATAGGGCTCAGATGTGACTTCTGGTAATTCGGTTAGCTTCAGAAGGTTATTTGTGATGTAGGAGTGTGATCAGAATTGATTTTGGAGGTCCGGTATAAAATTAAACTTGAATTGGCGAAGTTAGTATTTTGGCAAATTCCGATTGATAGGTGAGATTTTGATCCGAGGGTCGAAATTGGATTTCGATAGTTTCTGTAGCTTCCATATGTGTTTTGAGATGTGCGTGCAAAATTTCAGGTCATTCGGACGTCGTTTGGTCGGATTATTGATCGGAAGTGCATTTCGGAAGTTTTGAGAAACTTAGGCTTGAATTCGATGAGTTTTGAGAATTTGGATGTTGTTTGAGGTGTTGTGATGATTGGATAGCGCGTACTTTTCCTCTATGAGCGAGACTCTATCCAAATCTATGGATCTCATCTCCCCAGCATCAAAGCGAGACTCCATCCAAATCTGCCACTCCTTGGGCGAGGCCTTCTGTTCTATGAACACCCCACCACTGAATGATTCACTTTCAAGTTCTCGCCTTCGACCCGGGAGAACACAAGGAATAGAAGGGGAATGAATCTTTTTTTTGGGGAATAAGCACTCTTGTCGCATCTGGAGTTGTAGATAGTAGGGGGAATCGCCTTTTGGATGAGTATTCTTGTTTATATCGTTACGGCTATAAACACCTTTTTGTTCCTATTAACAAAACATCTCCTTTTTCTTCGCTCTTCCGGAATCGGTACAGAAATAAGTGCTTTTTCTACGTTGTTTACCTTAGTTACTAGGAAGTTTCGGGGAAAACCTATGTGGGGCACCTTTTGGGTGTGGGATGCCCGTTTAACCTCTATATTCATTTTGTTCCTTATTTACCTGGGTGCACTGTAAGTTTGGATAATGTTTTAAGATATGTTGGTACTTTTGGTTGAGGTCCTAGAGACCTCGGGTTTGTTTCGGATGCTCAATGGGCTATTTTTGAAAAAATTTGAGCTGCTGGTTGCAAGTATCTGGTCTCCTTCTTCGCGAACGCGAGGGTAGTCTTGCGAACGCGAAGAGGAAAAGTGGGAGGCTGTATTTTTGGCTTTCGCGAACACGATGGACGAGTCACAAACGCGTAGGAGTGGGTCAAGGAGCTATGCGAACGCGAGAGGGTAACCGTGAATGCGTAGAAGGAAATTGGGACTGGGAATTGTTGGTATACGCGAACGCGTGGCAAGCCACGCAAACGCGAAGGGCCTGGGAAATTGGCCTTCATGAACACAGTGTAATGAACGCGAACATGAAGAAAGATTTGCAGTGCTGGGCAGAATGTTATAATTTCGTTTCATCCGCGATTTTGGGTCATTTTTCCTCAATGGTTGATCACTTTGAGAGCTTCTTCGTGGAGACTGAAGAGGAGTTTGAGGAGAATCGATTGGAGGTAGGTTCCTTGGCCTAAATACACGAGATTATGATAGATTTAACATGGAAATTGATTGAAATTCATCAAAAAGGGGTAAAGCTAGGGCTTGCGCTTTTTATATATCAAATTGGGATTTATAGGTCATTGAGCTCGGATTTGGGAGTTCTTGGTATTGAGGCATAGCAACCTAGGCTCCGATACCAACTTGTCACGACCTCAATCCCGATCGTGATGGCGCCCAACATAATTGCAAGATAAGCCTGACCATTAACTTCTTAATCCCGAGTGTGGAGCTCAAAACCAGTTAATTGAATATTAATAACATGTAATAAGGCTAAAAGATCTAACTGATAGGTAGAAACAAAACTGAATATTAGGATAACACCAATAAAACTCCCAAAGACCTAGAGGTCATAAGTCTAGAGCCTCAAATAACACAGAGTAACAAATCCTCAGTAATACAGATATTCTAAAATGCAGAAAATGATAAAGGGATAGGGGAGGAGTCGGGTCCTGCGGACATCAGGCAACTACCTCGACAACTTTTGTGAAGCTCTGAAAGCAGCAAATAGCTCAGCTAATCTCCTGAGACACTTGAATCTGCACATATGATGCAGGGAGTAAAATGAGTACTTTCAACTTAGTGGTAATAGACATGTGTAATGAATGATAGTAAGAAATCCCGAAATATAACAATGCAAAGCTATAACCAATACTTCTACACATTTAACGGTGGAACAACAACAAATAATGATAGATAAAGCAAGCAGATATCGATACATGAATGCAATGCAATGCACATGATCGATGCGGAGCACAACCCGATTCATTTGGGTACCCGCGCACACTGTGGGGGTTAAGACTCCGGAGGGGCTCCTACAGCACAAGCGCAATATCATCGTAACATTCACTGCGACGTGCAGCCCGATCCACAATCAATCCCGTTATATGCATGCAATCCACACGGGTACAATCAAACTTACCATTTTTAGTTCCATTTATAAGTGTTTAAAACTTTAGAAATTTACTAATCATTTCGAGATAGTGTTTAACTCAGGATTGATATCATGATAATATGTTAAACATCATGTAAGCAGTGATAATAATTCCTAAGGGATGCAGATAATCGGCATACAGCCAAAACATAGTCATAACAATCCAAGTAGGATGTTTACCAACTAATTTCTAGCCAATAACATAGTACGAGCATCACTCGGACGGACTAAGCCATAGTCCCCAATCACAAATGACTCTACACTCACCATAGAGTACGTGTCTCGCCTCATGATAGTGTCACAGTGTGATATACAGGGTTTCAAACTCTCAGGTCATCATCTACATCTATTACTCACCTCAAACCGGCCACGAGACTAGTCCGATAAGCCTTTCCCTCTTGAATCAACCTCCTCGCGCGATAAAAATCACAAGGAATACGTTATAATATGCTAATGGAATATAACCCAATTGAAAGAACTCAAAAAACACCCAAAAATACGAAGTTGGCAAAACCCGAGCCCAAGGGCCTAATTTTCAAAACATTACGAAATTCACATCTCGCCACAAGTCCGTACATACCAAATACACAAGAATCGGAGTCCATTGACCTTTCAAATCATCAATTCAAACTCTCTTAAGTTTTAAACCCTAACCTCCATTTTAACCTTTAATTCCTTGAAATTCAGTGATTAATCCATGTTTCTACACCATAATAACATAATTCGAGCCCAATAATTCATACCTGATGGAACCCTTTTGAATTCTCATCAAAATCGCCTAAGAATCACCTAAGCCGAAGTCCAAAATATTTTTCCTTCTCTTTCAATTTGGTAAACACTGTTCACTTAATTCCAGGTCGATTGCCGCTTATGCAGTCAAATAACCGCATTTGCGGTCCCGCACATACGACCAAATGACCGCTTATGCGGTCTCACTTCAAAATACCTGGGACCGCTTATGCGACCTATAATCCGCTTATGCATTCTTCTCACAACAGCTTTTGCGGTAAAATATCCGCTTATGCGGACCCGCTGAAGCGAACCCTCGTCCACTTATGCATAATTTCCCTGGGCCACGCCTACCCGCTTCTGCGACCTCTCTACCGTATCTGCGGAACTGCTTCTTCAGCTCCTTTTCCTCAGAAGCGGAAATACTAGAAGATAGAAAAATCGAAACCTGCAACAATGCTTCAAACTCACGTTTAACCATCCGAAACCACCCCGAGGCCCCCGGGACCTCAACCAAAAGCACCAACACATCCTAAAACCTTATTCAAACTTGTTCCAATCCTCAAAACACACCAAACAATGTTAAAACTATTAAATCACATCGAATTCAAGTCTAATTTTCTTCAAAAGTTTTGCAATATGCATTCGATCAAAAACACGACCAAACGGCGTCCGAATGACCTAAAACTTTGCAGACATATCCAGAATCGCCTAACGAAGCTACAACAACTCTCAGAATTCCATTCCGACCCTCAGATCAAAATTCTATCTATCAACCGGAATTTGCCAAAATTCAAACTTTGCCAATTCAAGCCTAATTCTACGCCGGACCTCCAAATTCAATTCCGATCGCACTCCTAAGTTACAAATAAACCCCCGAAGCTAACCGAACCACCAAAATTCACATCCGATCCCTCTAACTACATAGTTAACTTTCGGTTGACTTCTCCAAGGCAAACCTCCTTCTAAGAGGCTAAGTGCCTCATTTCCAACTAGAACCAACTCAATTCTACCCAATCAACCCAAATACCGATATTGAAACGTAAAGCACCGTAATATGGGAAAAACGGGGCGGTAACTCACATGGCGACGGGCTGGATCGTCACAGTTTTAGTATTAGTGGGAATCTAGATTCCGTTCAGGGATTATCAAAATATTGTTCTAAAAACATAGAAGGCTTCACAATAAGTACTAATGGAATATTTGTTGGGTTTCTCACATGCATTGAGAAATGAGGGATTTGGTCGTTTTTTATGGCTCCGACAATTCTCACATAATGAATTGGCTTTTAGAGTTTGGTAGGTCCAAGCTTCATTTCCTTGTCATGATATCACAGTCATGACATTTACTATCTAAAACTTAATTTCTTTTGTGCCCCAACAGTCTTCTTCTCCAGCTTCCCAACGGTCTTCTTCTCCAGCGGCAGCTCCCCTTCCCCCAATCCCCCCTTCCCCCCTCCCCTCCCCCCCCCTCCGCCAACCAGCTACCCAGGTAAGGTAAGGTCACTCCCACCCCTCTTCTCTCTCTTCTCTCCCCTACCCCTCCCACCCCCAGCCCCCGACCAGCCCCCTCCCCCATCCCCGCCTCACCTCTTATCCCTCTCCCTCTCTTCTCCCCCCTCCCCGCCCCCCCCCCCCCGCCCAGCCCCCTCCCCCCAACCTCTGTTTCTCCCCATCCCTCTCCCTAACTCCGGCGAGTCGCCGGCAGCCCCCACACCCGTTTCCCCCCACCTTTTCGTGTGGTTGGCTTTGTGTTTGTGCAAGGTTTTCGACGGGACGCAACGGAACTACCCGTCCCGATAAATCTCAGGACAGGCGACAAGGCGACTTTGCGGCGTTGGGAGTGAAGAGCTAAGCAACACCGGCCAGGACGTGCAAGAGGAAGCAGCACTAGACCTCGGGCGCACCAAAGCCTACCTTCAGGTTTTTTCACCGGGAGTTGGTATCTCCCGCCTCTCGTTTAACCTGTACACATTTTTCGTACTCTTGCTATCATTTCTTGTGAGGTTTACTCTGTTATTATCTAGTGCATCCTTTTCGTATCTCTCTTCTGTGCGTGGGTGCGTCATTATTCTCCATAGTCAGTTGGAGGGATAGTGGCCGCAGCGGGGGATGTAAGTGCAAGGTCATGTCCTCGGGGGTGGGGGAGGTGGCGGGGGTGAGTAGGGGGGCAGGGAGCGGTTCTGCGGGTAGGGTGGGAGGTAAGGGTGGGAAGAGGGTAGCGGACACACATAGGTTAAGGATTGGGTCGTGAAACATAGGTACTCTCACGGGTAAGTCCGTTGAGTTGGCGAAGATTCTTCAGAAGAGGAGGATCAACATAGCTTGTGTTCAGGAGACTAGGTGGAAAGGGACGAAGGCGCGGGATGTTGACGAGTTTAAGTTGTGGTACTTTGGGGTCGTGAGGGGGAAAAATGGAGTGGGCATCCTGGTGGATAAGGACCTTAGGGAGTACGTGATGGAGGTTAGGCGAGCGAACGATAGGTTGATGTCTATTAAGTTGGTTATCGGGGGTTGCGTCCTCAACGTCATCAGCGCCTACGCACCGCATGCGGGCTTAGATGAGGAGGTCAAGAGGCGTTTTTGGGATGACTTGGATGAGTTGGTGCATAATATTCCCCAATCTGAGAAGTTGGTCATTGGAGGGGACTTTAATTGCCATATTGGGGGAGATGCTAATGGTAATGATGAGGTGCATGGTGGCTTTGGCCTTGGGGTTAGGAACGGAGGGGGCACTGCGCTGCTGGAGTTCGCTAGGGCTTCCGAGCTTCTGATTGCTAACTCGACATTTCAGAAGAGGGAGGAGCATTTGGTCACCTTCAAATGTTCGACGGCGAGGACTCAAATCGATTACCTCCTTCTTAGAAGGAGCGATAGAGGTTTGTGCAGGGACTGCAAGGTTATTCCGAGAGAGTCCCTTTCAACCCTTCATAGACTCCTAGTGATGGACGCCGGAATCTGGGTGAAGAAGAAGTAGAGGGGTGCTCGGGGCCAACCGCGAATTAGATGGGGTGCTCTGACTAAAGAGAAAGCCCAGGAGCTGGAGAGAAGGTTAGTCGAGGGTGGAGCTTGGAGAAGTTCTGGGGTAGCAGACGCAATGTGGTCAGAGACGGCGAATCTGGTTAGGAAGGCAGCGCGGGATGTGCTTGGGGTAACCAAAGGTTATCTAGGTAGACATCAGGGCGACTGGTGGTGGAACGACGTTGTGCGAGGAAAAGTAGAGGTGAAGAAAGCTGCTTTTGCGAAGTTGGCAGGGAGCACAAGTGAGGAAGAAAGGCGGGTGAACAGAGAGAGCTATAAGGTGGCAAGGAAGGAAGCGAAATTGGCTGTCACGGAGGCTAAAAACGCGGCCTTTGGTCGCATGTACGAGGAATTGGGGGAGAAAGGCGGGGACAAGAAGTTATTCCGGTTAGCCAAAGTAAGGGAAAGGAAGGCACGGGACCTGGACCAGGTTAGGTGTATCATGGATGAGGATGGTAGAGTCATGGTGGGGGAATCTCAAGTCAAAAAGAAATGGCAGACGTACTTCCGAGACCTTCTCAACGAGGAGGGGGACCAAACCATAGAACCAAGGGAGCTGTGGCATTCGGAGCGTCATGGAGACCTAGAGTACCGCAGGCGCTTTAGGCTGGAAGAGGTCGTGGGGGCTTTGCGTAGGATGAGTAGAGGTCGAGCGACCGGGCCGGACGAAATCCCGGTGGAGTTCTGGAAATGCATGGGTAAGCCAGGAGTGGAGTGGCTCACCAGGTTGTTCAATGCGATCTTCAGGTCCAAAAGGATGCCAGAGGAGTGGAGGTGGAGTACAGTGGTGCCCTTGTATAAGAAAAAAGGGGATATCCAGTGTTGCAACAACTATAGGGGCATCAAATTAATAAGTCACACCATGAAAGTCTGGGAGCGGGTGATCGAGGCCAGGGTGAGGGAGTCGACATCTATTTCTGTGAACCAGTTCGGTTTTATGCCGGGCCGGTCCATTACAGAAGCTATCCACCTTGTCAGGAGATTGGTGGAACAGTTCAGCGATATGAAGAAGGACCTGCACATGGTGTTCATCGACTTGGAGAAGGCGTATGACAAGGTCCCTAGGGAGGTACTATGGAGGTGCCTAGAGGCTAAGGGCGTGCCAGAAGCCTACATCAGAGTAATCAAGGACATGTATGATGGAGCTAAGTCCAAGGTCAGGACAGTGGGTGGGGACTCAGACCATTTCCCGGTGGTTATGGGGATCCATCAAGCATCAGCGCTTAGCCCCTCTTGTTTGCCTTGGTGATGGATGCTTTGACGTGGCATATTCAAAGGGATGTACCTTGGTGTATGCTATTTGCTGATGACATAGTCCTGGTAGACGAGACGAGGGTCGGTGTTAACGAGAGGCTATAGGAATGGAGACAGACTCTCGAGTCTAAGGGGTTTAAACTAAGCAGGTCTAAGACAGAATACCTGGAGTGCAAGTTTAGCGTTGAGTCGAGCGAAGTGGGAGGGAGCGTGATGATTGGATCTCAGGCCATAGCCAAGAAGGATAGTTTCAGATACCTTGAATCGGTGATCCAGGGGGCGGAGAGATAGACGGGGATGTCACTCACCGTATAGCGGCGGGGTGGTCGAAGTGGAGGCTTGCATCAGGAGTCTTGTGTGATAAAAAAGTGCCACAGAAACTCAAGGGGAAGTTTTATAGAGCTGTGGTTAGACCTGCCATGCTGTATGGGACGGAGTATTGGCCGGTGAAGAAATCTCATGTTCAGAGGATGATGGTTGCGGAGATGAGGATGCTTAGGTGGATGTGCGGGCTCACCAGGTTAGATAAGATTAGGAACGAAGTTATTCGGGAGAAGGTGGGGGTGGCCCCAGTGGATGAGAAGATGCGAGAGGCAAGACTTCGGTGGTTCGGGCATGTGCGGAGGAGAAGCCCGACGCCCCGGTGAGGAGTTGTGAGCGGCTAGCGGTGGTCGGTGTGAGGCGAGGTAGAGGGAGGCCTAAGAGATACTGGGGAGAGGTAATTAGACAGGACATGGCCAGGATGCGGATTTCCGAGGACATGACCCTTGATAGGAAAGTCTGGAGGTCTAGTATCAGGGTTGTAGGATAGGGGCTTCTAGATTTTTCATACTTCTTTCCCGGGGTGTGAGGCGTGGTAGGGCCGCCCACAGATGATTAGTTTGTGTTCTCTTTTGGTAGTCATTTCTGGTAGTTACTGTTTTGATATATTTGCATGTCTGTTTATTTATAGTACTACATATGCATCTTATGTTTAGATAATTTTTATGAGATGTATGCTGGAGTAACTAATGTGGTTAATGCGGTTTTTGTTTTTGTTTTTGTTTTTATTTTTGTTTTTGTTTGCCTTTTTTTTCTTTTCATGCGCCGAGGGTCGATTGGAAACAGCCTCTCTGCCCTCTCGGGTAGAGGTAAGGCCTGTCTACATATTACCCTCCCCAGACCTCACCTTGTGGGAATATACTGGGTTGTTGTTGTTGTTATTGTTGATATCACAGTCAGATTTTTTGTACCATTTTTGGACCCTCATATTATGTTATTCATGCTTCAACATTGGCTAAGGAATGGGGGACTTGGGCAATCCTCATATCATGAACTAATTTTTACAATTGAATTAGGCCAAGATCCATTTATTTGTCATTACTTAATCCTGAAAGAGCAGAGAGGTAGCTTTTTAAAATTTCAAACAATAATATTTCTCAATTAATCTTGGCTTCACCAAGTAGAAACCCGCTTTTGATTTAGTCAAAAGTTAAAAGTGTTAGCTCATGGGGAATGCGAGAGATAACACTTGTTAAACTTGAAATTCTACCAATTGAGCAAGTGCATATAAAAATTCAAGATCACCTACTTTAAGGGTTTTTGTGTACCTCACCCCGTTGAGGTGAAGGGTTCAAAACCCATCACTAAAGGTAACATCCCTTTCCCCCACCCAAGGGAGGATTTAAGCCTAATATATGAGGCACATGAACCCATGGTCTCTCCGCCAAAGTAGATATTTTATATACATATTTTCTAAAATTGATCTAATATTATATGTTCGTATCCATGCTCCAAAGAGGCTAAATGGTGCATTTGTTTGAATGTTTAGTGATTTACCTAGAGAAGTAGGTATCGATTCCCACTTAATTCTTCTTCTTTTCCTTTGTTGTATAATGGTGCACCTATGTTAGTTATAAAAATTATAGATCCGCTTCTTACACTAAAGTAGTAATTAAAAAGAAAAGCCATGGGGAGATTTTGATCTGCGATTGTTACAAGAGCAAAGAGTAAATAATTTTTTTCCATGAGATAGGACAAGTTATATGAAGAAGAAGCAAGAGCAGAAAATGACTTACACCCACTATGATTGTAAGGCTGTTTCTCCCATTTTTGTATAAAATATACAAGCATAGCTTGTCGAAAATATTAGTATTTGTTAGGAAATAATGGTAGAGCAAGGTAAAGGAAAGGTATGGTTATTTTCTTGCATGCTTTTATTTGAAAGGAAAAAAGAAAATAAAAAAGTTTTTTCAACATCTACTTTCAAGTAGTTTTAAGCGCTTTTCAAAGTACGAAAGCCAATTACATTAAACACCTATTTAAAAATGAATGGCATTATTTCCAAAAACAAAACCAGAAAGTCAGAAACATTGCCAATGCCATGGCCCTCAAACATGATAAGAACTATGTAGTTAAACAAATTTCAAGGACATCTTCAGCTCTTATGACAATAATAAGAAAATAGAAAAGAGTGCTGCTTGAATTTGCAAACCCGGTTTAGGCTTCTGTAACACAATGCATCTAAAATGTCTCCCTCCTGAATGTTAACCCAGAATAAGTCACAAATCTACAAGGCTCCAAGACCTAACCAAGTTTTCCTGAAATATTGGACCTTGTACTTTTAACGTTGACCACTCAAAAAGTGTCACTTTGACCAATTAACATCTTATAAATATCAAAAGAATCAAGGATGCATGTCCTTTTGGACCTTCTTTCAAGGAAATTAAATGACAACATTTGAAAGCAGAATAATAAAAGAAAACAGAAGGTAACAACAAAAACTTAAATTGCTTTCTTCAAAACACAAGGTAACACAACAACTAACAAAGAGCATTTAAGCAACATGAACCTCTTGATTTCATCTTGTAAAAAAGTACATTTAATCACCCAAAACTGATACCAGTAGGAATCCTACATAGACGGATAAATGACAGAAGCATTATTCAATAGAATGACAAGATAATACGCCATTACAAAGTTCAATTAACCAAAAATGCTGAAACAAAAATGAAATTTAGTAGATCGAGTACTTCTCGCCAGCATCAGGCCAAAGTTTCCTGTAGATGCCAATTGCAGTTGGAATTATAGCAGACAGTGCAAGAGAGAGGTGGTCTGAACTGCTTGTCCTCACAGTTATTTGCCCACTGAGCTTGTTATTGATTCCTGCTCGAACAGCTACCTTAGAATTACGCCCAACCGCGAATTGCGCCATACTGTTGAATCCTAGAGCCAAATCACCTCTCCACTTTATGACAGACATAGACAATGTGGATTGCACCTGACCAATTGGAAAATCTGCCTCCCTTCTCTGCAGTTCAAAGTTGGCACCATAAGCTGTGTCACTCTGAGATCGAACAGTGCCAGCGCTGCCAACTAGAACGTATTGCTTGCCTAAGGTAATCTGATCTTCAACTTTAAGCCCGGTAACCACATTTTCACCTAGAAATGTGACAGAAATTCCACCAGCAGTCTTGTTCTTCTTCAAGATTTTGAATTTGGTTTCTCCCCTGACAATATATGCAAGTTGCTTTCCTATGCTTTGAATATCAAAGCCAGCCATGGTGGATCCATTATCTCCATGCTTAGCAGAAATAGAAGAGTCCAAATTGATACTGAAATCTTTCTTATCTTTGGTGATTTGGACAGTAACTGCAGCAGGGAAACGACTTGCAATGGCTAAACTCTGTTCCACGTTAACACCATCATAGCCACAATCATGATCCCAACCATGCGTGTCCAGAACAGGCCTTGCAAGAAACTGAGAAGTGGGCTCCAAAAACCGGTACCTGTAGGCAGGATTATCACTATCAAAAGAAGGTGGGAGGACCATGTCAGGTAGAGGAACTGCTACAGGAGCTGCTGCCCCTGTATCAGCATCTTCCTCTGCATAACCATACTCAATTGCTGCCTCCTTTCCCTTGTTATTTTTCATTTCTCTCATTCTTCTCAACTCTTCCCTCCACTGCTTCTTCTGAAGGAGCTTGACCCGATAGTCGTACTCCTCAAAATATGCCTTCCTCTGTTCTTTGCTGAGCTTAGCGAGTTGAGCCTTCCGAAGAGGCTTAAAGGGAGGAAGCTGGTCGTACTCGTCTTCTTCTTCTTGGTCAGAGTCTGATAAATCATCCAAGTCAATGTCTGAATCACCATTATCACCACCCTGCTCAGCAGGAAGCTTGGGATGGGCACGTGACTGCAACATTGAGGACAGCATGTAGGGAAGAGGTGGTGAGCGTGTGCGGAAACCAAAGAGCTTACGGTGATCGAAAGGATCTTCAGGCTTTGAGAGTGCACTTGCTTCAGACAAGATTTTCATTGAGTAGCATAATAACAGTAATTGAGGCCTCCAGCTCTGGCCATTAGGTAGTATCTTCTGCCCTTCCCTATTCTTCCTACAAGATGGATGATTCTCTACCAGAGAAACAGGGTTCATCAAACTTGGACTCATCATTCGTAAATCGCCTACTGCTTGGCCGATAGACTGCTGAACAACATGAGACCTTTGAGTAACAAACACCTCATAACTTAAAGGGGAGCCAGAAGGCCCATCTGGAGGTGCAGAAGCTCCATGTGTGAGGGTGACTATGGCACTTCGCCATATTGAAGGGCCAAGACAACTTGTGATAGTCTTCAGCATAGGAAGATCATTGAGATCTCTAGTTTGGGCATCTAGCCGATCAACATAGAGGAAAATATCAGGGGGGTTCTTCTTAGTAAACTTCTTTGCTGAAGACAAGACACTGCGGTTGAAACCCTGTTCCATCACAGAGGACTTGAGACCGGGTGTATCAAATACCCGAATCTTAACACCCTCTACAACACCACTAATCTCTTTCACACTGGTGGTAGCTGGTCCAAATGCATTAATTGGAGTTTTTTCCTCTCCGAAGATCGAATTTATGGTAGCGCTCTTACCCACTCCTGATTTTCCAATAACCTGGATATTCACAGAGAAGTCCAAATCATCTTCCCCCTCTGCTTCAAGCTGGAGAGCTTTCATCTTGGCAGCCTCCAGGCTAAAAAGTGGACTGTTTTGCCTTCGTGCAATAAGTGCCAGCCGGTACAATACTTGAGCAGCTATGGACTCATCAGAAGAAAGCCCTAACCTGTGAATAAGCCTCAAAAACTTGACCCTAATCTGCTGTAATTTCTCCAGTTTCTTCTTTTCTTCTTCACTCAAGTTATTCTCAGATTCTCCACTATTCTGAAGACTGGAAGGAGTAAAAAGATTGGGGCGATTTGGCTGCGGAGCTGGCCTCAGCGACCGGAGTGATGACCCAAGACCAGCAGGACGTTCAACAGAGAATAGCCTTGACCCATCTTGAGATGTGATTGTGATGTTTCCACCATCGGATTCAGCACCTGTAGCTGCTTTTAAAAGGGCAGCTAAGGCAGCTGAATCGAACAACTCTTTCCCATCTCCTTCTTCATCAGTATCAGCCTCCTCATCTGAGTCGGTGACGATCTGACCATCAATTTCCTGTGAATGATCATGTGAAGCCTCAGCACCAGTATAGGAATCACCACCGGATTCCCTTTCCAGCTCCTCAATAAACTGTCTGGCAGCTTCAGAGCTTCCAAAGATCATACCGTCTGTCTCTCCATCTGAAATTGAGCCTTCAAGCTCAGCTTCTTCATTTATTTGATTTTTAGCTTCTCCATCTGCTTCCAGCATTTGCTGCGCGCCACTGATTGACCTTGATATGGCAGATGACTGACCTGAGACTTCAGCTTCCACTACATCTCCCTCAATGCTTCCTTCAGAATGGTCACCGTTGGCATAAATAGTTTCAGACACTGCCTGTTCAGGTTCCTTTTCGACATCCTTCACGTCCGAACTTTTGTTACCAATCTCAGGGTCTGCTTCTTTGATTTCCTCGGTAGCAGCTACTGCATCACCAGTCTGAACGTCTCCAGCATCTAGTTTTCCATCACTTCCAGCACCAACAATGTTAACCACAGGCTTGGATTCTGCAGCTGCAACATTATCATCCACCACAGGCTTAGACTTCTGAACATCTACTTCATCAACTGTCATATTAGCCACTTCTTCAATAAGCTGTCTGGTCTCACCAACACCATTTACTGATGTCACATTCTCATCAGCAGTACTTTCTACATGTTCTTTCACTCCCTTGCTCTCATCCACATCTCCAACAACAGCAACCCCTGGCCCTGAGACGTTGACATCAATAGCATCCACAACTGCATCTCCCTCTGAAGTAAATTTCTCGCCATCTGCTTCAATCAACAAAGACTCTGACACATCAGCAGGACTTTCAACATGTTGTTCCACTTTCAACAAAGACTCTGACACATTCACTACACTCCCTTCCACATCTCCAATGCCAGCGACCCCTGGCGCTGACACATTCACTTCACTCTCTTCCACATCTCCAACAACAGCAACCCCTGGCGCTGACACATTGACATTGACATCAATAGCATCCACAACTGCATCTCCTTCTGGAGTATATTTCTCACCTTCTGCTCCAACCAACAAAGACTCCGACGGTCCAACAACCTCCTCATTGGGTTTTTCGGCATCATCACTAGGAATAGCACTCTCTTCCACATCTCCAACAACAGCAACCCCTGGCGCTGACGCATTGTCATTAACATCAATAGCATCCACGACTGCATCTCCTTCAAGCGTGAACTTCTCACTGTCCGCTTCAACCAACAAAGACTCCGACGGTTCAACAACCACCTTATTGGGTTTTTCGGCATCATCACTATTAGTAGCACTCTCTTCAACCACCGTCTTATCAGGTTCCACAGCCCCTTTCAAATTAGATGAAGCAACACTAGTTAAAGCTTCATCCTCTTCATTCTCCACAGTTTCTTTCACCTCCTCCTGGGTGGGCCCATCCACACCCTTTTTCAATTCTGTACCTACAGCAATCTCACCAATACTCTCTTTCACCTGCTCAATCGAATTAGACTCATCAGCTGAGTTTAATTCTTCAGTATTTCCCTCACAAACAGAACCACCAACTCCGCCAGAATCCTCACTCAACGTAACCCCTTCACCATTTTCTCCCCCCAAAACCTCAACTTTTTCGACACCATCAATCATAGAAACCTCAGAAACAGGCTTCACTGACTTCAGCATCGAAATTTCCGCAGAATCGCTGGGCTGCTCTCCACCAATGGATTTTCCTACGGTTTTCTCATCTGGGTCAGCGAGAAGGGGCTTTTCAGAGGCCGTAACAATCTTTTCTGGCTGACCACCACCCTCAAGTGTTCCATCATCACTAACGCCGTTACTATTATAACTATTATTATTGTTATTAATTTCGGTATCAGTGTTTGCAACGTTATTTTGCATTTGGGGATCGAGAGAAGAAGATGAATTGTTGATAGGAGAAGAACCTGGAGAAGGAGAAGAGACTACAGGTGGATACGACGTCGCTTCTTCTTTGGAGTCCATGCCGTCAACAACTCCTCGCTTCTCAATTGAATTGGGATGAAGTAAAAAAAAGGATAATATGAGATAGGGGAAGTTCTCTGTGGAGAGAACAAAGAGGGGTTTTGGTGCAGAGAGGGGGGAGATTAGATAGAGTAGACGATAAGGTTTATAGTATTAGCTCAATTTCTATAGGCACTCCTATGGGCATTGGGGTTTTGAAGCATTTTCACTCTTTAGAAATAAAAGAAAACAAATTAATTTTACACGGAATTGTAAATTTTTTTATACCACCTGGTTAATGTAACCTGCAACAATATGTAACCACTAACCAATTATAATAAGCTTAATTTCTACTTTTAAAAAAATGGATGGTGGAAGTAATAATAATGAGATGGGCAAGTACCCAACAAAGTAGTCGGTAATAGAATATACAATAAAGACGACCTAGTGAAATTTATTAGTGGGGTCTGGGAGAGTAGTGTATATGTAGATTTTACCTCTATTCCGAAAGAGTAGAGAGATTGTTTATGAAAGACCATCGGCTGAAGAAGACGAAAAGACAAAGAAAGATAATATTAGTAATACCACAGAAATAATATATATATATATATATATATATATATAAGAAAGATGAAAATAACATAAAAATAAAAGGATGATATAACGCGAAAGCAAAATAGTCAAAGTTATGATATAAGGCAAAACTCAAATGCCTCATGTCCTATAACCCTAATATTCGACCTCCACGAGTTCCTATCAAGTGTCATACCCTCGAAAATCTGGAGCATCGTCATATCATGTCTTATCACCTCCCCCAATACTTCTTGGGCCGGCCTTTACCTCTTTTCGAGCCCTCCACAACCAGTCGTTCACACCTTCTTACCGGGGCATCTAGGCTTCTTCTCTCAACGTGCCCAAATCACCTAAGCCTTGCTTCCCGCATCTTGTCATCAATGGAAGTCACGCCCACCTTCTTCCTAATAACATCATTCCTGATCTTATCCATCCTACTATGCCAGCACATCCACCTTAATATCCTCATTTCTGCTATTTTCATCTTCTAAATATGTGATTTCTTAATCGGCTAACACTCAGCCCCATACATCATGACCGGCCTGACCACCGCTTTATAGAACTTACCTTTGAGAATCAGTGGCACTCTTATGTCACACAACACATAAAGGAATATGGAAGATCAAAATAAAAAGGCAATTTTATGAAATTTTCTGTGCCAATTTTCTGCAATTTAAAAACGACGCCAAATTTGCTCATCTCACTAAGAAGGGAGGGACACTAACATCTTAAATCATAACGTAGTTATTTTCATTTCTGATTCGTTTACTTGATCATTATTTTCAGAATATCCAATATTATGTGTCATCATTAAAGAAGTTTTGAAAATCAATTCCTTAATTGTTTTTCCAATATGATCACGAAGACTGTTTATCCTAAAAATTGAGTAACAATTAAATTTGTAATTTGGTTTTAAGGATATGTAATTTCTCCTAATACCAATTGATTAATTTAGAGATAAATAACGGAATTGACAAGAATATGAAACAAACCAATGTATGGACAATGTCTTCGAGCCAATGCACCCCCAAGAATAGTAAAGCAAGAATAGTTAAAAAATAATAAATTAATGAACATAAATATTGTATTGCTTTTATCAGTATGAATGTAAGGTGGTTACAAATGATGGGGACCTCTCTTTATATACTAGAGGAATCCTAATTGTGGTATAATTCTAATTACAGAAGTAAATTCCATGATTGATACAAATAAGCGTCCTTGATTTGATGTTCTCCGAGATTTATGACGTGATCTCCGACCAGCTAGGATATTTCGCCTTTCCGTTATTGCATTTCACTCGAACTCGATTATACTTAGTCTCGATTGTTGCTGGCCTCGGTCTCGACGAACACTTCGATCTTTGGACTCGATGTCTCATCTTCGAGCTCAGGCCTGATTCATTATGAGATTACCCCTAATGCATCTCCTTGTTTCGACCAAATAGCAAAATCGGGTAGGTCCGATTTTGACCGTATACAGATAGTCCCCTTGTTTCTTGGAGTGTAATTAGAAGAAACGAACTGAGCTTCTATTTTGTACCTCGACCAACTATGATGTCACCCTCGTAATGTAAGCAATAGAGGTGACTAAAGTGTTGCATCTGTAGAGTTCTCAAGATCATTAATTGGCGCCAGCTGATGGTCGGCCACTAATAACTTTGAACCATCATGTCTAACATTAAAAATGGATCCTTTTCATTATTTTTTCAAACTTTACTTTCAAAACGTTTTTAATCTTCAAAGCTCTCCCACTTTCTTCAAGTTCCTCAATTCCGTAAAATATCCCCATCTCGTTTGCCAATCCTCTAGACAAACTTCATCTTCTTCTTTTTTACTCATACAGATAAGGCGAAAACATATTAAACTGTTCCCCAAAAGGAAACCCCATTCATCACAATCAGTCAATGATAAAATGTCGGTGGAGCCACGCATTGTGCGATCTTACCAACAATTTCAAGATCGAGAAACCCTCATCTGTCATTGACCAATGCGAGTCAATATCGAGATATATGCTCGATAACTGAGGGTGACCTGAAGTAGGTAAAAAAGGGTTGCCATTTGGAGACGCAAAGAAGTGGCGATCCCAACCCCCGAAGAGGACATCACCACTCACGTGAAAGGGTACTTGAGTGTTTACACTTGGCCTTTTACGTGGGGTCCCATTGAACCCGTTATCCTTAATTTATATCGTCGATACCAAATAACCTTGGGCATGATCCATCATTTCCTCTGGTGCATTGTTATTTGCTCTGAATATTCGTGAGCCAAGTCGAGGGGATGTCTTTTACCCTCGACCGCCTTATTAGAATGTACAACATGTCTCTATTAGGGAGGTTTGATAAGGCTTCAGCGTCGCACCACCAAGGTGATTTTCTCAAGCATAGATGAGGACAAGAACCGAGGATAGATGGGCCGATTTGTCCGAGTGAGGACTTCTGACATAATTTCAACTAAGAAGATTTTTTTCCCTAAAGAGTGGAACAAAAAGCGTAAGCGTGAACTTGCCTATAAATTCCATCTATCGTTTTGTCACTTTTGTCTTTTCGTATTGATACCATTTCCTATGATGCAGTGGTTAATTGGGTGCTTGGTGCAATCCCAAACCTTGAAGGTTGGGTCGGAAGCTGGACTCGACCTCTTCGTACTCTGAGCGTTGTTGGCGTAATTTGGCCAAAGGCCGATGGGAGGCAAAAAATCACGATAAGCCACTCTATTGTGTTTGATACCTTTCTGTGAAATGTGTCTTTTTAATTTACTTGATTTCCTCCCATACAAGTCTTGGAGATAATGCTGCCATGAGGCCGCCCCCACCTGGGGAAGAGGAGGCGCTGAAAGCGGCTAAGGACAAGACGAGGAGAAGGGCCCCGCCTTATGATACTCCAAAGACTAAGAAGAGCAAGGCCCAAAAGTCGAAGAATAATAGTGCTGCTATGTCTGCCGATGTAGCCCAAAAGCTACACGATAAAGAAGAAGAAGAAGAGGGAGAAGATGATGACTATAAGCTGGTGGCTCGAAAGAGGAGAAGCATCGAAGCTTCAAAAGCAGTTGAGCCAGTGATGGTCGAGGAGGCTCATCTCCGGGCCAAGGAGATCTCGGAAGATGGACCGAGCAAAGTCCCCGAGTCATCAAGGGATTAAGATGTCTCCCACCATGACTAATAACCAGTAAGTGTGGTTGTCCATCATGACGAACAATCGGCGGGCATGCTTGAAGGGTCCGATTCCGAGGCCCTTCGAAAAGGAGAGAAAGCCCCAAGTGACTTGCTTTAGGCAATCAATATTGATAATTCGCCGCCCATCCCCATATTTTTTGAAGGGCAATTTTGGGAGGCACAATTTTATGGAGACCCCCTATGTGGAAACGACCCACAAAGAGGATGAAATACTCCTCGGCTGCCTCGCGGGGGTCGATGAAGTTTTCGACCGGGATGCAACGATCATTTTTTATGAGGCTCACCAGGTAAATCTCATCCCCTGTTATTGCATTGACTTTTATTTCCTTTTGTTTGATTTCTTTCCTTTCTCCATAGGTTGTGATACATCATCGGGAAGCATTTCTAAATACCGCGTCGATCTGAACCGGTGTGAGGTCGATCTCAAAAGGCTTACGAATGAGAAAGAAGCCCTCAAACTTCTCTATGTGTTAAAAGAAGAGGATATCAAGGACCTATGAGCTGAATTGGCAAGATCACATAAAGAGAAGACCGATCTCATCGAGCAGGTAATGTAAATTTTTGAGAAGCTTGACATATCAATTTGATACTGGCGACTAACACTTAGATCTTACAGGTTCATCAGAAAGCCAAAATAATTGAGCAGCTTCGCAAGGAAGCTGAGGTGAAAGAGGTAGAGACTTTGGGGTGCAAGCAGAACATGGAATGTCTTGCCTCGGAGAAAGATACCGCTCGGGCCCAGCTATATTCGGCTGAGTGTCAACCCAATCATGAAGGAAGAGATCTTAGCTCGAGCCAATAAAATTGAAGAGCTCGATACTTGGTTGGCCTTGCAAAGGCCGCATCTCTCGCGGAAAAAGTAAAGGCTAACATGGAGGCTGTCGTGGCCATCTACCGAGCCGATACTGAAGTCGCTAATACTCAAGCAAAGGAAATTTCTGATGCTTCTTGGGTTTGATTATCCTACGTTGTTGAGCATGCTAAATGTAATCTTAGAGAGAAACTCTCGAAAAGGTTAATGCTCGTGACTTTGACCTCACGGGCGATATCTAGAATGAGAAAGTGCTAGAGGCTGAAGCTGAAGCTTTGCATTCTAATGATGACGACTCCAAGAGTGCAAGCGGATCCCAGAGTGGAGAAGTTGAAGATGAAGCTCCCGGGGAAGATTAGGCACTTAGAATTATTTTTCCTTTTCTTTTTGGATTTTTGTGTAAGGCCTTGAGTGGTCTTTCTAAATACTTTTCCATATATGAAACATTCTTTTTCTTTTGGATTTGTCTCTAATTTCTGTTTTGTGATAACTTTATTTTCCTTTCACCTTATGATAATTCAGATGTACTTTACGTCTTGTGAGAAATTTGACTCACTTCGTTGCCTAGTAAATTTTTTTATTTTGGTTTGTTTGTTAATCCGAAACTTAAGCGATTTGATCTGAGTTGGACTAATGTAGTATCTACCACCGAGTGAGTAATTGCTCAAACTCGGAGTAGAAAAAACACTTAGGTTTTATTGAGCGAGGGCGGATCCTCGACCCCAAAAAATATAATGGCGCTAGGCTCTTCGAATTAGGCCGATATGGACTCAAAAGAAGGGTTTCTTCACTTTCCGTCTTAAGATGATTAATCGTATAAATATTTATTATGCCTTAACATGAGGTAACTCTAAACCCACTAGAATTATATAAAACTTTGTTATGCCTTGGCATAAGTTTGTTCGAGAGTTCGAACAATTTTGTACCCCTTAAGGTCGAGGGTTGATGTTATCGAAACGTTTTGTAATTTTGCCGAGGGTATCCTTGTTTAACCGGTTTTGTGAAAATATTTGAAGGTCTGTTTTATTACGAAAATTGGACGTCTCCGAACCGCGTTAGTTCGGCCGTAACCTTTAACTTGAGATTTTCCCTTTGGGCCTATTTAATAGTACTTCAAACTTGTTCGAGGTACCAATCCCCAAGTGGAGTAGTCGTGGCCTGTAATATCGAGAGCTTCCTTTACAAGGTCTTATGATTTCGAATTTTGGTAATTCAGTAAGGTAGATTTTTGGATGGGAGTCCGCGAGTATGGGGTTAATTGTCCGAGCTTTAGTTACGGTTGGCTCTTTTGCCAGTTTTCATAATATATTGTAAGTACAAAATTGTAAAGTAAAAATCTTACTAAGGCATGGAACATCTGATAAGGAAAAAACACTTCTTTCACTAGATCATTCATGCGTACATATTTTGTCATTGTGGCTCAGGTAATCTACGTGGGCACTATTCGTTTGACTGTTTGGCCTTTTACAAACTTTTTCTACCGAGATCCTATTGACATGAGGTGTTTTCCTTAAAAACATAACATCCGAGGGTGATTCCCCCCAGTATTTGAGGTCGATTGTAATGAAGCCTTGAATTTTGTTGAATAGTCCCCAGGTAGCACATATAGTTGTTGCCTCATTAAAAACCTCGTCGGAAAATCCATTTGAGATAAAAAAACTATTTAAGGGAAAAAGGGTACAACGCGTGCTTTAAACCTAAGGTCTTCGTGTTGAAGATCTTCTCGACGTCTTTGATCGAACACCTGCAATAAGTTAGAATCAAATACAAATGTAAATGGGGCAAATCATACCTTAGTAATAATATCGTTTCAGGAGTGATATGTACCAATTGTTTGGCAATTGTTCGCCCTCCATTGTGCCAAGTTTGTAAGATTCCTTTCCGACAACACCGAGGACCTGATATGGCCCTTCCCAATTTAGGCCGAGTTTCCTTTCATTTAGGTCTCGAGCTGAGGGGGAACTTTCTCAAAACTAAGTCTCCTATTTTGAAGTGCCGAAGATTGGTCTTTCGATTATAATATCTTCCAATTCACTATTTCTAGACGGTTATTCGTACGAGAGCGACTTTATTTTTTGTTTAACAAGTCGAGGCTGGTGCTCATAACCTCGTGATTTGATTCTTTTGTTGTGTATCGAAACTTGATGCTTGGTTACCCAGGATCAGAGCTTCAGCACTATATACTAAGGAGAATGGCGTTGCCCTATACTTGATTTTTTCATTGTCCGATATGCCCAAAGGACTTGGGGCAAAATTTCTCTCCATTTCCCCTTAACGTCGTTCAACCTTTTCTTTAGGTTTTGAAAGATGTTCTTGTTCGTTGGTTCGGCCCGTCCGTTCCCACTAGGATGATACGTCATTGATAATATCCTTTTTATTTTGTGATCTTCAACGAACTTTGTTACTTTTATGCCGATAAATTCTTTTCCATTGTCGCACAATATCTCGGTGAGTCAGCATACGATGTGATCCCAGATGAAATTTATAACTTCTTTCTATCAGACTTTGTCGAAATCCTGTGCTCCAACCCATTTAGAGAAATAGTCAATCATAAATAAAATGAAATTAGCTTTACCTAGGGTCGACGGTAGAGGACCAATGATGTTCATCCCCCATTTCATGAATGCCCACATGGATATGACTAAATGAAGTTGCTCCCCGAGTTGGTGAATCATCGGTGCATGCCTTTGGCAACATTTTTGAACGAACTCTTTAGTATCTTTTTCCATACTTTCCCAATAATATCCCGCTCTAATGACTTTATGAACCAGTGATTCAGCCCCGCAATGGTTCCCTCAAGTGCCCTCGTAAATTTCTCGTAGTATGTAGTCAGTATCTCCCGAACCCAAGCATATTGCCAACGGCCTATCGAACATCCTTCTGTATAATGTTCCATCTTCTGCCAATGTAAATCGTGCAGCTTTCTTTTGAAGATTCCTTGATTCCTTAGAGTCCGAGGTAAGTTTCCCATTCTCATATAATCGATATATTTGTTCCACCAATCCCAAGTTAGGTTTGTGGATTTTATTTCGACGTGGCCTTCTCCGACCGCATTTTGAAAATTGTACGACAATCCTCGATCTAATTTCATCATTGTCACACCTCCTTTTTTCACATAATGTAAATGTACCGTTATTTATTACTACACCCCGGAAGGGATATAATAATAATCAGGGAAGGAGTTTTTCCACTTAAAGGACAATCGGAACGGGATCAATTTATTTAATTTTGGAATTTATTTTCTTAGTGCAAAAATCACGTGCTCACAACATCTTCAACTAATGACACTAATTTTGCAAGGGTGTGGGCCTCATTATTCTGTTCTCAAGGTACATGTTGTAGGGTCCATTCTTTGAACCGGTGTAAGGTTACCTGCAATTTATCCAAGTACCTTTGCATTCAATCTTCTTAAACTTCAAAGGTTTTGTTGACCTGGTTAACCACGAGTTGGGAATCACACTTGGCCTCGATGACCTCAGCTACCAAACTTTTAGCCAACTCGAGACCTACAATCATGCCTCATACTCGGCCTCATTGTTAGTCAACTTAGGGGTTTTGATAGATAGTCTAATCGTATTACTTGTGGGTGGCTTCAAAATGATGCCTAGCCCGGAGCCCTTCACATTCGAAGCACCATCTGTGAAAAGGATCCACACCCCCGAGGATGTGCTCGATTTTAGTAATAGCCCCCTTTCAACTTCGTGTACGAGGGCTAGTGTGAAGTCAACCATGAAATCTGCTAAGATTTGAGACTTGATAGCCGTTCGGGGTTGATACTCAATATTGTACCCACTAATTTCAATGGCCCATTTGGCCAGTCGGCTCGAGAGGCTTGTGTAAAATGCTCCGAAGGGGATAAGTAGTTACAACACAAATTGGGTGACACTGAAATATGGTTTTAATTTCTTTGAGGTGCTTATTAGAGAAAGCGCTAATTTTTCTCTGAAAATATGGTTTTAATTTCTTTGAGGTGCTTATTAGAGCAAGCACTAATTTTTCTAAGTATGGGTACCGGGTTTTGTACTTCACCCAAAGCTCAACTAACATAGTAAATAGGAAATTGCGGTACCTTGTTCTTCTCGAAATAAGACATCACTTATCGCGACCTCCAAGACTGCCAAATATAGGTAGAGTTGCTCGTCTGCTTTCGGAGTATGAAGTAATGGCATGCTCGAAAGGTACGAATTTAATTCTTCCAATGCTTATTGGTATTCCGGGGTTGAAGTAAAATTGTTCTTCTTTTGATAAGTGAGAAAAACCTATGGCTTCGATCAGAAGATCTCAATATGACCGGCCTAAAGCAGTTATCCGTCTTGTTAGCCTTTGTACGGCCTTAACGCTATCCACGATTGTAATTTCTTCGATTGCCTTGATTTTATCGGGGTTGATATCGATTCACCAGTGGGATCCATGTCATGTCAAGGTGTGACCAAGAAAAACAATCCATATTTTTAATAAGGAATTTAACAAATTTGTCCCTGAGCTAGGGAGTTAACCCCGAGCCCAAGTATACATTTCGATCGGGTAGGTGCTCGATCAATATGGCTTGTTCCAGCTCTTCGATCGTTAACTTTGTGGCATCGGAATAATCAGGGATTATGAAGGTTCGATGTATCATGCAATCATCAACCTCGATCATTTCCTATTGTTTCGATCTGGTCGAAGCCGGCGACTGTGGTTGCTATTTGACCTTCAACTTTTCCTTTGATTTTGGTCCCTTTGTTGGTTGTCTGTATATCGTTTTGACTCCTTCCAGTGTTGGAAATTTCAAGACTTGATGAAGCATTAAAAGTACTGCCCTCATATTATGGATCCAATGTCTTTCAAGGAGCGCATTGTACCTCATATCTCCTTCGATCACGTGGAACTTCGTTTCCTGGATAGTTCCGGCCGCATTCAGTGGCAACATGATTTACCTTTTGGTGGTTTCACTCGCCATGTTGAAATCATTGAGCACTCAAGTTGCAGGCACGATCTGATCCTCAAGGCCTAGTTGCTTCACAACCCTAAATCGAATAATGTTCGCCGAGCTACCTGTATCAACCAACACACATTTAACTTAAATGTTATTCATAAGGATATATATTACCAGTGCGTCGCTGTAAGGTTTCTCGATCCCTTCTGCATTCTCATAGTTGAAGGATAAGGTATCTTCTAGTAAGTAGTCCTGGGTATGCTTCTCTCTTGTGATTGTGACTTTGGTGCGTTTAAATGTTGGACCTTAAGGGATATCGACCCCACCGACAATCATATGAACAACGTCTTACGGTTCCTCCTGTTTGTTTTTTCTATTTGCATCCATGTCTATGAACTAATTTTTTGCTCGATCACTCAAGAACTCTCGAAGATGACCTTCGTTGAATAAATGAGCTACCTCATCCTTTAACTGTTTGCAGTCCTTGGTTCTGTGACCATGGGTTTCATGGTACTTGCATATTTGATTCAGGTTCCTTTGAACTGGATCGATTTGTAGGGTTTTAGGCCATTTAGTATCCTTGATCCGTCCAATGGCTGACACAATACCTGAAGCATCGATGCTAAAGTTGTATATTGATAACCAATGTGCTTCCTTAGGCTCGACATGTTTATCGAAACCATTCTTACTCATGAGCCCTCGAGAACTTTGACCTCGATCATTTCGAACGAGATTACATCCCGATTCATTGTTCTTTCAATCTGCGCCATATGGTTGATATCGATCTTTGTTGGATTAGGGATCTCTGTCGATGTCCGTTTGAATCCTGCCTCCGGACCTATTTGGGTAAACGAAACTGGATGGAGCTCACAACTGATGATCCTCAACCCTTATGCACATGGGCCCAGGTCACCACTGGATATTAATCAAATTCTGCTTGAGTTGACGTGATATTATCGAACATCACTCATTCAAAGCCTGAGTAAAGGCTTAGACAGCCCAATCATCCGTAATCGGGGAGAGGTCCATGCGTTCCATCTGAAATCGTGATACGAACTCCCTTAGCATTTCATTGTCCTTTTGTCTCACTTTGGAGAGGTCCGACTTCCTAGTCGCGACCTTTATTGCTCTGGTATGCGCCTTAACAAATGAATCAACGAGCATTGTGAAAGAATCAATTGAATTGGGTAGCAAATTGTGGTACTATATCATTGCCCCCTTTGATAAAGTTTCTCCAAAAAAATTCAACAAAACAGATTCAATCTCATCATCTTCTAAGTCATATACCTCTATTCCGCATGTGTACGAAGTGATGTGCTCATTAGGATCGGTGGTCCCATTGTACTTGGGGATGTCTGGCATACGGAACTTCTTAGGAATGGGCTTCGGAGTTGCACTTTGAGGAAAAAGGCTTCTACACGAACTTCTTCGAATCTAAAGCCTTTAGGATCGGGGGTGCCCCGGTATTTGGTCAAATCATGAGTTGTACGTTTCTACATTTTTGTCATTAGCCTCGATTTTTTTCCCACTAGATTTTATCCATCTAGTGAGCTCCTCGAGCATTTTCATGATGGCGGGATCAGTTCCTGATAAATTATTGTTCAATTTTTTGTGCACGGGTTTGACCCTATGAGCAACTTCCTATGATGTATCGAGTTCGATTCTACTTGGGGCTCGATTGTGATTTTGGAGTTTCATATCGTGCCCTGATGAGTTTGTAGCATGTCGAATGTGATTTGAAGGCTAATTCCGCCTTCTTCACCATTTTGTGTATTTTGATCGGCTGCTCGGGCATTTTTGCGGATGCCATTTCTAGGGTTAGCACCTAAATCTCCACGAATAGAGACATGAGAATTGACATCAATCGGATCCACGGCCTGTGGTGCATCGGGATTGATCGAAGGTACTCTGTTTCCCGGGGCGACTACGTGCTCGTTTTTGTCATGAAGACCAAGGTCGATGTCTGTGTGAGTGGGTACTGCTTAAGAGAAACATGTTGATTCCTGAAATAAAAAATACTCACAAGAACAAGCACAAAAGTAGTGTGTGTTATGAAAGTTAAAATATTAAGCAATCATTGTTATCCTTAGCCCCACTGTGGGCGCCAAATTGTTTACCCTCGAGTAACAATAAACTTGTAATGTGGCTTTAAGGATATGTGATTTCACCTTATACCAATAGATTAATTTTGAGATAAGTGATAAAATTGACAAAAATATGAAACAAGCCGATGTTTGGACAGTGTCCTCGAGCGAATGAACCCCCGAGAATAATAAAGCAAGAACAGCTAAAGAACAATAAATTGATGAACAATAGAGAAATATTGTATTGCTTTGATCAATATGAATGTAAGATTGTTAGAAATGATGGGGATCCCTCTTTATATACTTGATGAATCCTAAGTGTAGTGCAATTCTATTTACAGAAATAAATCCCATGATTGATACAAATAACCGCCCTTGATTTGATCTGCTCCGAGATTTCTGCCGTGATCTCCGACTAGTTACGGATATTTTGCATTTTCATTATTGCGTTTTACTCGAAGTCGGTCATAGTTAGTTTCGATTGTTGCTGGCATCGATCTCAACGAACACTTCGATCTTTGGACTCAATGCCTCGTCTTCGAGCTCGGGCTTGACTCATTACGAGATTACCTCCGATGCAGCTCCTTTGTTTCGATCAAATAGCAAATTCGGGTAGGCCCGATTTCGACCGTATACAAAAACATTATTTCTATCACCGTGGTGATATTTTTTATAAACTTTGCTCATTTTGTATTGAAAATAATGCGACTATAATAAAAAGCGTTGCAGTTTGCTAGTAAGTTTGACCCTGAGATATGAGTACCCCATCTATTTTATGTGCAAAGTTGCATAGAAACAGGAGAAGAGATCGTTTACGGTCAAAGGTAAAAATCAAAAGCGAATTCAAAATTTATATTTAATAGGCTTTATTTTTAAGAATTTTAGCATTGAACTTATTATGCTGTGACAAATGAATAGGCATTACTACCATTCAAGGGAAAACAAAGCTGCAATACCAAAAAGTAGAGCAATAATCAATGAAATGAGTAAGTGACAAAAGGAAACGTTCGTGCATGTACTCAAAAGTAGGGCCCTTAATTAAGCAACGAGGAACGCAATGAATTGCTTGATTGATTCAATGAAAGTTTCTGCCTTAAATGCTACATTCCTAGCTTTAGAAATGACATGACCCCATAATTTTGTTATATATATAACAAGTTCCTTTGTCTGGTTAAGTTTACATAGTTTGGCCTAGAGCTTTGTCTTTTTCTTCTTCTTTTTTATCTTCAAATCCACGCCTTTGGTTCGACGGTAAACTAGACGCATGTTACGAGTTTGAATTTTGGCATGAAATAAAGACTAATAAGGTAGAGGGGCAAATAATTTAGTATGTACATATTGAGTTTTCAACCGTGAAATTAATTGTCACTCGGGATTTCTTAGTTATCAAGATATAAATTTAAATAATATAACTATCAAGTGATTATTAAATAATATATCCAATTATTGGTGACCAAAAATTAGTTGCATGTATGTTTATCGGACGATTGTTTGGTTATCCAAACTTTCACCTTATTGATGAGGGCTCGATTTATACTTTTATTGTTTTATATATTTGTAAGTGTTTAACCAAAATATTGAACTTCGATTAAAACCAGAAAATAATAGAAAAATCCGGTTACTGATAATCAAGAAACCGAAAAATATAATAGGCTTTGAATAATCAGAATGAACAGTAAAGAAAAATTGTATTTCAGTAGGCTTTCAATAGTTGATCGTGTTTACAATTGGTATAACTTACTCCTTTTATAGCTGATCCTAGGTAAAAGAATGAAACCTAGATTTTAATGACATAATTATGAGTAATAAATGATATTAAATAGGTCGTTACACAATCATTCTTGCTAAATACTAATTCTTCAACGTATCAAGTATTTAATGATTGAATTTGAACTTCCTTCTGCCTCCAGATCCATGCTTTAAATATTTTTTGACCCCATAATGCTTTAAATGCTTTTTGGCTCACTCTAAACAGATACGGGATTCATAGTTGAATTACGTCCCGTGTCTGATTTGTCTCCTCGTATTTTTTATTTATCCTCTTTCGGAATGATAACCTTTTGACCTTTCCACGTGTCCTGCCACGTTAGAAAAAAAAATCTTTTTTCCAATACAGTAACAAATTAGGTAATAAAAATCACTTTTAAATTGGTCATTCCAAAGACAATTTTTCATTTTTTATTTTTGCAAAAGTAACCTTGAAACGGCTGATGATGAAATTCTTGTAGAAAAATGGATTTACAGTCGTATAGTACTAATTAACAAGATAGAGTAGAAAGCTAGGTTTGGGATAGAGTAGAAAGCTAGGGTTTGGGAAAGACTAAAGAAATGTCAGAATCTTAGTGAAGATTTTGGATTTGCATATTTGTTTGGTTGCAACTGCAGGCTTTAGATGGGGATGATGATAATGATAATATCTTTGAGGATTGATTTTTTATTTTTATTTTTATTTTCTCTTTTTTTGTTTGAATGTGCATCATTTGCTTTTACTGCCTCCCTGTGGACCTCTGCTTCCTCATCTATAATGTATGGTTTTCTATATGCAATTTCAAATCCTAAAATTATCTTCCCCTTTATATGTACTAAAATAAAATATCATGCTAGGAGTTCTTTTGTATTAACGGATAGTAAATTATAGTTTTTTTTTTATTTCTCTTATAACTAATGGACCTTTTAGGTTTTTATTTTTTTTTTATTTTTTTTTTTGAACAACAGAAAATCTTATAACAAAACGTTAGTCCACATTCTAAATTTTGTAAATTATTTTAAATGTTAGATCATAGTTGAATGATTTGTGACCAAACTGAAAACTATACAAGTCTAATGTGATCCGCAAGTAGTACTTTTGTTTAGAATTATATTTACGAAACTTTGAAGATATGGAGAATCTAAAGGAAAATTTACACCGTATACATCTCTAAGAAATTCTTAACATTGTATACTTCAGTTATAAAATTATATGTAGTACACATTAATTAATTACTCCACATAATCAATTATTCAAAGGACAATAATTACCTAATAAATTTATCGCCTAAATTAAAGGAAATTATATATACGAAGCAAATCCAAAGTCTTACTACATCCATTTAAAATTTGGACATAAATTTAGAGAATAAACAAATATTATCCATTAAATTAACAATTTTTTTATGGGAACCTTTGTCCTTATATTCTTGTATACAATAAAAAATTATACAGTAAACTAGTAATTGTATACTATTAAAGTATGTTAATATTCCAAGTAAAACAATATATATAAACAAACAATAAAAATTAAAGTATGTTTTATTTTTAATACCGTATTCCAAATTAGAACACTGCGTTATATTTATTTTGAATATTATATTCCAGATTAGTATATTGTGGTATATTTGGTTTGAATATTGTATTTCATATTATAATATTATGAATATTTAATTTTAAATATTATATTCTTTATTCGAATATTATGGTATGATGTTTTGAATACTATATTCTTCGTTAATCTATTGTAATTTGTGGTATGTTTAGTTGAATAATATATTTTAAATTGGAATATTGTGGGTATATCCGATTTGAATATTGTATTCCAAATTAGAATATTTTATGCTAATATTATATATACTAGTATTTATTTTTATTTTTCTTTTGATTTAGATGGAAGAGAAGAAAAAACGACAAAGAATTTAGAGAAATTATTGCGGTATGATTTTTGGTAATAAGGTAAATATAATCCCAAATATTTGTAACGTGGGATAATGGAGTGTTTTAAAGAAGTGAGAGATAATTTAGTTCCTTAAAATATGAGATTTGTTTAATGGTATATAATGATATTAAAGACTTTAAAAGTAAATATAGTTTTATAAAATAGATATACAAAGTAAAACAAATATTTTAAATGTATATGAAGTTAACTAGTGTTTTCCATGGGTATAACTGTATAAGGCGTAGATTTCCCTAATCTTCTAAATACTAGCTTAAATCGGTCGAATATATTAGAGAATTTTTCATAAAAAGTATTCATTAAGACCTAATTAACAATAAATAGAAATCATTTCTTATATTACATGATATATGAATGTTTTACGGTATTCTATAATGTATTTAGTGTATTAAATAAGTTGTATTTAATGATACAACATAAAGATTCGCCGCAGAAATGGGGATTACTATAAATCCCAATCTGTATTTAAGTGTATTAATATGTATTAAGCGTGAAAATAGTAACGGGTAAGCGCAGATCTGGGGAAGATGAATAAGATATAAACGGGAGGAAATCAAAAACAAAATTAATTTCCATTATTTTAGTTAACTAACTTAAATATACAAAATCCATAGGTATTCTTCTCTATATTGAGCCAATTTAACGACAAAAAAATAGAGGAATACAAATCTGAACACCGCATATTGAGTATTCATCAGTCGTAAACTACAATTTCAGAAAATACACTACTAATATATGTTGTATAAAACAAATATAAGTTCATTTATGTAAGATAAATACAGTTGAATACATATGCATACTATTATAAATTCTACTGGAATAACAATACTAATAGAAAAAATATTAGATATGCATATTGTGAATAAACATAATACAATAAACATAAATTAATAAAAAAAACACACAAATACATGTGAATAGACTTGTCTTCTAAAACGAGGGAGGCGACGAAACAAATAAACACAAATACATGTGAATAGACTTGTCTTCTCAAACGAGGGAGGCGACGAAACAAACAAGTCCTTCAGCTTGTGACTGACAACCAGTTCCTTCCCGTTCTCTGGCGAATCTTGGTAACTATCCAGCGATAAGACTTCCCGGCGAGACAGCCTACGGTTACTGCTACCGCCGCGGCTGAGGAGCATAAGAGTCTTCCGGTGGCGGAGGTGAATAATTGGGCTTGTTGAAGTTGGATTCTCGGATGGTGTATGGAGACGATGAAGAAGAGTATTAGGGGAGGAGAGTGAATTGAGAAATACAGAAATAGTGTGTTTGGGAAGTTTTATGAAAAGATGTATTAAGATGAAAGAGAAAAATAAAATATTACGGGAGTTATACTGGATTGAGAAAAATAAGGCTTAAATATAGGAAATCATTAAATTTTGATTTTTTGCTACAAAAATAGAAAAGGTTATTATATTATATAAAAATTTGAAAAGGTATTTATATGTTATAATTAGGTCTTAACCTATTCTATAGGTGGTAAAATTTCCAATATATTACTATCTTTTTGGGCTTTTTAGTGCACGTCGATATAGGTCCAACCTTATTGAGCTTGTAATAATATCTTTCTTGGGATCTTTACACAAATGGCCCGCCATCATATAAAGATTATACATTGCTTATACTTTTAACCGAAGTAATTGACTAGGCTACTATTTAGGTTAATTGTTCACCTTTCAACTTGGGGCGTGTAGTGTTACATTTGGCTCTGTTCTTCTGTAGTTTTGATTTTTCTTCACTTTTAACTCGCGCTAGAAACTATTTATATTTGATAGCTGAAAAGATTTACAAATGCAGAATGTATGTGTGTGTGTGTGTATATATATATATATATATATTTTTTTTTTTCCGGTTAATATTTTGGAGCAGTTGTACAATGTCATTTTCAATTTTTCTTTCTTTTCTTTCACCATTTAATTGGTAGCATAGAAATAAATTATCTTCATATAAAACATACATTGCTAACACATTGTTTGATCATTATTATTTTTTCTTGAATAACTAATACTCATATAAGTTATGCAAAATTTTATTTCTTCATCTGATACGATATGGAACAAAATATGGGTATACAGTAATGCATGGATTAAACAACTAAAATGACAAAATATTCTTTATGTAAACAAAACTTTTATTCTGTTTGAACTTACACATATGTACTGATTTTTGTATATAACAAATTAAATATCAAACAATAAATAATCCAAGCATTATAATTCGTATATTGTGATTCGTGTATCATAATTTCGAAATTACTGATTTCCTCGTAAACTGCTCCTAAATCAAATGACCTCTTAACTAATAGGCATAGTGCAAAAACTCAATCAGATAAAAAAAGTGACAATAAGTATTTGGAATTTGAATTGTGAACTCTTGACTTTTACTTATCCCCTTGGGAACCAATATTCTTGATCATGTTAATTACTATTCCTATAGAAATTTAGGTTATTTTTTATTGATTTAGTAAACGCTAGTTATTTTTTATTTACTATTAACAATCTTCTTTTTGGAAAATTGTCTCGGAAATCCTCGGCTGCTATCTTTCAGGTAGGTATTGAATAATCTGCTTGCAATCTATATTGGAGATATAAATTGTACTAGACAAATTCGATTTAATGAGTTCTGACTGATGAAGTTGCTAGTAAGGAGGAATCAATACCAAGTCTTTCACGTGAAAAATCATTCACCCAACTAACTTACCCAGTATCATGACGAGCTTTTCAATAAAAGAAAGCTGTACACACAGCTACTTGTATTGTATATCTAGTGGAATAAGCTGTTCCTTTTCCCTGCTAAGGCCAAACAATATAATGCATGCGTTCACATACAGAACAAGTTGTAATAGAAAATTATGATGGGTGTCAATATGCAATGATTGTATCCAGACAACATCTCATTTCCATATGAGTAATATATAATTGTGGCAATACTATTATATTAGCATAATGTGTCATATTGCCTTTATACTAATCAAAAGAGAGACACTGGCAAAGAATAAAAAATAAAGTGGTCCAGTACTGCAACTCGGACGTTTAACAAATTGTCTTTCCAGATTTACAAAAAAATATCAGAAGTCAGATCCACTATTTACATTAATCAATAAGTGGTTATTTTCTGTTTTGAAACCTTTTATTAATTAAAAATAATTAATTGTTAGTCTTTGCTTTTAGTTCAAAACGATCACTATGTAGAATCAGAATAAGTAATTGCTGAGATTCGCGCTGGAATGTCCACTTTGAATTTTAAAGAGAAGATTCGAAAACATATTTATTCTGATTCAAACGGAGAAATGCACTGGAGTACCGATGTCTATCATGCACCCGAATTTACATATGGTAATGTTCATCTATTACCAAAAACAAGTCAACTTATTTTTATCATTAAATTATGATAAACTAGTATAAACAGGTAAATAAAATTTTCCGGTTCGGGTCATTAGTACCAGGCAAATAAAACAACTATTTTTCATATGGTAAAGTGTGGTTGACCAGTCATTGTCCATCGGAATAGTAAAAATTAGTAGTGTTCGTAAAAACCTGAAAAATCGAACCAAACCAAAAATCAAATCAAACCGACCAAAAAAACTGATACTTTTTAGTTTGGTTTGGTTTTGGTTTTGAATTTTAAAAACCGATCAAATTTGGTTTGATTTTAGTTTTAATAAAAAATAACCGGAAAAAACCGAACCAAGCCGATTATAGGAGTAATTTCAAATTTATTATTACACCTATATATATGTATATTCTTATACAAAGTTTCAAAATTTTTATGGTGATGTTAATCGTTTGCACTTTTGGTATATTTTTTATCTTTATATTCTAGTTTGATTAGTAGTTTTCTATTGGTAAGTGTAAGAATCCTGTTAAAAAAAATATGTTTTTATCAAATTATATTTGATTCAATTTTATCATCGATATATTTTAGTAAATATTATAGATTTCCTAAAGGACAACTGATTTGATAGTGTTACGTTGAAAATGTGATCGGCAGAATATGTATTTGGTAGTGTATATCTTATATTTAAGAAAAAAACCGACAAATAATCGAAATATTCGAAAAACCGACATAAACTGAATCGAGAAAAACCGACTTAATTTGTTTAGTTTTGTTCTAATATTTGAAAAACTGACTTACTTGGTTTGATTTCTTTTTAAGAAAAAACCGATCCAAACCGATCCCATGAACGCCCCTAGTAAAAATAGAACAATGTAGTAAGAGCGTAGTTGTGTTTGCCATACTGGTCAACAAGCTAATAAAATACTCCAGAGACAATACAATCTGGATATTATTGTATTGGCAGATATTCGACCATTCTGTGACCAAGGGGTGAACTCCATCACGATTAATTTATAGTAAATGGTTAACGCCGCCGACTTTTGACTTATGACAGTTGTTCTTGAAACAAATGAGGGGACGTCTCCACAACCAAATGAGGGGCCCATTCGTGACCAAATGAAAGAGCTTGAGGCTATAAATACCAAGAGAGAGAACCTCCCAATGGGGGTTTTTTCGTGTATACAATTATGAGTACACCAGAAATACAAAGATATACTCCACAAGTGGAGCAATAAATAAGATTAATATAAGATCCTGAACCTCTTTAATGAGAGGCAGATCAAGCTACTTTGATGAATAAAACCCTGTTTATATCGTTCCATAATTGATAACTTTTATGTCTCACGTTTATCTTCTAATTCAGTGATTAATTATGACTGGCTATGATTTACCCCTTGAAGTATTTCGATTGATTTGCTTGGAAAGTATTCAATAATTTTCCACCAAATAATTTGGCGCCATCTATGAGGATTTCCTAGCGAAATCGCATAGTTTCTCCCTGGAATCGAAGCCAAAGGAACGTCAAAACAAATAAAAAAAGGAAGAGAAAGTGATGCAACCCAAACAGACCAAAGGAAGCATATGGAGCGCATAATACTCGAATGCATCAAAGGAAGCTGAGATCAGAAAATGACCAGACAAGAAGAAGAAGTTCCCCTTCTTCCCTCAGAACGAAATTATGAGGCATTTCCTTCATCCCTAACGCGGTGTCCGGCCGGAAGCCAGCACAGGGCTGCCTTGAGCCAGAACCTGAATTTAGGCCAAGTGCCTTCGACATAAAAAATTATAGGAGGTTAAACCTCAGTCGAACTAGGACTCAAGCCAAGTGCCTTCGCCATCAAAATATAGCAGGTTTGACCTCAGTCGAACCGGGACTCAGGTCACGTTCCTTCGCCATCAAAATAGGGGCGCGGGTGCCTGGTCATCTCGCGTATCATGTGTCCTCACCATCTGTGAGAGAAGAGAAAATAGAAGTTTAGAATTGATGTCAAAAATATCGCACGGCAAGGAATTCAAATGAAATAAAGCCTTTTCCTAAATAGTTACATAACCTCTCGTAGATAAATACAGACGTCTCCATACCGATCAGCGAGACTCTAATAAATCAGCATGTGTTCTGTGACTCCTATGAACCTAGAGCTATGATACCAACTTGTCATGACCCTAGTTCACCAACCGTGAACATGTCATAACGGCACCCGGCCCCTAAGACCAGGTAAGCCTAATATTGCAGAAATATAATAACTGCGGAAAAATAGAGGAAATCAAATTAAATATCTAAAGGAAACTATACTGGATGTTTCTCGGCATGTACAACTCAATATCACAAGTCAAAACAATTCCCACAAACCGAAAATTCACAGGCAACACAGGATACAGAAGTGTATAGTAAGGCTCCAAAACTCCAGAATATCTAATAGCCGGAAGAAGAAAACAAAGTACTATAAATTGAGTAAGAGGGAGACTCGTCGGTCTATGTACACAATAGATCTACCTCGAAGTCTCCGTAGTCTTCCTGCCTCACTGATAGTGCGCCTGAGTAGAGGTACCTGGATGATCTGCACATGAAAAACATACGCAGGAAGGGCATGAGTACACCACAACGGTACTCAGTAAGTGCTAAGCTGAACTTCGGTTGGGTAGTGACGAGGAAGGTCAGGGCCCTACTGAGACAAAATATAACAATAACAATAATTAATAGTATAATCTGACAGAAATAATAAATAAAGCAGTAAAATAAGGCAGGTCACAAAGATAGAGTAAACACAGAGTAAACAAAGCTAAATGTCAAGATACCAATGAGGGTCTCCCAGGATATCGTCCTATAGCCCTTTCCTTAAATATCCAGTGGATCTCCTGGGATACCGTCCTGTAGTCCAACTCATGTACCATAAACGAAGGATCTCCTGGGATACCGTCCCGTAGTCCCAAAGTAAAAATGCAGGGGATATCCCGGGAATCAAACATGTAGTCCCAAAGTAAATAGACAAGGGGGAGCTACCTGAATACCACATCTGTAGTCCCAATGTAAATGCGCAACCATAGACAAAACCAAACCAACGAATAAAGTACGAAAGGCAAACAACAGATAAAAATAGCCTAGCATGCTTCATGTATTGCAACCAAAATAACTTAAGCAATTAGATAGTAAAATCAGCTAAGCATGCTTTTCCTAATCTAGCATAAATCATAACTTCAAATAGAAATAACCAAATAAGAATAAGAACTAAGTTTCCAGAGTTTAAGTAAAAATAGATATTTTATCAATTGGATCAAGTACGCGCTCGTCACCTCACGGACAAGGCACTCAATTATCAAGTAAAATCTGAAGGGGAAAGGTCCCCCACACAAGGTTAGACAAGTCACTTACCTCGAACCGACTCAATATCACTAGGAACCACGCCTTTGCCACGAGTATCCGGCTCCAAATCGCCCAAATCTATTCAGTTAAATTACACATCGTAAATAATATTGAAAACAACTAATTTCACTATTAAAATAGTTAAAATAACCAAAATTCCCCTCCAGCTAACATCTCAGAATCGAAAAAATTCACATTTTCAGAACCCTTGTACTCTCACGAGTCTAAAAATATAAACATTTCTCAAATCGGAGGTCAAACACCCACTCAAAACTCAATAGTTTGGTCTAAGAAGTTTTATCAAATTTTCACTCAAAATCCGAAATTTAAAGATGAATTCATGATTATATTAGTGGGTTTTAAGCATAAGGGAGTAGAGAATCATTACGCAATCTTTGCACTCGAAAACCGCTCAAAATTTCTCCCAAATTCGTGCTCTCTAGCTTGAGTTTTGTTAAAAATGGCAAATACCCTCATTTTTGAATGTTAAGTACTCTTTAGGTCTGTAAAGCATCGTGAACGCGAAAGGGAGCACATGTTCGTGAAGAATGAAAATATAAGGGACCAGAAATGCCCTTCGCGATCGCGAAGGAATGGATCTGAACACGAAGGCCTGGGTTCAGTGAACTATGCAAACACGACATGGGTTATGCGAACGCATTGAATAAAAGTCAAGCCCAGCCCTTGGAGTCCAATAAGGCTATGCGAACGCGACAGCCTTGACGCGAACGCGGTTAATGAATATGTGAAGCTTCGCGATCGCAAAGTACTAATCGAGAATGCAATGAAAAAACTTGTCCACCTCAGAATTTACTCTACGCGAACGCGTGGAGGAGGACGCGAACGCGAAGAAGGAATTGGGACCTGCACCTCTGAAGGATTTTCTGCAACATTTTCAAACTCCAAAATGCTCCATTGAGCTTCCGAAACACACCCGAGGCCCCCGAAACCTCAACTAAACCTACGGACATCCCCCATAACATCATTCAAACTTATATCAATCATTAAACCACCTAAAACAACGTCGAAAACTCTAATTAAACAAGGATTTGAGCCTAAGAACTTTAATTTTCATCAAAACACGCTTTCGATAAAAAACCTAACCAAAACACGTCCGAATAACATGAAATTTCGTACACACATCCCAAATGACATGAAGGATCTACTGCAACTTCCGTAATTCCAATCCGACTCTCGGATAAAAAACTCACTATCGGACCGGAAACTTTAAAAATTTAAAGTTCGGTGTTTCAAGCCTAAATTAGCTACGAACTTCCAAAATACATTTTGAACATGCTCCCAACCCCGAATCACCTAACGGAGCTAACAGAACCATCATATTTCTATTCCGAGATTGTCTTCACTCTGTTCCGACTACAAACTATTTTTAACACTTAAACTCTTATTTAGGGACTAAGTGTCCTAAAACACTCTAAATCCTAACACTGAACGTCATAGCAAACCAAAATAACATAAATGAACTTAGGGGAAGTAGTTAATGGGAATCAAGGCGTAAATTCCAAAAATGACTGGCCCGATCGTTACAAGAAATCACCAACGAGGTTTTAACAGGCTCGGTGAGAGGAGTAGAATGAGGGGGAGATATTTCATCATCTGAATTAATTCGTCTTCTATCCTGTGGCCTTTTTATCAAAGAACCCTATCTTTTTCTCCTTCCTCCTCGAGTCTTGATTAACAGTAGCTTTCCTTTTCAATGAAGATCCCAAAATTAGCCTCAATACCAATGCCCTGAATGGGAAATCCTGATAAACAAAAGGATTTAAATAATTTTTAGAAGAAGCAGTAAGAAAAGTCATAAAAAATACTCTTACCGTGAATTTTTACTTTCCAATCAAATCGCTGAGAGAGAGTTTTCCAAGACCTACCCTCCATTGGGGCAGCATACAACAACTTTCCTACCCAACTACGAAAATTAGGAATCTCATTGACAATTCCCATGGTTGCTAAAAAAGAGGAAGGAAATTAAAATGACAATCATCAGAATTGAGAAAACGGTACGAAAAGGTTATCATAAATAAAACTCACGTGCAAATTCCACTTCTTAGGGAAAGGAACATTTCCATCACCTGCTAAACCAACAATGGGGGCAGCAACAAACCTGATATACCAGCCACGATCCTTATCATCTTCTGGACTGACCAGAACTCTTTTACTTCTTGCTACTAGAGTAAAGACTCCTTGGCGAATGAGTTTGTGTGAGTAAAGGTGAATTAAATGGGAAAAGGTAAAAGGCAAACCAACCATATTGGCTAAATGCCTCAAACAGGCAACAACCCTCCACACAATAGGGTCAATTTGTCCTAAACAGACGTAAAAAAATGATAACATTCAAGGATAACAGGGTCAATAGCAGGTTTGAAACCCAACGTGAAAGGGTATGTATAAACAAAAGAAAATCCAATTAAATAAGAAGTGATTCTTTGGTTCGTATTAGGAATTATAGTGGGGAAGTCATGGCTCCAATGACAGTCCCTACGAACTACATAAATTAAACCTTCAGTAATCTGAGTCGGGTAAATGTCAACATGTTCTAATGAAGACATAGAAGAAACTTGATTCCTAATAGATTCTCTATCATTATAAAAAGATACTTCAATGGGGACAATCTCATCCACAGTAGGTTTACAAAGAGGTTCAATGGGTTCTTTACCTCTAGATGAAGACCTTTGAGAAAGAGAACCCTTTGGTTCTAGAAGATGGAGAGGAACTAGAAGAAGGTAGCGAAGTATCGCGTGTGGATAAGGATCCTAAATTACGAAGTCTACCTCCTCTTCTGCTCCTAATATGGGAAAGAGGAAGGTTATCGACAATGGGGACTGTCATAGGGTTAGGGTTTGATGAAGACATAATAGTACGAGGAAGAAGGAAATAAAAATTGAATATTGTGAGAACTTTCTGTGAGAAAGACAAAGGTGAAAACTATATTTATACTTAAAACAACCGTCAAATGAAAAGTTGCAATGATGGAAATGTCATAATGAGAACTGTCGTTTCGTAATTAGTGAAGACGGAAAAAGATGCTGAAAAGTCGCAGAACCAATCAGAAGATGCCACGTGTAATAGGCATTAAATAGAAGTGAAAAATGAAGAGTCGATTCCAAAAGGGAATTAATGGCGGCAAGTATTCCCGCTTTAATAAAACCCACTTCCCAAATATTCAATTGATGAATAAATGGCAAGTGAAGGGACTATCTGTATTGGAAAAAATTGAGTTTATATATGTTGAAGTGATTGAAAGATGATATGTGATGACACATAAACTGGTCAAAGAATGATGATCATCAAAGAATGGTTAAAGAGGCACGATTTACAACAGACACGAGCAGAGACACAAGCAGAGATTCAAAAGACTCGACGTTGATACCTATTTACGTTCAAAAGTCAAAGAGAATGAACTTGATAGCAAAAAAGGGTACGTATACAATATTTAATAGGCATTAATTACTCAAAATGTTAGAGAATCTGTATTAAATTATAATGATTATCATTAATAACGTAGCATTAAATGCCTTTAGCTGTTTATAAAGGCAAAACGTATCTCCTAGAAATAGCTGTAAAATGGGAAAACCTGATTATTTGTAAGGACACAAAATACTACTGGAATGTACTAATTTACTATAACGACCCGATCGGTCGTTTTAGAAAATTACGCCCCAATCCCTAATTTAACTGTTCCCCTAAGTTCATTTCTGCTATTGTGGGTTGCCGGGAGAGTCGGTTCTAAAAATTTGAGCATTTTGGGACACTTAGTCCCTAAATAAGAGCTTTGAAGCTAAAAAATGGCCCGTAGCTGGAACAGTGTTAAGACGATCTCGGAACGGAAATTTGATGGTTTCATTAGTTCCGTTAGGTGATTTCGGGGTTGGGAGCGCATTCGGAATATATTTTGGAGGTCCGTAGCTCAATTAGGCTTGAAATGCCGGAGGTTGAAATTTTGGCGAATCCGAACGATAGGTGAGATTTTGATCCGGGGGTCGGAATGGAATTCCGACAATTTCTGTAGCTTCGTTACGTGAATTTGGATGTGTCCGCAAAGTTTCAGGTCATTCGGACGTCGTTAGGTCGGGTTTTTGATCGAATATGCAATTCAGAAAGTTTTTAAGAAATTTAGGCTTGAATTCGATGTGAATTACGGGTTTTGATGTTGTTAGACGTGTTTTTATGATTGGAATAAGTTCGTATCATGTTTTGGAGTAGGTTGGTGGTTTTCGTTGGGATCCCGGGGGCCTCGGGATGAATTCGGGGGTCCAAACGGACCATTTTGGTGCCAATTGCACTGCTGGTTCTGCTGCAATATTGCAGAGAATTTTTGTGCTTCGCGATCGCGAAGCTGCTCATGCGATCGCATAAGAGGAAATTATTGGGCTCTGCGATCGCGAGGGGGAGTCTGCGATCGCGTAGGGTGAATTTGGGAAGCTCTGCGATCGCGAGGTTGAGTCTGCGATCGCGTAGGGTAGAGGAGTGAGGACCGGTAGTTGTTCTTCGCGATCGCGACGCGGGGGATGCGATCGCGTAGGGTGTTAATCGAAAGCGGTGCGATCGCGGTCGAGGTGATGCGATCGCGTTGAATGGTCAGGTTGAGCACTTGGATCGCGTCCTGGACCACGCGATCGCGTAGAGGAAAATAGGCCGCCCATGATTTTGTGCATCGCGATCGCAAGCCCAGTGCTGCGATCGCGTAGAGTAAATTGGCCTGGCAGTGACTTTAAGTCAAGAAACATTTCAGCCGCGACCCCATACACAAAAACGCCATTTTTGAGCTCCAAGAGAGGGAATTGAAGGGGAAACGCTGGGATATCACCGAAAAATCATCGGGGGTAAGTTTCTTGACCTTAATTCGTTAGTTTATCATGAAATCCGTGATTATTTCACTGAAAATGGGGGATTAAAGGTGGGTTTGAGCCCTAGGCCTAAATGTTAGAAAATCTTTGAATTGAATGGGCAAATGGAGTCCGATTTCGATAAATTTTATATGCACGGACTCGTATTGAGATAAGGAACCCGAATATATAGTTTTCGTGATTTTTTGATAAGCGTACCGAAAGTCGGGTTTTGGCAACTTGTGGGTTTTGGTGCATTTTGAGTTATTTTGATTGGGTAATGCCCAATTGGCCTATTTTGATGTGATTCTATTGATTTTTATCAGATACTACACTTGTGGAGGCCGACATTCGCGGCAAGAGGGTTATTTCTTAGCGGTTTTGTACCGGAATTGAGGTAAGTGGCTTGTCTAACCTCGTGTGGGGGAATTTTCACCCCTAGGATATTATGTGATAGTTTAAATGCCTTGTACGCGAGGTGACGGGCGTGTACATGCGTTGGTTGTTGAACACGTACTTTATTTAAAATGTTCGATGAGCGATATTCCTGTCTTTGGCTGTTAATTTGATATTTTTACCCGGTAGTGGTTAGAAAAGCATGATTAGGTAGCACTTAACTGTTTAGTTGCCTAATTGCCTTATTTGAACTCCTTGATAATTATTGGCACTATTTTTCGGTGAAGTTATAGTTAAGCATAATTATTCTCTCTGTGGATTCCTTTATTGGTTGTGCTTGTGGACTGCGGGTTCGATTCCCGGAGACCCAGGGCTGTGGGTTCGATTCCCAGAGACCCGGCGTGATATTGGTAGGGACTACGGGTTCGATTCCCGAGATCCCGAGTTATTGGTAGGGACTACGGGTTTGATTCCCGAGATCACTGAGTTATTGGTAGGGACTACGGGTTCGATTCCCGAGATCCCGAGTTATTGGTAGGGACTACGGGTTCGATTCCCGAGATCCTGAGTTATTGGTAGGGACTACGGGTTCGATTCCCGAGATCCTGAGTTATTGGTAGGGACTGCGGGTTCGATTCCCGGAGATCCTGAGTTATTGATTATTTATTGAGATTTGGGCTGCGGGTTCGATTCCCGGAGACCCAGAGGTACTGTCAATGGGACTGTGGGTTCGATTCCCACAGGTCCTGGACTGGTTTTATTGAGTTGACTATTTGTTGTTAGCTTAATTATAGACGATTGCGGTAATCATTTATTGTTGTTAATTTCGGAAATTATTATCATTTAAACTGCTTATTATTGTTATTATCATTATATTATTGTTTCTCAGTAGGGCCCTGACCTTCCTCGTCACTACTCCATCGAGGTTAGGCTTGGCACTTACTGAGTACCGCCGTGGTGTACTCATGCTACTCTTCTGCACACTTTTGTTGTGCAGATCCAGGTACATCAGGACAGGCTTATATCAGGTGATTCAGCAGCGCTTTGGGAGACCTCGAGGTATGATCTGCTACGTCCGCGGATCCGGAGGCCTTCCTTCTATTCTAGTGCTAGTAGATGTCTTTCCTTCATTCCGTTGTTAGATACTCCTTTTACATAGAGCTACAATTGTATAATCTCTTTTAGTCTGTGTTACCGTGGGATTCCGGATCTTGGTAGTGTTTTATTCATGGTGTTGACGGATGTATGTGCCAAGTGGCACGAATTACATATCTTTTACCCTATTTTTCCGCTGTTTTCTTATTTAAGTGTTCATAGCTTGTATATTCCGCAACGTGTTAGGCTTACCTAGTCGTGGGGATTGGGTGCCATCACGACATGTTCATGATTGGTGAACTAGGGTCGTGACAAGTTGGTATCAGAGCTTTAGGTTCATAGGAGTCACGGAACACAGACCGGTTACTTAGAGTCTCACTGATCGATACGGAGACGTCTGTATTTATCTACGAGGGGCTATGTAACCGTTTAGGAAACTCTTCATTTCTTTGGATTCCTTGTCGTGCGACATTTTTGGCATCAAAATCTAAACTATTGATTTCTATTCTCTCGCAGATGGTGAGGACACGAGCTACTCGCGACGATCGGTACCCGCGCCCTCGTTGCCGCCGTCGAGGCCGGGGCCGAGGTGAGAGGACGAGGACGCGCCCGAGGTGCGACCACGAGCACCCGCGCGCGCTGCCGGCCGAGGTGCCGCGGTAGACCGAGGTTGGAGCGCGAGCACCGGTACACCGACTACAGCCTGCTACTACTCGCAGTACTACGAGAGACCCCGGCCCGATTCGCGAGTATGTATACTACTTTAGCTCGGGCGGGGTTGCTTCCTCTTCGTCGCAGCTACATCTCAGGGCGGGGGAGGGGCCCGGACTCCCGCGGCCGTTACACCGGAGCGGCGTGTGCCGGCGGGACAAGTTCCGGATGTTTTGGTTATGCCTCCGGCCGCCCCCAGCACGGCCCGGAGGTGGACCAGCCGCCTCCGAGGACGAGCGGCGTAGATTGGAGAGGTTCGAGAAATGACCCCCCGGTGTTTAGTGGTTTGGCTTCGGATGATGCATTGGGTTTTCCGGAGGAGTGTCATCGTATTCTTCGTACTATGGGGATTGTGGAGACCAATGGGGTTTCCTTCACTGCCTTTCGGTTTCGTGGGGCCGCTTATGATTGGTGGCGCACGTATGAGTTGGATAGTCCAGAGGAGTCTGCTTCATTGACTTGGACGCAGTTTTCAGATCCGTTTTTGAGGGAGTTTGTTCCACAGAGCCTTAGGGATTCTTGGCGCTCGGAGTTTGAGCGGTTGCGACGGGGCTCCATGTCAGTATCGGAGTATGCCATCAGTTTCACCCGTCTAGCCAGGTATGCACCGGCTTTGGTAGCCACGGTTCGGGAGAGAGTGCGGAGATTTATTGAGGGCCTTGTTCCGCCTATCCGATCCAGCATGGCCAGAGAGTTGGAGACGGATATATCTTATCAGCAGGCGGTGAGCATCGCCAGGAGGATCGAGAGTATGCTCCCTAGAGAGCGGGGAGATAGAGAGGCCAAGAGGTCTCGTGAGTCGGGCCATTTCTCTGGTGCCCGCACTTCATCAGCCGGTCATTTTGGCAGGGGTTATTCCGGTCGACCAGTTCACTCGGCATTGCCCGCAGCCGGTAGTACCCCGGGTCTTCCAGCACCTCAGGAGACTTATTATGCTCCCCCAGTTTCCAGTGCACCTCCTGCGCGGGGTCCTTCCAGGGGTCAGACTAGTGGGGGTGAGGCCGATCAGTCACAGCCACCGCGTCCTCCCAGAGCTTGTTTTGAGTGCGGGGATACTCGCCACCTGGTTAGGGAGTGCCCCAGGCGCAGGAGAGGAGCCCCTCATCAGTCATCACAGCATCCGCGTGGCTCTCAGGGTCAGCAGGCTATCATTCCAGCTCCAGCTGCTATTCCACCTGCCCAGCCAGCCAGAGGCAGGGGTCAGGGTTCTAGAGGCCGCCCTCGAGAGGGGGGACAGGCCAGATTCTATGCTATTCCTGATCGCGCTGCGGCTGTTGCATCTGACTCTGTTATCACAGGTATTATTCTGGTTAGTCACAGGGAGGCATCGATTCTATTCGACCCTGGTTCCACTTTTTCATATGTGTCTTCTTACTTTGCTTCTCATCTGGGTGTGCCTCGGGATTCTTTGAGTGCCCCCATTTATGTTTCCACTCCGGTGGGTGATTCTTTGGTCGTGGACCGTGTATATCGGTCGTGTTTGGTTACCATTTGTGATTTTGAGACCAGAGCGGATCTATTGTTGCTCGGGATGGTCGATTTTGATATTATGTTGGGCATGGACTGGTTTTCGCCCCATTATGCTATTCTTGATTGTCACGCCAAGACCGTGATGCTGGCTATGCCGGGCATTCCACGTATTGAGTGGAGTGGTACTCTAGATCACACCCCTAGCCGTGTTATTTCTTTTCTCAGAGCTCAGCGTATGGTTGAGAAGGGGTGTGCTGCTTATCTAGCCTATGTGCGGGACGTCAGTATTGACACTCCCTCTATTGATTCTGTTCATGTGGTACGTGACTTTGCTGATGTATTTCCAACTGATCTTCCGGGCATGCCGCCCGACAGAGATATTGACTTTGCTATTGACTTGTTGCCGGGCACTCAGCCCATTTCTATTCCACCGTACCGTATGGCTCCTCCTGAGTTGAAGGAATTGAAGGATCAGTTACAGGAGTTATTGGGTAAGGGTTTCATTCGACCCAGTGTTTCGCCTTGGGGTGCTCCCGTATTGTTTGTGAAGAAAAAGGACGGTTCTATGCGTATGTGTATTGACTATCGTCAGCTGAACAAGGTTACAGTGAAGAACCGGTATCCTTTGCCCCGTATTGATGATTTATTTGACCAGCTACAGGGTGCACAAGTGTTTTCTAAGATTGATTTGCGCTCCGGGTATCACCAGTTGAAGATTCGGGAGCCAGATATCCCGAAGACTGCCTTCAGGACCCGGTATGGCCACTATGAGTTCCTCGTGATGTCTTTTGGGCTCACAAATGCCCCAGCAGCCTTTATGCATTTGATGCACAGTGTGTTCAGGCCTTATCTGTGCTCGTTCGTGATTGTCTTCATTGATGATATTCTAGTATATTCCGGAGCCGGGAAGAGCACGAGCAGCATTTGAGGATAGTGCTTCAGATTCTGAGGGAGAAGCAGCTTTATGCCAAGTTCTCTAAATGTGAATTTTGGTTGAGTTCGGTGGCATTTTTGGGCCACGTGGTGTCGAGTGATGGTATTCGAGTAGATCCGAGGAAGGTGGAGGCCGTGCAGAGTTGGCCCAGACCCTCCTCCGCTACTGAGATTCGCAGTTTCCTTGGTTTGGCGGGCTATTACCGTCGTTTTGTAGAGGGGTTCTCTTCGATTGCAGCACCTATGACTAGATTGACCCAAAAGGGTGCCCTTTTCAGTGGACAGACGAGTGTGAGGCGAGCTTTCAGAAGCTCAAGACAGCTTTGACTTCGGCCCCTATATTGATGTTGCCTACAGGTTCGGGGTCCTATACTGTATATTGTGATGCCTCACGAGTTGGACTCGGTGCGGTATTGATGCGGGACGGTAGGGTGATTGCCTACGCGTCGAGACAGCTGAAGGTGCATGAGAAGAATTACCCTGTTCATGATTTGGAGCTAGCCGCCATTGTTCACGCCTTGAAAATTTGGCGTCATTATTTATATGGGCTTCCTTGTGAGATCTACACTGATCACCGGAGCTTGCAGCACTTGCTTAAGCAGAAGGACCTGAATATGCGTCAGAGGAGATGGTTGGAACTACTAAAGGACTATGATATTACTATTCTCTATCATCCAGGCAAGGCTAATGTGGTTGCTGATGCCTTGAGTCGTCGGGCAGAGAGTTTGGGGAGTTTAGCATATCTACCAGCTTCAGAGAGGCCTATGGCGATGGATGTTTAGGCGTTAGCCAGGCAGTTTGTTAGACTGGACCTTTCGGAGCCCAGCCGGGTTTAGGCTTGTGTGGTTTCTCGGTCTTCTCTATTTGACCGTATCAGGGAGCGTCAGTTCGACGACCCTCATTTGCTTGTCCTTCAGGATAGAGTTCGGCGTGGTGATGCTCGAGATGTTACCATCGGGGATGATGGAGTTATGAGGATGTAGGGGCGTATCTGTGTGCCTAATGTGGATGATCTTCGAGATCTGATTCTAGCGGAGGCCCATAGCTCGCGGTATTCCATCCATCCGGGAGCCGCGAAGATGTATCAGGACTTGAAACAACATTTCTGGTGGAGGCGGATGAAGAGGGATATAGTTGATTATGTTTCCAGATGCCTCAACTGCCAGCAGGTGAAGTATGAGCATCAGCGTCCGGGTGGATTGATGCAGCGGATTGAGATTCCCGAGTGGAAATGGGAGCGCATTACCATGGACTTTGTATCTGGACTTCCACGGACGGTTAGGAAGTTTGATTCCATTTGGGTCATTGTGGATCGGCTGACCAAGTCCGCCCATTTTATACCGGTGAGCACTACATATTCATCGGAGCGACTGGCGGAGATCTATATCAGGGAGATAGTTCGGCTGCATGGTATTCCAGTTTCCATCATTTCAGACAGAGGCACTCAGTTTACTTCACGGTTCTGGAGAGCCGTGCAGTAGGAGTTAGGTACTCGGGTGGAGCCGAGCACGGCATTTCACCCCCAGATGAATGGACAATCTAACCGCACTATTCAGATTTTGGAGGATATGCTTTGTGCATGCGTGGTTGAGTTTGAAGGGTCATGGGATCACTTCTTGCCACTGGCGGAGTTTGCTTATAAAAATAGCTATCAGTCCAACATTCAAATGGTGTCGTATGAGGCATTATATGGTAGGAGATGCAGATCCCCAGTGGGTTGGTTCGAGTCGGGCGAGGCTAGGTTATTAGGTATATATGGTTCAGGAGGCTATGGACAAGGTCAAGGTGATTCAAGACAGACTTCGTGCAGCCCAGTCTAGACAGAAGAGTTATGCGGACAAGAAGGTTCGCGATGTGGTTTTTATGGTTGGCGAGCGGGTTCTGCTTCGAGTCTCGCCCATGAAGGGTGTTATGAGGTTTGGGAAGAAAGGAAAGCCGAGTCCTAGATTTATTGGCCCTTTTGAGATTTTGAGGCGTGTTGGGGAGGTTGCTTATGAGTTGGCCTTACCTCCCAGCCTAGCCGGAGTTCACCCCGTATTTCATGTCTCCATGCTCCGGAGATACCATGGTGACCCGTCGCATGTGTTGGAGTTCACATCTATTCAGCTAGACAAGGATCTGTCTTATGTTGAGGAGCCAGTAGCCATTCTAGACAGGCAAGTCAGAAAGCTAAGGTCAAAGAACATCGCTTCGGTAAAGGTTCAGTGGCGGGGCCAACCGGTCGAGGAGGCGACTTGGGAGACCGAGCAGGATATGCGCAGCCAGTACCCTCATCTTTTCACTACTCCAGGGTATGTTTTCTATGCTCGTTCGAGGACGAATGAATCTTTAAGTGTAGGAAGATGTAACGACCCGATCGGTCGTTTTAGAAAATTACACCCCAATCCCTAATTTAACTGTTCCCCTAAGTTTATTTCTGCTATTGTGGGTTGCCGGGAGAGTCGGTTCTAAAAATTTGAGCATTTTGGGACACTTAGTCCCTAAATAAGAGCTTTGAAGCTAGAAAATGGCCCATAGCTGGAACAGTGTTAAGACGATCTCGGAACGGAAATCCGATGGTTCCATTAGTTCCGTTAGGTGATTTCGGGGTTGGGAGCGCGTTCGGAATGTATTTTGGAGGTCCGTAGCTCAATTAGGCTTGAAATGCCGAAGGTTTGAAATTTTGGCGAATCCGAACGATAGGTGAGATTTTGATCCGGGGGTCGGAATGGAATTCCGACAATTTCTGTAGCTTCGTTATGTGAATTTGGATATGTCCGCAAAGTTTCGGGTCATTCGGACGTCGTTTGGTCGGGTTTTTGATCGAATATGCAATTCGGAAAGTTTTAAAAAATTTAGGCTTGAATTCGATGTGAATTACGGGTTTTGATGTTGTTAGATGTGTTTTTATGATTGGAATAAGTTCGTATCTTGTTTTGGAGTAGGTTGGTGGTTTTCGTTGGGATCCCGGGGGCCTCGGGATGAATTCGGGGGTCCAAACGGACCATTTTTGTGCCAATTGCACTGCTGGTTCTGCTGCAATATTGCAGAGAATTTTTGTGCTTCGCGATCGCGAAGCTGCTCATGCGATCGCATAAGAGGAAATTATTGGGCTCTGCGATCGCGAGGGGGAGTCTGCGATCGCGTAGGGTGAATTTGGGAAGCTTTGCGATCGCGAGGTTGAGTCTGCGATCGCGTAGGGTAGAGGAGTGAGGACTGGGAGTTGTTCTTCGCGATCGCGACGCGAGGGATGCGATCGCGTAGGGTGTTAATCGAAAGCAGTGCGATCGCGGTCGAGGTGATGCGATCGCGTTGAATGGTCAGGTTGAGCACTGCGATCGCGTCCTGGACCACGCGATCGCGTCCTGGACCACGCGATCGCGTAGAGGAAAATAGGCCGCCCATGATTTTGTGCATCGCGATCGCAAGCCCAGTGCTGCGATCGCGTAGAGTAAATTGGCCTGGCAGTGACTTTAAGTCCAGAAACATTTCAGCCGCGACCCCATACACAAAAACGCCATTTTTGAGCTCCAAGAGAGGGAATTGAAGGGGAAACGCTAGGATATCACCGGAAAATCATCGGGGGTAAGTTTCTTGACCTTAATTCGTTAGTTTATCATGAAATCCGTGATTATTTCACTAAAAATGGGGGATTAAAGGTGGGTTTGAGCCCTAGGCCTAAATGTTAGAAAATCTTTGAATTGAATGGGCAAATGGAGTCCGATTTCGATAAATTTTATATGCACGAACTCGTATTGAGATAAGGAACCCGAATATATAGTTTTCGTGATTTTTCGATAAGCGTACCGAAAGTCGAGTTTTGGCAACTTGTGGGTTTTGGTGCATTTTGAGTTATTTTGATTGGGTAATGTCCAATTGGCCTATTTTGATGTGATTCTATTGATTTTTTATCAGATACTACACTTGTGGAGGCCGACATTCGCGGCAAGAGGGTTATTTCTTAGCGGTTTTGTACCGGAATTGAGGTAAGTGGCTTGTCTAACCTCGTGTGGGAGAATTTTCACCCCTAGGATATTATGTGATAGTTTAAATGCCTTGTACGCGAGGTGACGGGCGTGTACATGCGCTGGTTGTTGAACACGTACTTTATTTCAAATGGTCGATGAGCGATATTCCTGTCTTCGGCTGTTAATTTGATACTTTTACCCGGTAGTGGTTAGAAAAGCATGATTAGGTAGCACTTAACTGTTTAGTTGTCTAGTTGCCTTATTTGAACTCCTTGATAATTATTGGCACTATTTTTCGGTGAAGTTATAGTTAAGCATAATTATTCTCTCCGTGGATTCCTTTATTGGTTGTGCTTGTGGACTGCGGGTTCGATTCCCGGAGACCCAGGGCTGTGGGTTCGATTCCCAGAGACCCGGCGTGATATTGGTAGGGACTACGGGTTCGATTCCCGAGATCCTGAGTTATTGGTAGGGACTACGGGTTCGATTCCCGAGATCCTGAGTTATTGGTAGGGACTGCGGGTTCGATTCCCGAGATCCTGAGTTATTGGTAGGGACTGCGGGTTCGATTCCCGAGATCCTGAGTTATTGGTAGGGACTGCGGGTTCGATTCCCGAGATCCTGAGTTATTTGTAGGGACTGCGGGTTCGATTCCCGGAGATCCCGAGTTATTGATTATTTATCGAGACATGGGCTGCGGGTTCGATTCCCGGAGACCCAGAGGTACTGTCAATGGGACTGTGGGTTCGATTCCCACAGGTCCTGGACTGATTTTATTGAGTTGACTATTTGTTGTTAGCTTAATTATAGACGATTGCAGTAATCATTTATTGTTGTTAATTTCGGAAATTATTATCATTTAAACTGCTTATTATTGTTATTATCATTATATTATTGTTCTCTCGGTAGGGCCCTGACCTTCCTCGTCACTACTCCATCGAGGTTAGGCTTGGCACTTACCGAGTACCGCCGTGGTGTACTCATGCTACTCTTCTGCACACTTTTGTTGTGCAGATCCAGGTACATCAGGACAGGCTCACACCAGGTGATTCAGCAGCGCTTTGGGAGACCTCGAGGTATGATCTACTACGTCCGCGGATCCGGAGGCCTTCCTTCTATTCTAGTGCTAGTAGATGTCTTTCCTTCATTCCGTTGTTAGATACTCCTTTTACATAGAGCTACACTTGTATAATCTCTTTTAGTCTGTGTTACCGTGGGATTCCGGATCTTGGTAGTGTTTTATTCATGGTGTTGACGGATGTATGTGCCAAGTGGCACGGATTACTTATCTTTTACCCTATTTTTCCGCTGTTTTCTTATTTAAGTGTTCATAGCTTGTATATTCCGCAACGTGTTAGGCTTACCTAGTCATGGGGACTGGGTGCCATCACGACATGTTCATGATTGGTGAACTAGGGTCGTGACATTTACTTCGCTTTCTATTCAACTTTTATTTACATCCATTATTCATATTTCTATTTGATTATCAGTAACCCAAGTTCTTCTAAAACAAGCGTTGGCCGAAATCCCACTTTTTGGTTAAACAGATAATAGTTTACGAAAATTCACCTAATTTCATCTATGATTCCTATCATCTAAGATCTTGGAATCTTACATGATATATTTTATAATTTTCTAATAAATTCTTGTGATGAAATTGTAGAGTTTTGTTTTACAATTTGATTTTTCAAGCGTTGGAGTTGGAATTAAATTCAAAATCAAATTGAGTGGGTTGATTTCTTTTTGCTCATTTTGACCCAATCAAAGTAATCCTTGGATAAATTAGGTTTTGAGTTTTGACATGTTTGTTGACTCAAGTTGTTTCAACTCGTAAAAAATTAACTCATTTTGTTTATTTGACACCATATATATATATATATATATATATATATATATATATATATATATATATATATATATATATATATATATATATATATATATATATATATATATATATATATATATATATATATATATATATATATTTATTAACTCATATTGTATTAATCAAAGTAAACTGTACAAATTCATGTAACTGCTGATCATCTACAATCTGTAGTCAACTATTCTCATCCTAGTTATAATTGCATTCCTATCAAACGAACTAGGCAAACCACTATCGACCTTCCAATTACAACCAATTATACAAACAATAACATGAACATCAAGCAAAACTATCAAGATTATGTAGTGTCTAATGCCATTTTGGTTGCCCTCTGCCTCTTGTGTGTACATATAGGACTATTTCTCTGCATAATATTTGCTACTCAAAGATACCCTACTGAAACCTTATCATGTTTCTCTCCCTTCATATACTATATACCAGCATCGCAAATATATAACTAGTGATCATTGCTTTCCTGTCTGTTTTATAGCCATGCTGCTTGCTCGGTTGAGTTCTTCTTTCCATCCTTTTATGTTTCTTTTCATGTCAATCCATAGTAATAGCCTTGCCCATACTCTATTTGTGACTGGGCATTCAAAGAAGAGATGATACAATGTTTCTATAACAATTTTGCAGAAAACACAATCATGTGGCACTTGTATTCCAATTTTACTTAGTTTTTCCACAGTAGCTAATCTTTCATGTGCAGCCAACCATGTTATAAATCCATATGTGGGATGGATGTTTGTCTGCATTTATGCTCATCCAGTGAAGTTTCTGGTACTAGGGCATTAACATGAAATAGGCCTGCTTGATAAAAAATTTGCCTTGTACCAATAGTGGCTTCAGTCGATCACACAGGGACCCTGAATAGGCTGTCGATGTAAGTTTTTCCTTGTCTCTATTATTTTCACGATCACCCAAGCTGCATTCTTAGGTATAGGCATGTGTTCCAAATTTTGCTTCTTAATATAGTAATTGCGAACCCATTTTATCCCCAAATAATCTTTTTTCAATTCTATTGCCCATAGTTGCTTCATCACAACAACCTTGTTCCATAATCCTATATTGATGACATTTAAACCCCCTTTAGATGTAGGCCTGCATATTTGTTCCCATACTATCAGTGCTTTTCTTGTGATATTAGCTTCCCCTATCCACAAAAAAGTTTTGCAAACTGCATCTACCATCTTCATGACCTTCTTAGGGAGTAGGAATATGTGTGCCTAGTAAGTTTGGATGCCAAACAGTACAAACTGTATTAGTTGGAGCATGCCAGAATAGGATGGCAATCTTGCTGACCAACATCTAATTCTATCAGTTATCTTCTCTATTAGGGGTAAGCATTGGTTCACATTTAGTTTTTTATAGGATAGTGGGACCCCTAAATATCTGAAGGGTAACTTACCCTCCTCAAATCGCAACATGTTCGAGATTTCCCGCTTTCCATCTTCATTCAATCTTGCCAAATAGATAGAGCTTTTGTCTTTGTTTACTTGTAAACCAGTAGCTGCAGAGAATTCCAAAAATACCCCTTGAATTAGCCTGATGGATTCAGTGTCTTCCCTGCAGAACATGAGTAGATCATCTACTGCTTATATGAATTATACCAGTTTCTTGTACCTATGATGGAAGTTGAAATTCCCATTCTCTACTAACATCATCATTTTCCTATTCAAATATTCCATTGCAATTACAAAGAGGTATGGGCATATAGGGTCCCCTTGTCTGCTACCTCTTTGTCCTTGAAAAAGTTTGGTGAGTCCTCCATTTATCATTAGAGGGTATGAGACATTTGTAACACATTCCATGATCCATTCAATGAATCTCAATGGGAAGCCAAGATCACTAAGCATTCTTCCCAAGAATCGCCAATCTATTGTGATGAACCGGTCGGTTTTCTTAAGAATTAATACCTCGATCCCCTATTAACTGATTCCCCTAAGTTCATTTCTACTATTTTGGTTTGTCGGGACGTTCGGTATTAGGTTTTGAAGAGTTTTGGGACACTTAGTCCCTAAATGAGAGCTTAAGTATTGAAAAGTGGTATGTACTCATAACAGTGTGAAGACGACCTCAGAATAGAAATTTGATGGTTCTGTTAGCTGTGTTAGGTGATTTCAGGGTTAAGAGCGTGTTCGGAATGTATTTTGGAAGTCCGTAGCTCACTTAGGCCTGAAATGCCGAAGTTTGAATTTTTGAAATTTCTGGTCCGATAGTGAGTTTTTTATCCGAGGGTCGGATTGGAATTCTGAAAGTTGCAGTAGCTGTATCTAAACCTGTTAAACGGGCCGGGTTGGACCGGTTCCGGACCGGCCCGGACCGGTAGAAACCGGAACTGGCCCGGACCGGTAGAAAAGGGGCCGGGTGGGCTGGGTTATCATGGGGTAGGGGTTAGTTCCGGGAATATTTTGTGAACGGTTAACCGGAACCGGGTAGGCCCGGTCCGGCAAACAGTACCCTTAACGGGTAACCCGACCCGGTTCAACGGTCAAAATTTTTTTTTTTTTTAAATCAGATATATGGGGCCCACCCCAAAGGCCCAAACGGCTAGAATCAAAAAAATACGTTGGCCAACGGATCTATTTAAGTTTTGGCCATTTTTTTTTAAATTTTTAACATTTTTTTAATTTACAAATGTAGCCTTATGTAAATCTATAAATACTTCCCCCCCCCCCTTCTTCATTTCTCACTCAAAATTCTCATCTCAATCTCAAATTCTCTCATTCACCTATTCTCTAATTATCTAGTATTTTATCATTCGGGTTTTGAACTTCAAGTTGGAATATTGGCTTGACGTTTGTTCGTGGTAACATCGGAAATTCGGAATTGCATAACAAGTGCTCCAATTCGGTGCACTCCCTCCAACTCTTTCTCTTATTAATATTTTAATTGCATATTTATTTTGAGCTTATTTATTCCTTAAATTTCACAATATGTTTAGTGCTGCTAAAAAGCGTGTAGAAAAGTTACTGATAAGGGGAGTAAAAGTAGAGGCAATTCTTCAGCATCTGGTAGTAATAGCCCAATATCTATTATTCCTGAAACATCGCCTAATGAAAATATAGATTATGATCAACTACAAGAAGATTATGGAATAGAAGATAATGAAATAAGAATTGAAGAAGAGATATCTGCTACACCTACTAGTGCACCTAGTGCTGGGGTAGGTAGTATTGGAGTTGATACAAGGGGGGGTGGTGGTGGCACTAGTGGTAGACCACCTACGGCTCCGACGACTAATCGTAGAAAAAGAAGTAAGGTTTGGAATTTTTTTGAATTAATTGAAGGTTCTGATAGAGTTAGATGCAAAATTTGTAAAGTTTCATTTAAACATTTGACAGTAGGAAATTTAGGGGGAACTGGAACGCTTAGTAGGCATATGAGAGCTGCACACCCGATAGAATGGGGCCTAGATGGTGATGATAATCAAACAACTATTAACCCTACTACTCGAGAGTTACTAGATGGAACTATACATATTTATTTTTAAAAGTTCGCTATAAATATAGATATTCAATAACTGAAGTTGCTAATGCACATTGTACGAATTCAACTGAAGAAATCAAGGACATGAAGATGTTGATCGCCCAGAAGACGAGGAACTTGGAGATATATTAACAAGTGGTCACCCATCCGAATGTACTTATTGTTATTTGTTCAAGTCTTAAAATATGTAAACATTCAATTTGTAAGTTTCAAATTTGAGTTATGAAATATGAAATAAAAGAAGCACTTGCAATTTGCAACAAGTGCAATTTTTCTCATATTCCTTCTATTCTTTAATTTATATTTTAAAGTAATACAAATTCTTAATATAACTTAAATTGAAACTTTAAATTTGAAATTCAAAGTTAAAGTGTTAAATTGAAACTTTAACATTTTAATTTTGAAATTCAAACTTAAAATCTTAAATTGAAACTTTAACAATTTAAGTTTGAATGTCAAATTTAAAGTTTCAAAAATCAAACTTAAATTCTTAAATTGGAACTTTAATTTTGAAAGCAAACTTAAAGTCTTAAATTAAAATTATTATTTAGAAATTCAAACTTAAAGTCTTAAATTGAAATTTGAAACTTCAATTTTTAAATTTCAATTTCAAACTTAAAGTCTTAAATTGAAACTAAATCATCTAAATTATTTTTGAAATACAAACTTAAAGTCTTACATTGAAACTTTATAAGTGCACAAGTATCATTTACTTTGTGTTCTTTAAATAAATTACAATAGTTATACAAAATTACACAAAATAAAAGGTCAAACCCGGCCCGGCCCCTTTAACCCGTAACCCGTACGGGTCAATTTTTATCCGAAAAAACCCCAACCCGTTATACCCGTTAAGGGAGAGCCCGGAACCGGCCCGGTAAGGAACCCGTACGGGTTAAAATAATTGGACCTGGATCGGCCCGGCCCACCCGTTAAACACCTATAGCTGTATCATGTCAATTGGGACATGTGTGCAATATTTCAGGTCATTCAGACGTGTTTTGGTTAGGTTTTTTATCGAAAGTGTATTTTGATTAAATTTAAAGTTCTTAGGCGTATATCCTTGATTAATCGATTTTCCGACGTTGTGTTAGGTGTTTTAAGGGTTGAAATAAGTTTGAATAGGGTATTAGGTGTTATTGGTGCTTTTGGTTGAGGTCCCGGGAGTCTCGGGATGATTTCGAATGATTGACAGGAAGATTAGAGGAGTGTTGCAGCAGCTGAGCCATTGCTGCTTCTGGTATTTTCGCTTTGCATCTTGGGAATCGCAGATTGTGGTGCCGCAGAAGCGTCTTTGCAGTTTTAGGCTCCTCAATTCTCAGTACAACAAATCTATTTGCTCTCATTATCATCACAAGATCATTTTGCATAGGTGCCTGTATAGCTTTATTCTCTCCCTTTGCTCGGTACTAATCTCTTGTTCATTTTGCTGCCCCTTTTGGTTTTGTGTTTTATTTTGAGAGGCATTTTGTTGTGCCTCTCCCCCTGCATCTGCATATTGAGCTTCTTCTTGGTTTGCCCATTGGTTTTTCTCTGGTATTTTAACCATCCATACTGGCTTTTCTTTCTATTTCTTCTCATTTTTCTCTTAGTAACTTCCTGGTAGGTATTCTCCTTTGCTCCTGGCTCAATTCTTCTACAATTCTCAATATCATTTCCAAATTTCATGCAATCTACACAAAATTTTGGCCTCCAGTCATATGTTACCTGCTACTGAAATGTTCCAAAAGGCGTATCAATCTTAATACATTCAGGAAAAGGTTGTGCAACATCCACTTCAATTAAAACTCGAGCATAAGAGATCCTCTCCATGTTAGTGGTTGTTTTATCTATGTATAGTGGTTTCCCAATTCCACTGGCCAATTTACGAAGTGCCTCAGAAGACCAATACGCTACTGGTAGTCCTAGGAATTTCACGCACAATGGAATAATGCTAAGGCACTCTGGATCAAAATAGAAATTAATTTTCCAGTTCCTCAAGATCATTGGCTTATTGTGATATGTATATGGCCCAGTCTGCAGAACAAAGTCCCTATCGTCTATTGATTGGAACTTGAATATATAGTATCCCTCTTCATGGTATAAAATTTTAGGTTTAGCAACAAAATTCCATACCGTATTTACATAGTTGTCTATTGATCGAACAGTCGCCCAACACATATCATATTAATGCAGATTTCCAAATCTCATTATGCGCTTTGATATCATCCTCCACGATCTTCATCCTCCACGATCTTCACCGCCACTTTGCCATCCCTCATTGATTGAGGGACATAGGTAAGTGGTTTACCCATTTGTGAAACGCAGTTGTTCTTCAGTCCTTCATCGCGTTCAGTCTGGTCCGTCATCCCCTTACTTTTGGGTTGCTTATCCATTCCAATTTCAAAGAATTGGAGTCGTCTTGGTTCATGAATTTCCTTCTTAACTTGTTCCTTACCTCCCCTTGCATAGGGATTTTGAGTTGGATCTATCCATTATGTTTCAATTTCACTTTCCTCTTCAATTGATTGAAACTTTGAAGGTAAGAAGCTTTCAAACATCAATAGAGTTTTCCTCCTTAGTATTCTAGTTGCCGGCATAATCATCGCCTCCGTCGTAGCCGGACGGTTATGGCGGTTAGTAGTCACTTTTTTCAGTTACTAGTGTATGTTAGCATTTGAAGTATTGATTTTCAAGTCCAAGTCCCGTGCCAATAAGTCTAGAACTTTTTATCTTAACTAGTATCTATAAACGTGCGTTGCGCGTTAATAATGGCGCATGATGGTTTAAATATTTATTTTTATGAATGGATAATAAAATTTGATTAATGAGAGAAATTTTATATATAATATTACAATAATCATCTAAACGCCGAAAAATATTTTTACATTAGCATAATACATGAATTCAAAATGAAAGAACTTATATAATTGATCACTTTTAGTCATGTTGAGTAGATAATTATGTATTGTGGTATAAAGTTATTTAATGTGATGATATCTTACCCAAACATTTTTTTATATTGATATCTATCTTGAAAGTGCAATATATAGTTATTCGTGTAAGAGAATATATTGTGGAAATATAATTTAATATTTAGGATATTTGTCCTTGTACTTTATTTATTATAACTACAAAACATAAACATACTAAAAATTATTTTCAAACAAATTTAAAAGGAAATTGTTTAGTTTCAAAAGACAGTAGTTGAATTTAGGGATAAACACATATTTACAAGCACATTGACCAACATCATAAGTTCTGCACGTATGATGTTATTGTTAAAACTTCTATATACCATATGTGTATTATTATATAAGTTATTCAATGAATCTAAGTTTTTAGCAACATGAAAGGCATATTTTTCTTCAAAATCAACATATATGCAAGGGAAGATCAATTTTAAGTTAGTCAATTATATATATATGGCGATATTAACATACGTAGAAAATAATGAACTTAACAATAAACATGTATGGTAGAACGTCATTTGGTATTAAAATATTTAAATATTCTTCTAGGTAGTTATTTTTTGTATCATCTTCTGCTAAGCCAGAACTGAAAAACATTATATTTTTACCATAAAATTTAGCAATCAACCTTTTATTTTGTTGATAAACATATTCATTTTTGCTAGCTAAGATAACGCTTTAATTTATATCATGTAATTAATTTGCACAAATTACATTTTAATCTAATGATCAAAATATTTTCCTTATTAAATGCACTAGGAGTTGATAACCAAGTGTTCTAGAAAGCCAAATATTGGGTTCTCTTCTTCGTTTCCTACAACCAAAAAGTCACTAAATGTTGCATATGTTCTTACTAGTATATTTCTTGTCGTTTGAATATTTTTCATGTGAGGTCATAAGTATAACTTTGGTAAGCTAGTTTTTACAAATTCTACGTTGGTCAATTTTGGAATTACTGATCGTACTTGATATAATTACCTCCCAAACTATTACTTTTTCACCAAACAGTCCATGGATATCCAATATATCTCTAAAATTGTGAGCGATTGTTTCAATTAATTGACGCTTAACCAAAAGCTCTTCATGGCATATTATCACTTTTGCGTTCCTTATAAATTTAGCAATATTGCTCTAATTTGATATTTGGGATGATTATTTCAGTTATTTGAAGAGGTGTATCAAATTTGAAGTGAGTTGTACGATCTCATAATAAAGTCATTGTTGGTACACCACTTGTTCTTATTGTTAGCAATATCATGCCTCTTGATATGACATTTGCAAGTGATGTATGACATAGGAATATTATTTCAATTCCACTAGAGTCATCTACAAAGGATAATCTGGCTATACCAGAGTCGATTTTTTATAATGTAGTCTTGAAAGCTTATTCTTGTTCATGATTTAGTTTTAGTTGTGCTTCCTCAAACACATGTATGTAATATTATATTAATCTCTTTTACGTTGTGATCTATTTTTTTTATCTCTTAACACTCTTTTTATGGATTAATAAATTTATGTACCCTAAATTATTTTTTGCTTGAAAAATAATTTTACTCATAGGAAGATTTAAAAAATAATTTAATTGAATTCTTTTACTAAATAATTAATTGAAAGATTTGATTATTTCATTTTAATATAAAATATAATTTATTTTCTGTTGATTTAGATTCTTAATATTTGTTTATCTCATGTTTGAATATTTAACCGTGATTATATTTTATCCACTATAAGTTTTATTTTTAAAGAGTAAAGATATTTCACTTTTAGATTTTTACATTTGTAAAATCATTAGTGGTATTGGATCTTACCAATATTTTTCTTTCATTTCTCGCATATTTATATTCTTTAAAAAACATTTAGTTGCTCTTTAATAATTAGGTATATTTTTTCATATTACACGAAAAGTTAAAAATATTAAAAATATTATTTGAGTAGAAAAGCGATTCAAATATAATATTATAATATATTATCTTGGAATTTTTTGCTCAATTTCAACGCTTTATGCAATTCGTTTAGCATTACTTTTATTTTTTTGGTAAAGAATATTATAGAGTTATATTATCAATATGGAGGATTCTTATGGAATTGATTTTATTAAACCTTTATACATATTTTAAATAATAATTTAATAGATAAGATTGTATTAATTTTAAAATATTAAATATTAAAAAATTAACATAGAAGTTATTGTAGTCCAAAAGAATAAGTTATTACAGCTATATCTTTTCTCTATGTGTTTTTTTTGGGTAATTATTGGCTTTTATAATAATATATGCTATCATATTTCTAAATTAATTTGGACAATATAACCTTTTATTACCTTTTAAAAATAGAAAATTGTAGTTTGATCATTCTCCATAATTTGGATTTAGAAATCAACTAAAATTTTATTCATTAAATCTTTCCTTATTTAAACTATAAAATAAATCCGTTGGAATCGAAGGTTCACAAATGTCAAAACTTAATGGTGATTTCATGAAGAATTGGAAAGCAAAGAAAGTTCAAATCGTAAAAAAGAAGACGGACACAAACGAGGTGAATGTCTTATGTCCAAACAAAGCACGTGTAGAAGAGATTTAGGTTTGAGATTTTTATATGCTTGGTCCTTTTTTAAGAATTATTTTCATAAATGATAGTAAGCTTTGTTTATTTCAAAAAGAGCACAATTTTTTACTTTTCTAGCACTTTCACATTAATAACTCCATTAACTAAGGGATTCCTCTACATTAACTTTTTACTACATTTCCTTTTCGCTCACTTTTCCATAATTTTTTTTCTATTTCATATATAACACTTACCAATATACCAAAGGTTCAAGCAGAATATATCAAAAGTAATTCCCTCTATACAATGAGAATTTCAATATTTTTTTTTCTTTTTTGGCTTTCCTAGCTTCTATTTAGTAGGCGCCATCATGATCCCGATGGTGGGAAATCTGGGTCGTGACAATATGTCATATATGTGTATATATTTATATGTATTTATACCACATATATAACTTATATATACATCATACTACATTATTATATTAATATTATTCAAAGTATATTGCTAGCATATACCTTACATACAATTTAATCTAAAATATTTAACATGCCACTAATATGTATATAGAAGAAATATGTCACCCATACCTTTTGTACACAGATAACTTATACAAATATGCATGTTATATTTGTGCAAAATATAAATGGCATATTGATAATATCTATTTAAAGATAAGTAAGTGTATAAATAACATATGCATATATACATGATTTTTCCAGAAAAAAAAATACATGATTTAAAATATACCACAAACTTACATTATATTTTTTTTACGAAATATATGTATTTTATTTTATTGGAATATAAAGATATATAATTTTGCTAGGATTAAGTTGAATAAAAAGGTTCATGTATAAAAAGGAAAAAATTTGTTATGGAATGGATCACTGATACATATTTAAATATAAAGACGTATATAAACAATATAAGCATATATACATGATTTTTTCTACAAATATATGATTTATAATGTATATATATTACAAACATATGTTATAATTTTTATATAAAATATATGTATTTTATTTCATCGGTATAAAAATGTATAATTTTCTAGATTACATTATATAAAAAGGTCCATCTATGGAAAGAAAAAAAATCTTACGGAATGGCTTGGTTTCTACGAAATCATAAAACATACTGTATTATGGATGGAGAGAAACAATAGGGAAAGATATTAAATAGTAGGATTGCCTTTTTAAATAACTTGATTCTTACTGATTTGATTTAAATTAAATCTGCTATATGTATAAATATTTTACTGTCATATTTGTTATTATTGATTTAGTGCTAATCTTTTGTATTATATTTTTAGTAGTGTGCTATAAATGAAAGTAGCTCTTTAGGTTTTGGACTCTTTTCACAATTGGGCTCTAGGTGTTTTGGGCTCAAAATGCTTGTGTTGTTGATTCTTTGGTCTATTTTATTGGCCTAAATTCGCCTGAAGCCTCTTGGGCCTGCAATAGAATAAGATAAGACTATATGTGCAAATTTCTCTATCTCTTATAGATAAAATATTCTTTCTCTTTCTATCAAGTAAATTTATTATATAATAGCTAATAGTCATTGGCCAAGTGGCATAATTAGTTATTGAACGATTCCTTTTATTTGTATATAAGAACAAGTTCTGTACAGATTTGACAGATGACATAATACACAGAAAATTCTCTCAAATACATCTTCATTCTCTTATTCTCTAACATGGTATCAGAGCTTTAGTGTTCGATCTTTCTTCAGTCTATTTTTCTTCTTCTTTTGGTTATATCCTAATCAACCATGGGAGAACAAGTCGAGCTTCCTTCAGCATCTATCACAGTAATCAGCCCTCCTTATATGGCATCAGTTGCTTCTGCACTTCTTTACTCATCACATCTTTTTTACCACCACCCTTCTGATTCACCTAGAATGCTTCTTGTTAACTCTCTTTTTGATGGAAGAGGATAAGGGGGTTGGAGAAGGGGAGTGCTTATAGCTTTATCTGCTAAGAACAAAGTAGGACTTATTGATGGAACATTTCTTCAGCCCAAAATCTCTTCTGATGATTTCAAGTCTTGGACCCGTTGTAATGATATGGCCATTTCTTGGCTTTTAAACTCTCTTTCCAAAGCAATAACAGAAAGTGTTTTGTACACCAAGACCCCAAGGATATGGGATGAGCTTGAAGAAATGTTTGGTCAGAGTAGTGGACCACAACTTTATCACCTACAAAAGGAGATTAGTGAAACAACACAAGGAAATTTTGACATTGCAAGATATTATACTAAGTGAAAAGGATGTGGGATGAATTGGATAGTCTAGATATATGCCAACATTGTACCTATGACTGTAGTTGTGGTGGTAAACTCAAAAGTTACAAATCTCAATAGGATATTAGACTTTTTTAGTTTCTTATGGGACTGAATGACATTTATGCAGCTGCCAGACGCAATCTACTTCTGCTATCTTCTTTGCCTTCACTGAATCATGCCTACTCCTTGCTTATTAGAGATGAGAAGCAAAGATAAGTACAAATCTCTCATAATCAAGTTGAAAGTGCCTTTGTTGCAGTCCAGTCCTATGGAGGACAAAAAGTCACACCTGCTAAGAAGTTCAACATGGAAACAAAGAAGGGAACTCAATTTTGCAACAATTGCAAGAAGCAAAATCATACATTGAAAACTGTTATAGATTGATTGGTTTTCCCTCAGATTTTAAGTTTACCAAATCCAAAAGATTCAATGGAGCAAAGAGCAATGCAGCAGTTTCCAAGAAAACTTCAAATACTCAGCCAAATAATGCATAAGGCCAACCCATGACACAAGATCAGTTTCATATCCTTTACCAGTTGCTTCAACAAGTGAAAGTTGGGTCTCAAATTGAGCAGACAGATGAGGAGACAATGTCTGCTAATTGTGTTGGTATACCTAATTCTTCTTCCTCTTCCAATACATATATCAGTGTTTCTCTTCAATCAATTTCTTGGATTTTAGATTCAAGTGCTTATGAGCATATGACTTCTACTTTGTAGCTCTTATTTAATGTCAAACTCCTTCCTAAGCCTGTCTTTGTAAAGCTGCCTAATTCTGCTAAGGTTTTGGTTTATCAGGCAGGATTAGTAACCATTCTACCTGGCTTTACCCTTCATCATGTTTTGTTTGTGCCATGTTTTAATTACAACTTATTATCAGTACACAAGTTGTGTTTGCAATCTCATTCACTTCTAATTTTCTCCTCTTTTGGTGCAACATTGCAGGCCCCTTCACTGAAGAGACCAATGGAGCTTGGTAAAGTCACTAGAGGGATCTATGTCTTCAATTCAGTCCACTCAAGCCTAGAGTAGTTATGTCTAATTTAATCAAGGCTTTTAGCCATTCTGCTTGTAGTCAAAAATCTAGTATAGCAATTTCCAATTCTAGCACATGTTTAGTATCTATGTCTAAAGATGTAAGTTTATGGCATAATAGACTGGGACATATGCCCTTTTCTAATATGACATGCATCTCTTCTATTTCTTATTCTTCTTCTCCATCTAATTTTCAACCTTGTGATATTTGTGCTAAAGCTAGGCAAGTCAAATTATCTTTCCCCTCTAGTTCATTAACAACTAAACGGATTTTTGATCTTATTCATGTCGACACTTGTGGACCTTAGAAAACTCACACTTATGATGGTTACAAATAATTTCTTACTATAGTGGATGATTATAGTAGAAACACATGGACATTTCTCCTCAAAACCAAGTCTAATACTTTCACTATGTTCAAACAATTCTTAGCCATAGCTGAGAGACACTTTCACACCAAAGTAAATGTTATAGTCCCAGTATCGATCAGACAATGCCCCTGAGCTGGGATCTAGTCCCAGTATCTCACAGTTCTTTGCTTCCCAAGGTATTCTTCTTCAAACAACTTATGTTTCCTCTCCCTAACAAAATGGGGTTTTTGAGAGGAAGCACATACATTTACTTGAAACCTCCAGGGCATTACTCTTTCAATCTAACCTTCTAGTCAAGTTTAGGGGGATTGCTTGTTGACAACAACTTTTTTAATTAACAGATTTCCCTCTAAGGTTCTAAAGATGAAGACCTCTTATGAAGTCTTATTTGGTCAACCTCCTAACTATGGTACATTAAGAGCCTTTGGTTGCTTATGTTATGCTTCAACACTATATACACACAGATCCAAGCTAGATCCTATATCAGTTAAGTGTGTGTTTTTGGGGTATTCTTCTGGCAAGAAGGGATATAAGCTACTTGATATACAAACTCACAATGTCTTTGTTTCAAGGAATGTTGTTTTCCAAGAACACATCTTTACCTATACCTCTATACTGCCCATGTCCACTTTATTTCTAGTCAAATTTGTCTTTCCATTCCATTGACACTCCTGATCAAGCATCACATGCACCTCCGTGCTCTATACATTCCCCATCTCTAACACCTGGACCCATTTCTTCTTGCATTGCCTCTTCATCACCATATCATCTTCATTCCACTCCTTTACCATTTCCCTCTCCCATGTTTACTTCACCTACTTCAACCTCTAACTCTCCCCCTTCCCCACTTCCTCCAGCTCAATCTGATTCATCCTTATCTCCTACCACTCTACTTTATCAACCTACTCTCAGAAGATCCACCAGATAACATGATTTACCCTCTTATTAGGATGACTACATTGGCAATTCAGTTGTTTTAACTAATCTGACTACCCATTATTTTGCTTCCCCTGTGTCCCCTTCTATATTATCCTTTTCTGCCCTATCTTCCACCAACCAAGATATCCTCAACACCATTTCCCATAATTCTAAACCTACCTCATTTTCCCAAGCTTCACTTCATCTTGGTTGGCAGGAAGCCATGAACCAAGAACTTGCAGCTTTAAAGGCAAACAAAACTTGAGAGGTTGTGACACTACCTAAGGACATGAAACCATTGCCTTGTAAGTGGATTTACAAGGTGAAATACAAGCATGATGATTTAGTAGAGAGGTTTAAAGGTCGGTTAGTCATCAGGAGTGACATACAAAGGGAAGGAATTGACTTCAATGAGATTTACTCCCCAGTTGTTAAGATGACAACCATCAGATATTTATTGACAGTGGCAGTTAAGAAGTAGTGGTGTGTTTACCAATTAGACGTCAATAATGCTTTCCTCTATGGTGATTTACAGAAGGAAGTTTACATGAAGTTTCCAGCTGGACTTACCTCTCCCACCTCTGCTCATGTTTGTAAACTACGCAAATCTCTCTACGGTTTGTGCCAAGCCTCTAGGCAGTGGTATGCCAGTCTTACTGCTGCTCTGAATTTCAAAGGTTACTCTCATTCGCTCAATGACCACTCACTCTTTTTCAAGAAATCAACAGGCACCATTACAATTATTACTATCCATGTCGATGATATTTTACTAATAGAAGATGACCCTATAGAACTTAATTCTTTTAATGTGTTTCTAAACTCTGAGTTCAAAATCAAGGATTTAGGTCAAACACATTATTTTTTGGGTATTGAGATCATTAGGGTGTCACACCTCCCTTTTTACTACCCCACAACAAGGTTTTAGTACCGATACATTTGGAAAGATACGTAGGGTATACCTCAGTGTTAATACCCGAGACGGATATAACAACAAAGAGGAAGGAGTTTTTCCACATAAAGGATAATTGGTTCGGAATTTTTTATTTAATTATCAGAGTCGCCACTTAGGAAGATAATGGTGTCCCAAGTCACCGGTTAATCCCGATTCCGAGGAAGTTGACTTTGTTATTACAGTCCGCGAAACAAAGACCTGGATAAGGAACTCTGTTAACCCGGGAGAAGGTGTTAGGCATTCTCGGATTCTGTGGTTTTAGCACGGTCGCTCAACCATCATTCTCAAATTTGTTTTGACTTATTATAGATTCTAACAATATGTATATGTTTTCACTTTTAACATTTTTAGGAATTACGACGTTGCGAAAACGTACTTCGAGTCACACCGCAATTAGTACGCCTGTGACCTTTAGTACATTTCGGCTTCGCCGGGATTTGGGATTTGAGTCGCACCAAGTGCACACTTATATTTAAGGAAGGTATATTAAACCGTGCCTAATAGTGTCTAACGGCTTTTAAGTCTTTTGGGAGAAGCCATGAAATTTACTAGTAGCTTTCCCAATTTTATTTACATCTTTTACTTTGTTACTAAAGGGGGGCCCCACTATTTGGTGTCATGTGAGGCTCGTCCCAATTAAATTTTAAAGTCTCAATCTAAATATGTGCATACTATGTTATTCTATTTTTGTTTTTTCCTTAGCTATATTTTAATTATAATTCCAGAAAATAAGTCCATGCCCTTGTTATTTCTACTGTTATTGGGCCTGGATTCTGGAACAATCCTCAGTATAATACCACATATGTCCAGGTCTTAATGACCCGAATAAGGCTTAGGCTTTTAGCCATTGGCCCAACGAATTTACTAATACAATCCAGGCCCACGTTGTATATCAGGCCCATACCAGATCGAAATAACAATAACAAAAGCAGAAATGTAGAATTTATGGTAAAACAGACATACAGGATTAAGAATGAGATCAAAATACTTTTATTTATCAGAAAAGGAAAACCATGGTACAAGATGATCAATATTAGTTCTAGATTACAACTAACTAATGTATATATGAATCAACTACTCTTATTCCTTTGTTTTATGCTAAATGACCTATACCAGCGTTGAAATTACTTAGCTAAGAAAAAGAGAAAAAAAAAAGCGATTCAACTATATTAGACATTATTTGAACAGTCCAATTACTTACTAATGATAACCAGGTTATCTAAGGCTAAGTGATCTAATGATATGTACACAATTATATTATTGATTCTAATATAACTTAGCTTATGCAGTGTCACAGACCCAGTTGCAAACGATTTATCGTTTCTTCTAACTATTCTTCTCCTTTTGGACTTGTTTGTATCTATATACTAATTCACAGATGTGATTAACTACTGATGTTAATACGAGCCAAGCTTATTTGATGTTCACAAAGCCAGTTTCACCCTAGTTCTTACTTCATCTGGTTGTTTCCTCTTTTAGCTTACTCAAATCCAGGTATTGATCTACAAAACATACTAACTACGTGAGCATGATTGATAGTTCTACTATGAGCTTGTTGTTATTGATTCATGTGAGGGTCATTTTAACTTTGTTTTAAGGGTTTTACCTACTTAACTAAGTGATGTGCTATCTATGACTATACTACTACTATAATACTAGCTATTACATTATTTTTGTTTTGGTCTTTCTACTTATACATACTGCAATACATTTAAAATTACAGATCAAGCTACACTACACTATCAATTAGAAATAAACAATGATACAAAAATGACAGTGATGACTTTAATCTTTGAACTTCATTTTTCATCCAAATTTCAACATTACATCTCGTCGAACAGGGTATGTACCCGATTCAGCAAAAATGAAGCCGATGAGTTCTGAGGGAGACAAGAGCAAACAACAGCAATAGACTCAAGCAAGGCAATGCAACAGTGTAGGACTGAATTTCAAACGAGCAGGACAACACAGCAACAACAAATAAGAAATCCCAGAAGAAGTCGAGCAGAAACCCCACAAACAAACAACTTAACCAGTGATTCTCACTCGAACTATGCAGAAAACTATTTGCTATTTGCTATTGTATTCACTCTAAATTTTTCTATTGAAAAACCAGCCATCAATTAGTCTTTTTAGGGGGTATTTATAGGTATAGATTGGCAGATTTCTTGGGGGAAAATAATATGAGTTAGTTCCATTTTCCTCCCCTTAAAACTCACTAAATCTACATTTTACACCCCAATTCTGTTACAAGATCCCTTCCAGCATGTGCTGGAAGGTTCTTTTTGATTCTATTCTTAAGCTTTTACCAGAGTGTCCCTACTAGTTGTGGATTTTTACTGATTTTCCTTTTTAGTGAGACCATTATACCTCTCAATCTCTGCATAATTGCAGAAATCAGGAGCACAAATGACTCCTATGTCCCTATGTGTTCTATATAATCTACCATTTTACCAATTTGTATTCCCTTTATGCCCTTAAGGACAAAGCTGAATTACCCGACCTACCTAGGTCAGGTTTTCAGCATTTTTTAACTTATTTAACTAAGGGCCAGTCCTTGCACTGGTATTTAAGGACTGGCCAATTTTAACTTAAAGAACTATTTTAATTTTAACCATTTTTGCTCCATTTTCTGTTAATTGAAAGACTTTTATTTCATTTTAAGCTAATTGCAGGACTAACCTGCTTTATTGTTATACATAAACTATTTAAAACTTTGTTAGTCTCAAGTTGAGACTTGGCTTTTGCAATTAAAGCCCATGACTGAACACAGGTTTGGCTAAGGCTTTTACAGGCCTAACCACCTGTGATTTAGGGCTCAATTTGAGCCTTGGTAAGTCTGAACTTTCAAACTTAAACCAATTATTACACAACTAGCCCATTTTACGGGTGAGCCAGTATGTGAAAGACCTTGCAGAGTTGGTCAATTGCAAAATTGACCACTCTTGGTCACTTATTTAACTTGTAACTTATTTTTATTTGATTTTCAATTTTAACCTATTTCAATACTAGCCATTTATGAGACTTAGTACTATTGCAGCTATAACCAATTCCCCTAAGATTGATGGGCATTAACACTGCTCATACTAATATAACACTATTGCAAACTTAGCCATTTCAATATACAATTGCACACATAGCCAAATAAAACCAAACATTGTTCATCAATCAATTAAAACTCATAAGAGAAGTTTGATAATGTTGAATCTTAATCAATCAACTAACATAACTCAATTTCATGTAGCAAAGTGCCAATTAAACATCAATCAAGCTTAGTTACAACCATTTTATGTTAAATGATTCACTGAAAGACCCAGAGCACATTTAGAGTTCATGGACATAGACTCATAGAGACTAGATCTCACAAAGCAGTCAAGAGACATCAGACACAAGAACAATGGATCTAACAGAGTAACATAAGAATTGTAATCATAATCCACTTTCCAAATACTAACCCTAGCTTGACATTTGCATGTGATAGATAAAATGAAGATGAAGAACAGAAGAACATGGAAAAACAATGAATAAAATCCCTAAATCTATCATGCAAAAGTGACAGAAACGAGAAGCAGGATCACTAACTCAGATTTCAAAAGATCAAACCCCAATCTTAAGCATGCCATTTAGTAGATAAGAAAAATCAGAAGAGATACTATAAACCAACATAAGAAACCCTAATATAGGAGATGAAGGAGAATGGGCAATCAAACGGCTAAACTTAGAACCAAAACAAACAGAAGAGATGTTGAAAACCAACAAATAAGAAACCATAAATACAAACAAAGGGTGAAGAAGAACATGGAGATCTTTAAAACAGAGAAGCAAACCCAGATTAAACACAAGATAACCCTAATATAGGAGATGAAGGAAAATGGGAATCAAACGGCTAAACTAGCACTAAAACTAAACATGCAAAGAAACAGAAGAGAAGAACAGTCAAGATATTGAAAGCTAACAAATCAGGAACCACAGTATACACAGAAGATGAAGAAAAAAAGTGAAATCAATACGGATCTTTTAAACTAGAGAAACAAAACAAGATCAAAACACCAAGATATAACAAAACAGAAGAAAACATGAAATGAACAGACAAAAGGAAAGCAAATAAAACATAGATAGGTAAGGGGAGTTAGCTTTGCAGGGCCGGTCCCCTGAGCTTCCATTTCCCCTTTATTTTCACTCTCTTTTTTAGACTTCTTTTCCTCTTTTTCTTTATTTCTTATTTCTTGATTTCTTTTTCTGGTTTTCTTGTTAGACTTCAAGATGAAGTCTTTTGAGGTTTTGGTTTGGAGGGGGGTGTTCAGAGAGGGTAAAGGTGAGATCTTTAGAGGAAACTTGGTTTGAGTCGCCGGAGTTAGGGTTCCAGCAACTTTCTTTTGGATATTCGAAGAGATGGAGGCAGATTCGAGGGAAAGCAATGGTGTGGGGGGATAGATCAGGGTAAGGTGGTTCTGTGATGTTGATTTGGGGTGGGTTCTCGTAGGTTGAGGTCACCAGAGATGAACTCCGATGACCGGAATTCCAAGAACAGGGGGGTTTCAAGGGGTTTTAGGGCGAGGCTTGTGACGGAGAAGAGGGTGAGAGTGGTTTGGGGTGAAGAGGTGGCCGGAGACCACCGTGAAAGGTGGTGGCCTCCATGGCCGGCGAAGATGAAGACGAAGAAGAAGGGTAAGAGCTTAAGGCGGCTAGGGTTTATGTTGTATGTAATGGCTTGTCTCTAATGAGACATAAACCTTATATACTCGGAAAGGCTGATGAACTCCTGGCCGTTGGATCATTGATGATCAATGGCCAGGATTGATTGCCCCAAAACGGTGTCGTCTTAGTCTCAATGGGAGATATATTATCCTCCTTTAGATCAAAAGACTTGGACGTCTAAGATTTGATCTCAAACCTAATCAATTTAATTAATTCCGGATTGATTCTCAGCCGTTGGATTTGGCAAACAGACGGTTGAGATCAGTGTTATTTGTTGAAATGGACCGGCTCTTTTGGGCCAATGTGTTTGGGCCACTAATTTTGAATTTCTTTTAGCCCAATGTGATTATACTATATATTTTTGTATTTTTATGGTATTTTAATTATTTTGTGGTAATTTTCTTTTGTATTTCATTTTTTCTTTTTGTATTATTTAAATTATTCAATTTCCTACTTTCACTAATTTTATGATATTTTTTGGCAATTTTTTACTATTTTCCCATAATTTCCGCTATTAGTGCTCTTTTTTTGTTGATTTTTTTTAACTAATTAATTCAAAAATGCAAGTATTTAACCTATATTTTTGATTTTCTAATTTTAATTTCTAGTTATTCAATCACACAAATGTATTTAATTTCAATCAAAACATGTAATTGCACCCAAAAATATTATTTATTTTAATTTTGGAATTTACTTGCCTAGTGCAAAAATCATGTGCTCACATAGGGAAACACAAGGAATCATATTAACTCAAAGAAAATTTACCTTGGATCTTCTCTCTGAATTTGGCTACTTGGAATCCAAACCAGCTTCTCCTCCTCTTGATCCTTCTTGCCACTTGCGTATGAATGAAGGTGATCTTCTTCTAAATCCTTTCATATATCGTAAAATTTTAGGCAAACTCAATTATTTAACTCACACCTGTCATGATTTATCATTTATTGTGCAGCACCTCACTCAATTCATGCAATCGCCTCGTCATCCTCATTTTGATGTTGCTTTACGTTGTTAACGTTACCTTCTTTTGGACCCTGGTTTAGGTCTTTTTCTCTCCTCTAATCCCTCATTAAAGCTTGTTGCTTTTTGTGACTCAGATTGGGGTCGATGTCCGGACACTCGCCGCTCTATCAATGGATATTACATTTCCCTTGGTTCTTCTCCTATTTCGTGGAAGTCCAAGAAGCAATCTTTGGTGTCCCTTTCCTCCGCCGAGGCAGAGTACCGTTCTATGCGCTGAGTCGTCGCTGAACTCACGTTGTTTCTCTGTCTTCTTGAAGACCTTTCTCTTACTCCTTCTATTCCTGTACCTCTTAACTCTAACAGTCAGGCCGCTATCCACATCGCCAAAAATCCAGTCTTTCACGAACGCACCAAACATGTCGACCTTGACTGTCACTTTGTTCGACAATAATATCTTGCTTGTCTCATTTCTTTATCCTTTGTTCCCTCATTTTCTCAGATTGCCGATGTTTTCACAAAACCCCTTTCTGGTCCTATCCATAAGACTACTTTGGGAAAGTTGGGGGTTGTTTTACATCCCTCCAACTTGAGGGGGGATGTTGGAATCGAAGGTTCACAAATTTCAGAAATTAATGGTGATTCTGTGAAGAATTGGAAAGCAAAGAAAGCTGAAATTGAGAAAAAGAAGACCGACACAAACGAGGTGAAAGTCTTTTGTCCAAATAAAGCAGATGTATAGGAGATTTGGATTAGGACTCTTTTCACAATTGGGCTCTAGGTGTTTTGGGTTCAAAATACTTGTGCTGCTGATTCTTTGGTCTATTTTATTGGGCGCAAATTCGTCTGAAACCTCTTGGGCCTGCTACAGAATAAGACAAGGATATATGTGCAAATTTCTCTATCTCTTGTAGATAAAATATTCTTTCTCTTTCTATCAAATAATTTTGTTATAGAATAGCTAATAGTCATAGGCCAAGTGGCATAGTTAGTTATTAAAAAATTCCTTTTATTTGTATATAAGAACAAGTTCTGTACAGATTTGACAGAAAGAAAATTCTCTCAATTACATCTTCATTCTCTTATTCTCTCAACAAAATCCTATTATTTAAGACTTTAAAGTTGATTGAGATTTTAACCTTATAAACTCACTTCCTTATTAGAACTATGTATGTAATATAACAATAATGTGTTTCACCTTAACTTGGAAAATCAAATGTGTATATATATGCATGTATAGGTCATTATACAAATAAACTGAAGTCACAAGTCTTTCTACTAAAACTACAAAACTACGGAGAAAGTAATTTATAAATTATAACAATAATTATACTTCGCTAGGACGCGCGTCTATTTTAATATCCAGTATTTATGCCTGAAATAATTATAATAATAGGATTCCTAAAGGTAATTATGTAGTATTTCTATCATGTAGTATTATGTCCTAAAACTAATAGGACTACAAAGCTAATGTCTAAAATTCCGATTATGTCCTTTTGTTGTGATTTATTATGCTTAATAATAAAATGTTATTTTTATAATCTAATATTTTATTCATACTTTGATAATAATATAAATATATATATAGATAAATATAAATATAGATAGATAGATATATATAAATTTTTAACATGTGGTATTTACAAAACAATACAACGGTACTATTTAATTTCCAGAAACGAAAATCAAATGAAAAACAGACTTGTTCCCTAATTCCTACTACTAGCTAGTAGCTGGTCCTTGCCACTTTAAAGTTTAGCAGCATATAAATTCAGCAAACAGACGGAACTCTATAACTGATATTCACGCAATCATTCACCTTCTCCCCTTGTCTCTCTATCTCTCTCTCTCCCCATTTTCCACACACACACACACACTATAATTCTCTATTTATTACTCCGAACATCCAAATCGGTTTTTGCTTCATTTCTCTAATTCTTTGGATCTGTGGAAGAAGAAGGAGAAAAGATCAAACATGGTTGAGACCAGACGCAGCTCTTCGTCCTCCAAGCGTTCTCTCTCTTCTCCCTCCTCCCCTATTTCTAACGGCAAGCGGTCCAAGGTTAGGGTTTCTCTTATCAGATTTAGGGTTAAATTCATGTAAACAGATTTTATAAAATTGTAATAATTTAATAGACCAGACCACTAAATCTTGATTATCTTTTACATGCCTGCATGTACCCTGCATAAAAGATTTCTTTTTCCTTTGAATTTTTCTATATAATTTGATCCGCTTTGTAGGCGGCGGAGGCATTATCATCGTCGACTAATGATACGCTTGGGGAGAAAATCCAGGGTGAGTTGAATGAATCAGGGCCTGAATCTGCTGAACAAGAGGTTCGATCAGCTGATCTGGCCGCTGCTGCTGATGTGCCACAAAAATCGCTGGAAGCTGAAGTGGCAAACGAGCCTTTGGTATCACCCATGACTTTAGGTATAATTTTTTTCTTGCATGTGCTTTGAGTTTTTTTTAAAATCTTTGGATGTTTCTTTGTGTTGGTTTCTTGAATTTTTGTGTGATGGGTTTTAGGTGATTCTGTGATTGATGTAGAGAAATCTAAGGCAAAAGAGTCGGCATTGAATCGGGGAAAGAAGCGGCAGCTGAAATCTAATGTTGGTACTGCTGCATGGGGTAAACTTGTTTCGCAGTGCTCTCAGGTAGGTTTTGCTTCTTATCTTAAGCTTTCTATATGTTTATCTTTGCTTCTTGTAACTTGGTAAAGTAGTGAAGACTCCAGAAGAATTTAAGATGAAAATTTGGTAAATATGTGATCTTGATCGAATTTTGACGCGAAAATAGTAACCGTTAGCTAGCCAATGGAACCAGTGAGATCCTGGTGACTTGGAGTTGAGAATGAGGAGAGAGGAGGAATATTTGGAGGTTAAGAATGAGGGAAAGTGGAGGAGAACGAGGAGGCTAGCACGGTTGTGCCATTTTTGGATGATATGGAAGAGGGGAAGAAAGGATGTTAAAGAAGTTGAAAATATATGGAGAGAGGAATAAATGCCGTTGGACGGAGTTGAAAAGCCGATATGGAAGATCCAGGGTTTTCTTTAATTTACTTATAGTGTGGCACACACAAACTTCCTTTTTTGTATATGTTCGAATTGGTTTTTTTTTAAGCTCAATGCTAAACTCTTTGTAACATTTGGCATTGTCTTGGTTCATGTTCAATAAAATGATTAGCATAGGGCTTGTAGCTTCAACTTATTCATCTTTTGCCTTTCCACTTCTGATATTGAGTTACTCCCTCCGTTTTAATTGAATGTCTTGATCTGATTTAGTACAATTTTCTGCTGAAACTCTGTGTTTTTAGTGTTTAGATGTAGGGAATGCGTGAGCACACATAATATTTTCCAAAACTGTAAAAAAAAGAGTAGATGCGGATCCGTAGTCTATATAGGGATATTAAATTTCTAAATGTAGTTGCTAAGATATTTGTTGCTGATTAAAGGTATTCTTTTTGTTTTTGTTGGTTCTTTTTTTGTTTGTTTGTTTTTGTTGATAAAACTAATTAAAGACTTGTTCAAAGAAGGGTTTATTTGAGATTATTCAGGGTGCTCCATTTCACTTCTCGAGAAAGTTTGTTTTGTGTGCTGGAAAAGAACTTGTAGAAAAGCATAAGACTGTGAAGTAGTGTCTCATTTCTGTTCAGAAAACCGATATGAGTGCCTGAGGTGGCTGAGATGAGTGCTGGAATACCAAAAAAGACAAAAAAAGAAAAGAAAAGATATAGACATGATAAGTTGGTGTCAGAAACCTTTTGAAAGTTGAGTTAGACTTAAAGACTCGAAGTGCAATTTTATATTTGTCTCCAGACTGATTTGGTCTCAACTAACTCCAACTAACTCAATTAAGTCTGGTTGTAATAATTATTCTTATGAGATGGGGATCTGGGGTGCAATTTCACTTTTAGTGTGTTGAGCAGACAAGGCTTGGCCCTGGCCAACTCAATTGGCTGTCTTAGGGAAGTTCACAATTAAATTGTTTATTTATATGTTGTTAAATTCTTTATATCTTAAAAATGTCGAGCTCTTTTCACTTTTAAAAGTAAGCTGGATTACTTTACATATTTACCATATCAAGTATCAACAACATCCAGATGCTTACTTTTCATGAGCTTTCTTCTGAAATAAACCACCTAATTCACTAATTTACTTTTATTTGCCTTTGCAGAATCCTCATGTTGTCATGCATCGTGCAACTTATACTGTAGGTCAAGGTCGTGGCAGTGACTTGTGGATAGGAGATTCTTCTGTTAGTAAAACTTTATGTAATCTCAAGCACACCGAGACAGAGGTAAACCTCACTTTTTCTTAAGATGCTACTTTTTCCAGGCTCAGAAGTAGTATTTCTTCATCATTTAACAGTGTTTTCCTTTGTTTCCCACTTGGAGTAGAGAAACAACATTATTTATTCTGTTTATGGTTTCTTTATGACTAGAAAGGGGTATCCATCACTCTGCTTGAAGTTATGGGGAAGAAGGGCGATGTGCAAGTCAATGGCAAGGTCTACCCTAAAAATTCTACTGTCCCTCTCAAAGGAGGTGATGAGGTTGTTTTTGGGTCATCTGGTCAACATTCTTATGTATCCTTAATTCATTGTGTTTGAGAGTTCATATACATGTAAAATGATGTGAAATCCATTTTAGTTACTAGAACTGAGTTATCAGCGTTTCCTTGACTTATACGTTAGATCTTTGATGACAACTTATCTGCTGCAAGTTTTGCTCGTCCTGTTAGCATATTGGAAGCTCATAGTGGATCAATCACAGGACTGCATCTTGAGGCAAGGTCCAGGGATCCCTCCACTGTAGCAGTTGCATCAACCCTGGCATCTTTGTCAAATCTTTCAAAAGAGTTGTCCCTTCTCCCACCATCATCTCAAAATGGTAAGGATGTAAAACAATGTTCAGAGTTGCCAATACTGCCCGCTGCCAGTGGAGTGGCAGAGAAAGATGATTTAGATACTGATATGAAGGATGCTTCTGATTGCAATGATGTACCTCGTGTTTTGGTGGATGCGAAGAATGATGTGATATCTCCTGATGTTGGAAATGATAACTTGAATCTTGATAACACTGTGCTAGATTCAGTTGATGCAGAGATTGGGAATGTGCAACCTCTCTTGGGAGTACATACTGGATCTTCTGCGTCTGAGTTTTATTTAAGTGGCCGCATTTCCAAAATTCTCGAGGAGCAAAGGGATTTCCGAGAGCTATTCAAGGATTTTGATCCTCCAATTTCGGCTTTAACTAGGCGCCAAGCATTTAAGAATGCCTTACAGCAAGGAGTACTTGATTTCAACAATATTGAGGTCTCATTTGAAAATTTTCCATATTATCTAAGGTGAATCTTGGTCTCACCTTTTTTATATTTTAATTTTAATTTGCTGGTTGGCATTGCTTTAGTGTTATTTTCATTACTTCTCATTGTAACATTTAGTTTGTTCAAGTTAAAGTTGGTACTCGTATAATTCTGGAATTTGTTTGATTGATTTCTGCACTTATTAATGTTTTTTGTCCTGTGACAGTGAGAACACCAAGAATATTCTCATTGCTTCCACTTATATACACTTGAAGTGTAACAAGTTTGCAAAATATACTTCAGATCTCCCCACAGTGTGCCCTAGGATTTTGCTATCAGGTCCAGCAGGTAGTTATTGCCCATATATGCGGAATCTCTTCCTAGTTTTATTGAATTCTATCCAGCCCTCAATATCACATTTTTGACTCAATGCTGACTGCTCACAGGTTCAGAAATTTATCAAGAGACATTGGCCAAAGCACTTGCTAAACGCTTTGGTGCTAAGCTACTGATAGTTGATTCTCTCTTGCTGCCTGGTGTAAGTATCTTCTGTTACTTGGCTCATATCCGTATGCTCCTCAGTTGAGGGCTCATATTTTTCCCCACTTGAACACCCCAGATGCCTACCCACCTCATTCATGTTTAGGAAATGTAGTTAAACGCGCAACAAGCTAATATTGTTTTTGGAACACAGTCCATTCCACTTTTTCAATTCATTGTCATTGTAATAAATGGAAATGGGATGGCATGTTTATTCAGGTTAAGAAGGAGATTTCTCTCTAAAAATACCGCGAGCCCATTTGCAGAGAGGCGGACTTTTTTTTTTTATAAGTGTAACCATTAAGAGAGAGAGTACGCTGAAGCTACTGTGCTAAAATGAGATACAGCAGTTGAATCTCTTGGACATAAGATTGCTCATTTCATATCTATTCTCCATTGGTAGCAAATCCCATTACCTACTCTGTTTCTCTTGTGCAAGATAACTTTACACCAACCATTCTCTCACAGACATACGACAAAGAGTGGGATTTTAAGCCCTTTAAGTCCACACCATTTTTGTCTTCTTTTCCCACTTAGAATTACTTCTTTCCTCATGGTCAAGTTTTTACGTGAGGGTGAAGCTGGTTTTGAATTGGATTGCTACTGGATCTCAGGTGGAAATACATTCTATATCAACCAGAAAAGTGGTCTAAGAATTTGGGAGGTGAAACCAAGAAAACATAAGAATTTTTTAGCAAATTGCAAGAAAAAAGTTCCCAGTTCAAACAGCCGAACTATAGAGATTAAGGAATATAATGATAAGTGTCCTACATTGGTTGAGGGATGGTGGCTTGTCTCATGTACTTTTGGGCAGCCATCACCTCATGAGCTAGTGTTAGCGTTTGAGTTGAGTTAGGTGTAAGGTCCATTTCTTAACTTGGTATTAGAGCCAATTCTATCCCTGTTATTGTGTATGCCAATGTTGGGCCCACAGTTGGCAGGCCTCGGCGAGCGGAGGTGTTAAGTATCCCACATTTGTTGAGGATGAGTTGTTTGTCTCCGTATATGGTTTTGGGTAATCCTTACCTCATGAGCTAGCTTTTAGGGTTGAGTTAGGCGGAAGGTCCATTAAAGAACAAAGAAATTCAAACACGGGGAAAGAAAGGAAAACATTTTTGGTTGAGCCTCGACCTCAAGAACAACAGAGATGTCATTTCGATGGGGAAATAGAGAATATGATGGAACTTGACTGCACATTTTCAATCTTAGCTGGGATGTCCCTCTACCCTTTACCTCGTTCCTTAGGGATTTTGTTAGTTTGCTTGTGTAGATCCACCGCAAGCCAAATTAGAGGTAAACAGGGAGGCGCGCAAGCCAAATTAGAGGTAAACAGGGAGGTGCTTGATTGCAAGCTCAAGCCGCTCAGGGCAATCCAATCTAAACATTTGCAAAATTTTCAATGATCATATGGAGGGTGGTCAGAATATTTGAAGAGTAATCTTTCAACTTTACTGCTGGCTATGTCACCTGAGAGTGATTTTGCAGCGTTAAGTGAAATGGGAGGGACGAGTACTCAGGACATTTTTGTTATTATTGATGTACGAGGTTAATGTAATTGAACTTTCTTTATCCTGCAGTTAATTTTTTTCCTCTTTAATGTACCATGTAGGGTTCAATTGCCAAAGATGTCGACCCTGTGAAAGAAAGTTCAAAGCCAGGGAGAGCTAGTGTATTTGCTAAACGTGCTGCACAAGCAGCGGCACTGCATCTTAATAAGAAGCCAGCTTCAAGTGTTGAGGCCGATATAACTGGTGGTTCAACTATAAGTTCTCATGCTCAGCCCAAGCAGGAGGCATCTACTGCCTCGTCAAAAAACTACACTTTCAAAAAAGGTAATTGTTGCTCTCGTAGCGAGAATGCTTTTTAAGGTCTCTCTCTCTCTCTCTCTCTCTCTCTCTCTCTCTCTCTCTCTCTCTCTCTCCCTCCCTCCCTTTGACAATGACACAAAACATCAATTCATATTTTATATATGTTGGGTTAGAAAATATCCTGCTGTGGTGGAAGTTTTATGCTAAATGCTAGGACCTGTCATTTTGACAGGTGACAGAGTGAAGTATGTTGGATCTTCATCAGGATTTTCTCCACTGCAAACACCTTTAAGGTAAGTGCAATAAGTTCTTTTAAAAATCTTTCTCCTGTGAGATGTTAGTTCAGTTCTCTCATTGATTCTTATCTATGCTATGCTTGAGGTTGCATTTTGAATAATTTCCATCTGTTAACTTACTGTTTAAATGTGATGTCTTATTCAAGTCTTCATAAGGATAGAATTACGGACTTCCACAATTAACCTGAGTATTCTCTGATATTTACTATGTACTACTGTTAGACACATAATTTACGTGGTTGGCTAGTGCAGGTGCCTAACTTTGTTAGGGCAGCCTATAATGTGCTACCCGAGGAGTTGATCTTAGTACCTCACCGATGGTCGTTTACTTGAGTTTCTGATTTGGAAAATTTGTATGGATCAGTTGGAACATTAGTCAATTCTGTTAGTGGTTGCTTATTAGCCCTAGTACTCTATCTGTTTGTTTGTATGAATTAAGTGGTCTTATGTGCCTATGAAAGATCTTCCATAGTCCACTTTCTGATATTACTACTCTGTATAATCTGTAATATCTTCAAAAGTTACATGGAACCATTATGGAAGATAATCTGTAATATCTTCAAAAGTTTCATGGAACCATTATGGGCCAAATTTTGTTCAAAAGGTCCAGTTAGAGATAAAAATTTGAACTTTTCTTACAACACGCTTAAAACATAATTTCTGTTTGATTTATGTTATTTAAAGTGCTGTGAACAAGTTAAAACATTTGAAATCTTTTGATTCCTTTCCTTAGCCTTATCCTTTCTCTAAATGTGAAAATAAAATAGGAACATGGGTATAAACATTTTAGTCATGAAAGGCTTATAAATAGTTTTGAAATTACCTTATTGAAAAAATTTACATGTTTTGGATAATGTCGGTATATATGAGCACTTAATATTGTATTTCTTTAATGGGATTTTTTCCTGCACCAAGGATTCTTAATTATGACCCCCTTTGTGCTTTATATGGCAATACTACTATGGGGGTTAATATGGTTTTTTCTTGTTATTCTTTGTGCACAGAATGGATTGACTTGTTTAGTTAATATTCCCGTTATTCATTGTGACAGAATGCTCTGTCTCTATTGGATTTCTCAGTAACTCCTTTATTTTTAAAATCACGTCATCAACACACATGATTGCAGGGGTCCAACATATGGTTACAGGGGCAAAGTGGTTCTTGCATTTGAGGAAAATGGCTCCTCTAAAATTGGTGTCAGATTTGATAAATCAATCCCAGAGGGTAATGATCTTGGTGGTCTGTGCGATGAAGATCATGGGTTCTTTTGTGCTGGTAATACTCTACTGCCTCATTTAACTCATGGTCCGTTTTTTTTGCCTGGCTCAGTTATGCCGAATAACAGAGCATGTCTTTTCGGTGGCCTGATCTTTTTTTCTTCCACAGCTGACTTGCTCCGCCTTGATAGCTCAAATACTGATGAAATTGATAAACTTGCTATCAATGAACTCTTTGAGGTATTTGCTAATATACCTCTCGGTGATACTGTTCCATCTCAGAGTCGAGTGTCCTTGGTTTATTTATTATGTTTTATATATGTAGGTTGCTTCAAATGAAAGTAGAAGTAGTCCTCTAGTTTTGTTCATCAAAGACATTGAGAAGTCTATGGTGGGAAACCCTGAGGCTTATGCTACTTTCAAGATTAAGCTCGAACATTTGCCAGACAATGTTGTTGCCATAGCATCCCTTACCCAGTCGGACAACCGAAAGGAGAAAGTATGCAGTGACGGTTATTTTCGCATTCCTTCAGGATAAATAAATTGGCTTGTGATCCTGATTGCCTTACGTTATGCTTTACAGTCGCATCCTGGTGGCCTGCTATTTACGAAATTTGGAAGTAACCAAACGGCCTTGCTTGACCTTGCCTTCCCGGTATGTATAGCTTTTTTTCCCATTGCCTCTTCTTTTGGTTTTTCTATTTCTTGTTCTCGGTGTTGTACCTAAGAATTTCGATGGAATGTAAATGTCCATGTCTGAGGGGAGATGTTTTAATATGGATTTTCATTTATTTTATTGATCCTATGACTGAGAGTATGCATTCCCCAAGTCTTTCCAATTGGTCATTAAGAGTTGTATAGTTTTGGAGCATACAATACAAAACAAACTTTTTTCCTCATGATATAATATGTTTTGGTCTAGGGGTTTCAAAGGTGGTTGTCAATTGGGTTTCCAGAAAATGGCTACCGGACTTACCCAACCCACCAAAACCCATTTAATTGATTTCCTCAATACTTTGTTCTTATACAATGTCCCCAAGGGCCAGCTAATGTGTGGCTCGAAATATGGTGGATGATGGGCCTATCCCTCTACCCTTGTCCACTTAAATACCAGGCTTTTGTCTACGGTTGGTTTGCACTTGTAGCATGCCCCTAACCCACACATCACATGCCGTGTTCTTACCCCCGGGGTCCTATTCCTATCCATTTGTCTCATCTTTCAATTACCCAAACTACTTTTACCATCCATGTCTCTTGTATTTATGTGTGTGTATGAAAAATAACTTTCTGATGGCATTTTTTTTGTGTGTGTGTATGATGTGTACACATTAGTTATCGGAATGTATGCTTGTCGGAAGTAATCTACACAGGCCTTACCCAACTTACCCACGCTCAAACATCCTTATTCTTTCTTCTTATACTACACAAACATCTCTATCTTTTTCATCTTGTACCAGATATACCTTTCCACTATTACCAAATCTCATATATTTCAATCACCAAAATACTACCACCCACCAAAACTAATGTGTGTATGATGTGTACACATTAGTTATCTGAATGTATGCTTGTCGGAAGTAATCTACACAGGCCTTACCCAACCTACCCATGCTCATTTAACCCATATCCTTATTCTTTCTTCGTATACTACACAAATATCTCTCATCTTTTTCATCTTTTACCAGATATACCTTTCCACTATTACCAAATATCATATATTTCAATCACTAAAACTACTACCACCCACCAATGGCCAGTAGAAAGTTCTCTTTCACCCACGTGCATATATATATATATATATATATATATATATATATATATATATATATATATATATATATATATATATATATTGAGAGAGAGAGAGATGCATATGTATGATGTGTCATTATGTATGAGGGAGGGAGTTATAGAAAGAAAATGCTACAGGGAGGGGCATGAAGAAGTAGTAAGTGTCTTTTGCTGGGGTGATCTAGGGGTGGGCATCGGTCGGTTCAGTTCGATTGTGAATGTTATTAGTTCGGTATATCGGTTATCAATCGTTATCGGTTTACCCGATAAGATAGTTCAATTTTAGAGCGAAAAAGCATAGTGTATAACACTAATTTGGTCTTATAATCTTGACCCCTTTTAGTTATATTTTAAGGAGGGAACAAAAGTTTCACGAACACATGTCTACCCTCATCAAAAAGTTTGTCCAATTATAAATCGCAACATTCGCTCAAATATACTTCCATATATTCATACTCAAATGAACATCAATGAGATTATGAAAAAAAAGAGGATGGCTTGACCATATTAACTTGCATCCGACCAAGACAATGAATGAAAAACTCATTATTAACTTCATCAAACGTATGCTATATTGTTTAAGATAGAAACATTAAATATACGGATACTGCAAAATGCATTGATCCAACAATTGTAGCAAGAGTAACAATATATTTTGGAAAAGTGGCATGCGTACTCATTGGCTTGGAAGCAAGCTACCTTGACCATCTTTCGAAGTTCTAAATAATTTCGAAGTTCTAAATAATTTACTGATCAAAGGCTGTAAGGGCAGATTGCTCTAACATTCAGCCAAGCCACACCACAGTGACCCCAAAGCGATCTTCTTCTAGTTGCGGGACGAAATCCGACAGCCATTTGCTGGCTTTGAATAACCAGAACAACGGTAAATATTGGAGGAGGATCATAATCACAGAAGCTGCTTTCTTTCGTATCAGGAATTTAAGAGATTTGCTCAAGTCCAGTTGTCCAAACACAATAGAAACAACACAAAATAGTAGTAGCAGTTACACCTTAAAAATTAAGAAATCCAAATATAGTACTAATAGAGGTGACTTTATATACTTAAGGGTAAAATTATAGTTTTGATATAGCTTATTAGGTGCTATCGATTAAATTTTTGATAAAATTGGCCAAACCGAGACCCGAACCGATAACCCAGTACTCTATTAATATCAAACCATTATCGAATCATTATTCCAATAACCCGATACCAATAAACCAATAAGCTTTTTTCGGTTCGGTCTATCGGTTTTACCTGATATATGCCCAGCCCTAGGGTGGTCGGGGGAAGAGGGTAGCAGGTGTGGTGTACAAACAAGTTGACTAGAACATGTTGCTATAGTTATGTGCCTTCAAATCCTTTGAGCTTCTGCCTTACCCCCCACCCCCTAATTCCAAGACACCTGAAAACCCCGAAACAAAGCCCGTATTCTTCCCAAACCCCCTATTCTTAGCATGACGGACCCCCCCCCCCCCCCCCAGAAAAAAAAGAAGAAACTTAACATTTCTTAAACCCACACCAAAGCCATTAAAAATGGGTTTGAAACCTGTTTTGCGTGCTAAACCATTTTTTACGTACTAATATGGTTCATATGAGTTGGATACCGACGGACCTATCGACTTTGGTTTTACGTGCTAGCTCTACTCAAAGATTGTGTAGTAAAGAGTCATCATTATTATTAAATTTCTTTTGATAAGTTGTTATTGGTTATCAAAAAAGTTGTTTTTCTTGTTATTATTATTCTTTTGATAAGGTCTATTGTTGCTGTTATTATTGTTGGCATCTCCTTGAAGCTTCAAGGTGAACTTTTGGTTATTACGAATTGCATTCTGGAAGTACTTGCCTCTGTCAAATGGTTGACTAATATGCATTGAATGACATCTCTTTCCAGGATAATTTTGGTAGGCTGCATGATAGAAGCAAAGAAACCCCCAAGACAATGAAGCAGCTCACCCGCCTGTTCCCCAACAAAGTTACCATACAGATTCCTCAGGTAACTTTCAGTTTATGTCTAGACTGCCAAGTGACAACTGTATTAAATTTTGATTTAAGTATGTAATATGGATCTTGTGGCAGGATGAAACCTTATTATCAGACTGGAAGCAACAGTTAGATCGGGATATGGAAACTATGAAATCTCAGTCAAACATAGCAAGCATTCGCAATGTGAGTGCTCAATTCTGACCAGCTAAGGACAAAATCCTTTTATCTTAGATCCCTTCATTAATTTTGGTTTGTGGATTATGTAGGACACGTAGGCAACACCATGAACATTTCTTTAGCACTTCAATTTTCATTTTCTTACTGTCTTGTCCTGGATTCAGCTGTAAGGCTGAAACCACCTTCTCATCAGCTCATCCCTTGCCAGAAGAAAAGTTAATTTTATTCCACCACTTGTGGAGTTAGCGTAAGATATAATATTTACAATTGACAGTATGATAATTTGTGTAAGAAAGATAAATGAGTATGATGCTTATGGAAAATTATCCTCAATGAACTGATTCATTGAGCTGTTCTAACTATATGTGTGATTCAGGTTTTGAATAGAATCAGAATTGATTGCCCTGACCTGGAAACTTTATGCATAAAAGATCAAGCCCTCACAAACGAAAGTAAGTGTTTTCTCGTAGTTTTAGGCCTTTTAGCTTTGAAATCTTTTACTTGGTTATAATAGTCTATCATATTTCTTGATGTGGCTGTCTAGGCGTTGAAAAGATAATCGGCTGGGGTTTGAGTCATCACTTTATGCATGAATCTGAGTCTTCTGTGAAGGACGCCAAACTAGTTATATCCGGTGAAAGGTCAAATTTAATTTTCACTCTCTAGTCCATAATGTTATAACATGTAAAGGAAGTGTCCTCTTATTTCACATCTCTTGGGGCCGAAGGTTGTTTTGGGTTGCTTTACATTTCACTGAAATGTCTTTTTATTTGCAGCATTGCTTATGGGCTCAATATCTTGCAAGGCATTCAGAGTGAAACCAAGAGTTCAAAGAAATCCCTCAAGGTGGCTTTGGTTTTCTTCTCAGACTGCAATTTTAATTCTTAAAAAAGGTGCTTCTCATTCTGAATTACCTGAAATCTGAGATGGATACTTGACTTTCAGGATGTAGTTACTGAAAATGAGTTCGAGAAGAGACTACTTGGGGACGTAATTCCACCTAGTGATATTGGTGTTACTTTTAATGACATTGGGGCCTTGGAAACTGTCAAGGATACTCTGAAAGAATTGGTGATGTTGCCTCTTCAGAGACCAGAATTGTTTTGTAAAGGACAGCTGACCAAGGTAAAGGAATTTGCTTTATGTTGAAGTCCATTTAGATCTTCTTTCTTTCTTCTCTCTCTCACACTCTCTCCTCCTTGGGAGTAGCTGTCCAAGGTAAAAGTAATTTTCTTTATGTTGAAGTCCATTGGGATCTTTTTTCCTCCCTCGGGTTTATTTCTGTGGGGGGGGGGGGGGGGTTGAGGCTTGGTCATCAAGTATGCACTCATGTTTCTGAACAAGATGCTATCTACAGCCTTGCAAGGGAATATTGCTCTTTGGACCTCCAGGTACTGGCAAAACAATGCTTGCAAAAGCTGTTGCTACTGAGGCTGGTGCAAACTTTATAAACATATCAATGTCAAGCATTACGTCAAAGGTATCACTGATATCTGCTTTCTGTTGTTTTATATCTGACTGGCCCTTCTTAAAATGGTTGACAACTTTTTCTTGTCAGTGGTTCGGTGAAGGAGAGAAGTATGTCAAAGCAGTCTTCACATTAGCTAGTAAAATAGCGCCTAGTGTTGTTTTTGTTGACGAGGTTGGTGACATTTTCTGCAGCTATTGCTGGGCTAACAAAGCTAGATTTTATTTTTTCACACCCTAAAAAGTTATAAAGTTTTCTTCTTTATATCGTTCTTTATTTATATTGTCCTTTTGCCTCCATTTCTTCTTGTCTACTAGGTGGATAGCATGTTAGGAAGACGAGAAAATCCAGGAGAGCATGAAGCTATGCGAAAAATGAAGAATGAATTCATGGTAAATTGGGATGGTTTGCGTACAAAAGATAAGGAACGAGTGCTTGTGCTTGCTGCAACAAATAGACCCTTCGACCTTGATGAAGCAGTTATTAGGAGGCTTCCGCGCAGGTAAAATTTGAATAAATTATTTCCTTATGATTTGTGTAATTGATTGATCAATGATTGATTTTTAAATGATTTACGGTTACTGGTGCTCCAATTCTTGATCAATACAGGTTGATGGTAAATGTGCCAGATGCTGCAAACAGAAAGAAAATTTTAAGAGTGATATTGGCGAAGGAAGAATTAGCGCCAAATGTAGATGTAGAAGCTATTGCTAATATGACGGAAGGGTACTCAGGGAGTGATTTAAAGGTCTAGATCAAGATTACTTGCACTTCCTAATGCATTTGTTTTTGCAATCCCTCCTTCAAAATAACTGCATTATTTTTAAATCTACATTTGATATCGTACTTACTGCTATCTGAAATTTCCAATCCCAGAATTTATGTGTGACAGCTGCGCATTGCCCGATTAGAGAAATTTTAGAGAAAGAGAAGAAGGTCAGTTCCTTGAGTTCATCCTAGTTGTTCTTTATAATCCTGTGACCTTCCAACATTTGGTTGAATTGGTGACCCGGATCACAACATACAAAAGCGCTATTACTAATTTTGTTTGGAAGTCTTTTTGTTCTAGCTTCATGATGTGTTTCCTTTGGCGATGTCTTAAATTAATTGGTCATCGCCATTTCCTATGGAGTCTTTACACTTTAATCTGCTGAATTTATTGACTTATTGTTCTTTACTTTTGGGGCATGATTTCAGGAGAAAGCATCGGCAGTTGCAGAGAACAGGCCAACTCCGGCGTTGCATAGTAGTGCAGACATCCGTCCACTTAACATGGATGATTTTAAGTATGCACATGAACAGGTACACAATTGCACGTACTGTGGTTAAACTGAATTTTGTGCCATGCATTCTACTTTCTCTGCAAGAGTATTCGGGGTTCAGGAGAAATGTTAGTAGGATTTATTTACTGCCAAGAAAAGTTTGGGACTTTCTCATGGATCTCCCCGGTATCACACTGTTGCAGATTTTCTAATAAAATTCTCTTTTGAAAATAAACAACTAATCCGCCTTAGATACACTTTCAAGATCGAATTTCTAGTTTGTAGTTCGTAGCCAGGCACAAAATCCACTTGCCAACTGATCTGAGTTTGAATTGGTGAACTAACGATCTACAATAAGGAGGCAGCTCCAGGAAGGTAGCTCTTTGATCCAGTTCCTTCAGTGGACTTGGGCTCCAAATCCACATCCACGAAGAAAGAGAATGCAGGGATCATAGAGGAAGGAATCGAACATCTCTCGTAACGTCGGATATATATGTACTCAAGTAATTAGTTTTTATTTATTTATTCGATGGTACGAGATACGGATTTGGGATTTGAGAGCTGTTGTCATAAAATTATGGGGTAAATCATGTTGACTGGTTTGTTGAACTACTTCTCAGCAGCATGCAGAAGACATGAGAGATCAACAACATTCAACCAATTAACACAACAAATCACATTGACTGGTTGAATGTTGTCGGTCTCTCATGTCTTCTACATGCTACTGTGAATTAGTTCAAAAAGGAATTTTGTTCATGTGATTGCACAAGAGACCACCACAACATTTTGGGGTTTCAATCAGCTAGTCTATATATGTAACTTGAAAGATCAATAGCTAGTCTATATGATATAATCCTCTCTTAGCGATTGGCTTTCTTTCGTCACTGTTTCATGGAGAAATGATTCTCTATTTATGCTAGTATCTCCTAGTCGACCATTGGTACAGGTACTTGTACCTTCACTGGCTGGCCTTTGCTTTTAAGCCACCAAGCTTCAATCTGACGATCAAATATAGTCTCAAATTCCACTAGTCTTCTCTTCTAGTCTGGTATACACAGTGGCTTTTTTAATTTTATGGAGCCTAATTATATGTGGTGAGTGTCTTAGTTCATCAGCTAAATGCTTTGGCCCCTATACAGAAAAAACACCATCTCCATGGTGGTACATGCCTGCTAATAATGTGGATAAGAGTGTGATTAGGTAGGAGGATGTCCACTGGGTAAAGCCACTGTTGGGGGTCCGAGGAACTTGGGGTCTTAGTCTTGTGAGCTCAAATTCCAGTCTTTAGGCAGCTGATCTTGTTTGGTGCCTCATTTCAGTAAATTCTAGTGGGTCCACTTGCGTAAATCTATGCTCATCTCTTATCCTTGCTGTTATGCTTGCACACTTCAGTTGGCCCTGTATCTGTAATGAAGAACAAAAGTTGAGTTCATGCTATCAGATGACCATCACAATTGGTGACTCCATATATAGCAGCTAATTCGTTTAAGATGTAATAGATAGCAGCTAAATTGATAACCTCAATCTAAATATCATGTCCTTCTTGAAATGTTGCTGCATAGGCGATGTAGATATCAAATTCTTATTGGAAGCTTCTGTATTTGACCTACCTGGATGACCAACCAGGAATCTTTGATGGTTTTGTACCAATTTGTGCAAATGATATTGTTTCTTGTTAGTGTGGGGAAAAATGTTTAAGTACTAGTACTTTCTTGGGCCCTTGTGTGTTTTTCTTGCTTATCATCACTGTGGAGAATAGTTTGGTATAGTGTGTAACTGTGTATGCATTTAGTTGATTCATGTCTCGTTTATGTGTCAATGAATGCAGGTATGTGCTAGTGTATCCTCAGAATCTTCAAACATGAATGAGCTTCTCCAGTGGAATGAATTATATGGAGAAGGTGGATCAAGGAAGAAAACATCTCTCAGCTACTTCATGTAGAGGAAATATATACCATTGGTTTATTTATTTTCCTGTTTTGCAACCCGAGATGGCAGTGGGACCTACATGGATAATCCATTTCAGGTTCCCCTCAGGCCCTTGTGTATCATATTAGTTCATAGGATTTTATCTTAGCAATTGCTAGTCTTGATGAGTCTCTCAAATCTTGTCCTATCCAATTTTCTCCTTTGTAGGTCTCTTCTCTGTATATACGAGTTGGCTAATTCAATAACCGTATTCTAATATTCTTTTTCTGTATTGAATATTGTATAGTTTGAATTCTCATGATGAAGTGGGCAAACTTGTTGGGGTTAACTTGGAGGAGCAAATACAGACTATTTTATTGGCCTCCATATGTCTGTTCCGTTGAATGTTTTTATTTACTTTGGATAATATTTTGGCTTTGTTGAGTACTTCCACCACCTCAATAACTGGCCTCTCTCATGGGACTGCCTGCAAATGCTTTCATTTGTGAGTTGTGGTCACGTTTTGGCATAAGGTCATCGACATCCATGGACTAAAGCTAGTGCTAAAGTTAATTTGTGTTTGTATTACTAGGACGACTATTTAGGAGCCTGTGTGAAACTCTCTCCTACTAATTGTTAGGTGGGATTTTATTATGGTTTCCCATTCATTCCCAGTTGGTCATTGTTTTTGGTCATTGTTTTTCCTCCGGTTGGTTGGCATGACCATAAATTTCAAATCTGATACCGACTCTGTCACAGTGACCAATAGATCTTAAGCTACGCTTGTTTAATGTTGTTTTTATTATATTTTTTTGTTATATTTGTGTGGCTTTCTCTCTTCCTTTCTTCGTGTTACTGTTGACAATTGCAATTCTACTTAATTTTCCAAGGTCATCAGTTTGTACTTAACTGTGTATGCAATTAGATAGCGGGCAGTTAAATTTGATATCTTGTTAGTATTTTGTGACCACTTCATTTAAAAGCTTCGGTTATTAGAGGGTGCAATTTAATTACTCAGTAATGTCTTCAGCACCAATGTTTGCATAAAGTAAGGAAAACGTTGATATTTCAAGGGAAAGTATTCTCCGTTTTGTGAAGTGTATAGTTTCCTTGATGGGGAAAGTATTCACTACTTATAGATGAATAAAAATCTCAAGGATCATGGCAGAGCTAAACAGAAATTAGCCGTATTGGAAACTAAGTAAACAATGGGGAAAGTAAAAGTAAAGTACAAAACTTCACAAGTCACAAACTAAGATGGTTCAACGCGGTCGAAGAAGACTAAAGTCGAGTCTGAAATTTGGCCTTTATGCCAACCTGAAAAGGTAAATTGCAGAAGAGAAAAGGACAAGGAAATTTTTTATTTTGTGTCTAACACTAGTGATACTAG